>JAIFZK010000015.1:7877500-8287500 GCA_027481765.1 Tenualosa thibaudeaui | reverse complement strand
CTTGAACTGGAGAGGAATATGGAGAGCTTATTTGTTATGCTTACTTTGGACAATAAATTACTATAACTACACTATACAACTAGTACTTATGCCCATTGTCAATTCAGCCTATCATACTTCACAAAAATAGATGTTTACTAGAAGAGTGACCATCCTGAAATGAACATCCTTCTGGGACTTTTCGTCTTCCGTGCACAGAGCCCATTGCACAGACTTTCTGTACGGTCCTCTCGTCTCCTCAGACTTTCTAGGAAAACCCTGCAAGTTAGTGGGACTAGTGCTTGTGGGTGCAACCCACTCTGATCGTCTTCTGAGTGCCTATCTGTGCTGGTATTTGTCCCCAGGTAAACTGCCTTTGACTCACCCCCCGTGTGCTGAGTGTTCCCTAACAGATACTCTATAACAATAAATGTCTCAGAGGTAGAGCTACAGTTGGTAGCTTATTGCTTGGACACTAAAAACTAATTACCAGATCATTATTAGAGCACTGACTGAAATATAATCAATCCATACATATCAATACATATGTGCAATATATTTACATGCAGTCTATAAAGAAACAGATAAGACTGTAACACAGTCGGAGCTAGTACAGAAAGAGTTATTGCTAGCTGGCTGTCTTGCTCCATGACACAGACATTTTAATCCATCCCTGAGCTATTATGTATTCAGTGCTGCCACTGCTGGTCTGTTTGGAGGCCTTGGCTGTCTGGGGCAGACGAATAGTCCATTGCTGTTGCTGGGGTACAGGTGGGTAGATCCCTGTCTCCCTCTCACTGCTATTAGCCAACACCACTGAGACACCACAGTGAATGAGGCCAAAAATAATTGGTGTGCACACACACACACACACACACAGATACATTCTGGAGGAAACCTGCAGCTGTCCCCCTAAGGGTTTGAGTGAGTCAAAAATTCTTTCTCTCTGTCACTCACTTACTCTCTCTCTTCCTTAAATTTTCTTTCTCTCTCTCACTCACTCACTCACTCACTGTCTCTCTCTCACACACACACACACTTTGTTATAGTGAACACAAATCATCAGGCACAGACACATTCCCTCCCCTCTGGGACAGACACCCTATAGGATCCAATCACCATGAGGAACCAAAGCTCAGGTCTGTCAAATTTTCAAGGTGATTTTGTGGAACATAGTAGGCAGTGCTGGAAGGGGTGGTTTTGTTTGTCCTGAGAAGCTGAGCTAATCCACTTAAAACCATGTAGCACTGCACTCACACTCTTGTGGCAGTCTTGCCAACAAGACAAGGTTGTGAGCCTTGGCTTAGGTAAAAATAATCTTTGGGGATGACATTTTAGGTAATGTAATTCCAACATGATATATAGTGTCCACGCATAGACAGCAAGTTTTGTCAAACCAGTATGCTTTGATGAGGTCCCGGAGGATGAGCTCCCAGAAGAGGGGTTCCCTCGATTTACCACTACAGTGAATTAGTTTAAATATCAAAACGAAGAACTGCCAGGAAACTTCACTGACAAATATTCCCATTTTACCACTTCTACGACATTGTAATGGCTGTCTTGCTCCGTGACACAGACATTTTAATCCATCCCTGAGCTATTATGTATATTGCCACTGAAAGCCCTCTAACTTTTCAGTTCTTGGTGGGCTGATAGCTTTCCTTGATTTTCTCTCCTGAGTTCAAACTGCCAATGAATCCTCTAGAGGCCACTTTAAGCTCCAAGAGATGCCTCAAGAGAGAGCACGTGTGCATCTTTCCTTACCCTTTCTTCACTCTGACGAAGTCAAAAGCCATCTGTCTGTAGGCAAAGGCTTTCTCATTCAGGTAGCGGCTGTATCGCCTGATGAATGTTGACATGTCGTACCCTGGAACAGAGCCAAGTCATTAAACAAGTCACAGTCAGACGCATCTGACTGCATGAAGAAAAATGGGGGCATTTCTAGTGTTATGGATGTACACAGCACACGAGGGGGCCTCGTATTGAAATATTTTGTAAATTTTTTTTTCATGTTACCTCTGAGGGCTGAATACAGCAAATCCTCCAATTTCAAATACTCATTTTACATCATAAAAATATGTATTTTATTATGCCTTGTGGATGCATCAAAAAGTCCACTTTGCATGAAATTACTGAGATTCCAGACTCCTTTTGAGATTAGGTCTCTAGTTTGTCTGACCAGACATTAGTTCAAGAACCCTGTTTGCTTAGTCACTTGAGTTAAAAATGCAGTTTCCTCTGTGCAGGGACTGTCACCATGGAAAGTTCCTTTAATCGACATGAGAGCCAAGCTGACTTCTGCGAGAAAAAAAGTTAAAATCGAAACCCATTTCTCATCTGCATTTCAAGGAAGTGTTCAAAGGATCAGGCGGGAGCAGAGGATGGTTGTTATCAGCATTCTTCATTCAGTAATTGAGAGGCCATTTTATTACCTCACTGGGCAGGTTCGTTGTTCCAGAACATGGTAATAATTCATAATTAAGTCAAAGCAAATTGACTTAAATGAAAACAGCCTTTGTTGTGATTATACCAAGAAACATGGATGATTTCCCACAGTCTAATCACAATGACAGATGAGATCTTCTGCGCTTGTTCCAAATCTCCCACATGAAAACAAACACAAGATAAAAATTAAACTGTCAGTCCGGTACAGGCTACTCACCCTGTGACCCTGTCTTGTCCAGGAAGTTGCTGAGGTTGAAGAGAGTGTTTCTGGAGGCCAGGAACTGGATGAATCTCTGCCAGGGAGAAAGGGACAAGTCTGTGAGAATGCAGAACCAAATAGACACCAGCAGTCTAACATTCAGACTGACAGTAATCACAAGCCAAGGCCTTTGGGGTCACAGCACTTAGTGTGTTCAAAGAGCACAGATCCATTATTAGCCGACAAATACAAGCTTATGTGACATATTATGCTTTTGTGTAAGTGTCTGTTTCTATAGCACCATACTCACCAGCAATAAGCCAGCTACATGCCTTGACTAAGTTATTAATGCAAAGTGAAATATGTGCACATAGCTTACTATACTTCACATATATTTATGTAACCAATTTATACATTTACTATAAGTATATACTATATACTATAATGCTATGTATATGGCTGTCAAAGCATCCTCCATACAGATACAGCATTGCTCCACACACAGGCACGGACATGAGTGCACAAACACTTCCTGTCACTTCATACACCTACATCTTCAACTGACAGCAAACAATGGACCTCAATGAACGGAGCCAAGAGAACCAAATGTGATCAATAGGCAGTGATGAATGTAGGGATGGACTGAAACCAAGACTCGATTTTGGATTCGGATGAATTCTGGACTTTTTGATTAGGTTCCATTTTTGCTGAACCCCAGAAAATGGACCGCACTGAACTATTATGTTCCCTCTGCACATCTGTACAGACCACTTGACATTAGCATGGACAAAACGATTTGAAAGTGGGAAAGGGGGCAGGCAAAGGAGAGGGAGTGAATTGGGGGCTTTGAGCCTGATCAAGATGAAAGGGTCTTTTGATTTGTATTGAAAACAATGGTATCTCACTAACAGAATGTCAAAAGCAGAGATCTCTACATTCTAACTGAGCCTTCAAGGCTCTTCAAGACTCAGTCAAATAATGTGCACTTTCCAATGCAAATACATTTGAAACTGTGAAGATAAATATCAGTACATCACCCACTACTTATGAGTCACTACACAGAGATCAATTCTCTGTTCAGTCGTCTTTTATGCTTCTGAGAATGTGTGTGTGTGTGTGCTGAGTGTGTCAGTGAGGGGAGGCAGATATTTTGTTAGTCAAATGTTCAAGGTTTCAGGTGAGTCACTCGAGCGTAATGACTGCAGCCACCAGTGTACACACAAGCATGCGCGCACACACACACAGACACCCACACATACTGTACACACACACACAGACACCGCCCCCCAACACACACACACATGATGCCAGCCAGGCGAAGCCAGAATTAATTGAAAACACAGTGTGATATCATCATGCTGTAATTGTGCAGTGCCAAGATCAAAATGAACAGCGCCCATGTGGGTGTGTCCACACGCGCAAGAGAGATCGAGCTGCTCAAAGCAAGAAAAAATCACAAACACACACTTCTCAGCAGGAAACAGCCCAGTTAGAGTGCATGTGTACATATGAGTGTGTGTGTGTCTACAGCAGGCAAACACATCACAGTTGGAGTGCATATGTATGTGTGTGTGTGAGTCACTGTATGTTAACAAACATAAATTCATTAATCAGGTAATGAATCAACCCAAACCATGCAATTCTGTAATGGTATTGCAATAATATTGCTGCAGTCTTCCTTCCATTACATTACAGTCAGTACAGCATTCACTCAGAGTTCACTGAGGGTCTCATAGTGATAGCCAGTACCACAACTATACCTGCACTGATGTACCATGAATATAGGTTTCTGCTAAAAATTGGAAATTTAACAATGGTGGAGCATTTGCCCTATATAAGATAGATGGTAAAAAAACTCCTCTAAAAAAACAGGTAGTGGGAGATATAAATCTGCATGATGAATAATTACAAGACATATGCAGCCAGGATCTTATGTTTAAATCTAAGACAGCTCTTTGTCTCAACAGCTCATTGTCAAGAGTTACATTAATGAAGAGAAAATTAAACATCCAGAACTGAGGAAGGATAAAAGTATAAGTACTTCATATCTCCAAGTACACACACTAACACATCATGCAAATTAACACCGAAATTGTGCATTGATTTTACCATGAGGAGGAACCCATGTTTAACATGAGCCTGCCAATGTGCTAGCCAGAGGGGTGTCTGCAGTGGAAGTGGATACACAGCTCTGCTTGTGTTGCTGTGGATGGTGCCAGGCTTCTGCACTTGGCATGGGTTATACTGAGTATGAACATTCAATAAAACATCACCTTCGCCCACAGTTAGTTTGTTTCTTTCTTTCTTTTCCTCTTCCTTCCTTCCTTCCTTCCTTTTCCTTTATCTCTCTTACACATAAACACACAGTGCACGCACACACGCACACAAACACACTCACACAAACACACATACGCCTGCCTTAGAAAAGTCAATAGGCCCTGTAATTTGATAGAGGATGAGAGGAGAGATCATTTGAGAGAGGATGATGCCATGTTCTCTCCTTCCAATCTCATCCTTCACCAGCCAATCCCCCCACCCATTTCTCTCTCTCACTCTCTCTCTCAGCTGATGATCAGATCACTATGCCCCCTACTTCTCTACTCACTGCAGCTAAATCCCATACAGGGAGATACTGCCCTGCCCACAGACCTGGCGCACTGATGCAGACAGAGAGACAGACAAAATCTATCAACCACTGCTCATATATGGATATACAGACATAATCAATCCACCACTTTTTATGTACCAAATTGTTGGAGTTGGAATTATTTGTCAAACATATAAATGTCTTACATTTTAGCACTGTAATTTCAGTTCACATACAATTGCAGTTTAACCTCTTAACTCCCTTGAAGAGACAACACGCATTTCTCTTAAAGGGTGTATCTGCTGTAGGGACACCAAGAGGCAGGTGATGTGTCCTTCAGTGAGGCTTATCCAGACATAGTGCATCTGCCACCACTGCTATGCATGCATGCATGTGTGTGTGTGCACTCTGTGACTGTCCTTTCTAATTCCATTATCAAAGGCTCCATCTCTGCTTCAGCTGCAAGCATGTGTGTCCTATTCTTCTTGTCAGCTTCACTCTCTAAACCACGGACACATCCTTTTCTTAATCTCTCTCTCTCTCGCTCACTCGCTGTCTCTTTCTTTTTTTGTCATCTGCTCTCTCAACTCCTACCACTGCTCACCATTAGAGGCAATTACAGAGGGGTCTAACTGCAGTGTATCTTTCTTGTCCTAAAAGCCTGCGTAATTAAGACAAGAGCCACTGAATGCTTACATAAATGTCTGTGTATGTCTGTTTGTGTGTGTGTGTGTGGTGTGCGTGTATGCGCTCATCTGTATGTGTGTGTGTGTGTGTGTGTGTGTATGTGTGTGTATGTGCGTGCTTATTTGCTGATTTGCAGAATGTGGGCTGCTGACAACCATTGTTATGCTATTCTTCTAATACAAACAAAATAGCTGGCGGCATGCTGTGCTCCATACCCACTGGCTATTTCACTGCTGTTTCCTTCACCTTCTCCCAGGCCAAATCTATCATGCCCTGGCTGTCCTGTGGAGGCAGGAGGAGGCAGGCTGTTCCAGGAGGTGGACTCCATAATCACTCAGTCAGACCATGGATCAGGAGGCTATCTGCTCCTGTCTCGGCTATCAGAGACACGCGTCTGAACAGAGACTCACCTGAGCTTATCTGGCTCTCTGTGTTGTTCTGGGAAGGGAGCTATACCGGAGGGATGTGTGTGTGTGTATGTGTATGAGTGCGACTATGTGATGTTAGGCCCTGTTCCTCTGCTTTGCTCCCCCACAGCTATACCATCAGTGCTAGCCAACAATGCAGTCATTCCTGCTCCACACACACACAACCTATTCCAATCCATTTGAAATGCCTGTATCGCAGGTAATGGACTGGTCAGTTTCACCTTGTATCCATAGAACTGGAAAATTATAGCTGAGCTGACGCTGCACAAAAAAATCTTTGTTGCTAGAAGGGCTATAACCAAACCTCATGCTCCACCTTGGTTTGCATCTTATTGGACTTTATTGCATATAAAGAAATCAGCTGGCTTATAGCCCTTCCACATAACTTAAACCCATCCTTAGTCAATGCCAGGAAAACTCCCTCTGTGAGATTCCTATATAAAACTAACAACTGATCTGGGTGCAGTTATGTGGTCACATCTCAGAATGTTCCAGCCTCCCACCTCGTTGCCATGGACCATCAGGTGGTGTGTGGTTGCCAGGGCCTTGAAGACCACAATCCAGCTGGCATTGCCGGCCCTCTCGAAGAGCGTGTCGGCCATCTGTGGGATGTTAACGTTGGACTCCTGCGTCGCCTGGATCAGATCTGCAGACAGAGAGAAAGAGAGGGAGAGACATCCTGAATAAACATCAGTACCCAAAGGACATCATACTAATACTAATACTTGGTTCCAGTGAAACTGTGTCTATACTAATCCTCTCTCAAACATACTCCCCCATTTCCCCCACTTAAATGTATTTGCCTTCTGCTCCTTAGCCTTATTTCTCCTCCTCACCTCCCACCTCTTTCTTCATCCCTGCTTCACACACTTCTTAACACACCTCACGCACACACACAAACTAATGGAAACACACATTTAAGACTGGAGACAAAGGGCTCACCTCAAAGGGAATAACATAAGCATACCTCTCCTTCTCTCCCTCTTAGCCTCTCTCCTTATGTTGGGTAAAGTCATAACAGGAGTTGCCTGTAGACTTCTCCCCTCTCTCACTCTCCTGAGACTAACAGGACTTTCCCAACCTAGTCTGTGCCTGTAGGACAATCATGATTCTGCTTTACATACATACACTCACACTCTCTCACACACACACACACACACTTACTCAATCGGCACACAGGCCGTGCTGTGTCTGTTAGCCAATCTTGATTCTTATATACACCAACACAGCTCACACAGGTTGGGCTTCATCGGTTAGACAGTCACAGTTCTTGTTTACACACACTCACATTTGTATAAATCTCATACAGGCTGATGTCTGAGAGAGAGAGAGAGACAGAGAGAGAGAGAGAAGTCAAGTAGGGTGAGAAAGATGGGAAAGGAGTGGGAGTGAGGAAAGCTGGACCACAGAGGGAGTGAGCAAAGACACAGACATTTTGCTGGTGATGCAAAAAGAGCACCAGAGAGAGAGAGAGAGAGCGAGAGAGAGAGAGATGGATAGATAGATATAGAGAGAAAAAGAGAGAAAAGAGACAGATGACTTTCCCATGGGCAATACAGGCAGGCTACATCAGGACTTACAGCTGAAGCACTCCATTCCTGTGTCATATACTGCTGCGACAATTCGCTTTCACTATGATCAATCGAAGTGACTTCACCACCCATAAGAGTGTTGTATATGTTCAAAACAAAAGTCTACTAAAACTATTTTACACTTCAGAACAGAAAGGCTTGAATATGAATGCCAGTAAGTTACAGTCCCAGTGAAGACCATGTATTAGACCATGTATGTGGTAGGCTGTATCTGCACCACAGTTCCCCCTGATTTGTTGTATTTTTTTCTCTAATTTAAGACCCTAAAAGTAATCAAAGATCAATCTAAGATCTATATATCTACAGCAAACGCTCACGGTCCCCCCACCCAGAAAAATACTGTTTGATAAAACTGCACTGCAGTGAACTTTTCAATAAAAGAAGTAGCCAGTGTGTGGAGTTGCGCACAGTGAGCCAGCCCTCAGTCCAATAACACACCAATGCATCTCCATTTCCCTGCTGTCAAAAATCCAATATGTGCCGCTTGCCCAAAAGGCTTTGTCATTAGCTTTGTCACACAACGTCCTATATCAAAAAAGACTTGTATGCATAAAGGAGTATATTGTTCCAGGCAAAAGATGAACATTAGAGATATTCAATGAAATATCTAAAGGAGACAGAGCAAGGTTAAGCAAATAAAGAGCCTCTTGGGAATGACAAGAGGAACAGACAGAACAGAACAGTTTCACAATTAGTGTATTCCAAGAGGCAAATGTACTAGTCGGCTGACAAACACTGTTAGGGAGTGTCGACACATTGTGGAATCTGCGTGACAGCAGCAGGGATATGCTGAGCCAATATAAAACAGCTCTCTGGGTGGGGACCCTGCCTGAACACAAAATACATGTTTGAAAAAAGGTTGCTCAATTGTGGCAAATATCATAATTATGATTAATTTGGTCAATACTGAGATGATGATTACCTATCTGAGATTACTGCATATCTGATACCTATCTGAGATTACTGTGATTTATGAAACATCATTAATTTTCTACATTTTAGATGTATTCTATAAACAGTACACAAAATATATAATTAAACTGAAAAGCGAGTGAGTGAGTCATCTAAACATTAGCACAACTCTTGAGCCATGTAAAGCTAATTAGAGATAACATCAGTGTTTAGTGCACAGACAACAGCAATATACGGCAGGACTTTTATTTTCTGTTGTCTAACTTTGAAAATAATTACTATATTTCCATTGTACTGTTTTCAAAACCCCTGGAGGGTTAGTCACAATCACATAGTCACAATGAATCCCTTTATTACACAGTCCTCACTTAAAACATAGGAAAACTAGCCTAATGTATCACATGGAAATAGAAAAAGATAGGGAAGAGAGAGAATGAGAGAGAGAGTTATAACTCCTTAGGGTTGTATGAGTCAGCATACTCCCTCCAATCTTCAGACCAAAGCCATATGTATCTTTCGTTTCACACCACACAGTCATTGCGATGCTCTTTGCACACACCAGAGACACACACACACACACACATTGCACACAGGAATTGAATTGAAATGAGGGCTATTCAGCCGTGAGAGGAAGCTCATGTAGAAAAAAGACTTTCTCTTTCTCTGTTTCTCTTTCTCTCGAACCAACACACCCACCTACCCACCCCCACACACACACACCCACACACAGGCAGGTAACTTCAGTGTACTTCTGTGACCAATTAGAAGTGATGAGAGAGACGGTAAATGGTGGCAAATCTCTAACTCTACTGAATCCCTTACTCTAATGAATGATTGCTGAACTAATGTCATTTAGAGCCTTCATCCACACAAACAATCTGCTTCAGCACTGATAGGAATCACTGCATTTAGATCACATCATACCTACAGTCAGACAAGGAGCACAACTCTTTTATCTACACTAATGCAGTTCAACAGAGAGATTGTTCCATCAAAAAGGAAAAAAAGCTAAATTTCCCAGTCAGGGGAAGTGGTATTGACACACTAGCAGTGGTAGCAATTAATGCTCCCTGATCTACTGAATTAGGAGCATCTTATACTCTTGAGCTTAAGTCCTGCCATCTTGGACTAAGTGCCTTATGAATTATATTATACATTATGCACGTTTTTTACACCTGATCTTACAAACGTTGTTTCTGTGTGTTTTTCTCAAACACGCTCATCATTTGCACTCAACACTTCTAAAGCAACAATGGTTCTGGTAGATGGTTCAAAAACCACCAGATGTTCCTACGAGGAACTCTGTAGGCTTATAATTCTTTTGAGAAATGCAGCCCACATCTTTAGGAACTGCCATGTTCACATGTGGCAGTCTAAAAAAGTTACACTTCTACTCTGGGACCCGTCAGCACTTCACTGATCACGATGACAGCACTGTTCTGACTGGGGCTGTGCACTAGGAGCTTGTCAGTCCCTGAGGCTGGCACTGGGTTAATGGAGCAGCTCCTGCTCAAGTAAAATAGTGCAGTTTCCTGTCAAATGCACATAACCCCTCAGGGCTTGCCCACCCATTCAGCCCTTAACTGAAAAAAGGCAAAAAAGGAATAATGTTACTGAGCTATGGCAGAAACTAATTATACCCACAGAGAGAAGAGGGAGAATTTTCTCTCTCTCTCTATTTGCCACTATCTTGCTTAGCTTAAACTCCCCACATGTACCCCCCCACCCCAACACACCCACACAACACACACACACATACAAACACGCAAACAGAAAACGGGACCCTCAGCCCACACTTGCAATGACTCATACAGGCATAGCCTCAGCATGCCCAACTAGCTACTAAATTATTCACAGAAAGCAGAGAAAGGAAAAGAGACAGACAGAAAGAGAGAGAGAGAGAGAGAGAGAGAGAGAGAGAGAGGAGAGCTGAGGAAAAGGCAGACGAAACAGAGGGGCAGATGTGAGATCTCACCACTGTGTCACCCAGTCTCTCACACAGATCAAATTACACCTCAGTTGTGCTCACAGCACACGCAGAATCAAATGTGCACAAGTACACAGACCACAAACACACACACACACACACACACACACACAAACACACAGTCTGGACAGATAGATAGATAGATATACGATAGGTAGATAAATGTACGAACACATGCTAAGGTAGATCACACACTTGCACAAACCATGTGCATGGCTATGCCACTTGCACACATACACAGCTCTCTCTGTCTCTCACACATGAACACGCACACACACACACATACAAATGCATACAGGCACACCATTTCCACTGTCACACGCTAGATATCTCTCTCACACACACACACACACACACACACTGCTCTCACACACTGCTCTATTTTTAAGCCTCACCACCTGAGGCATAATCATGCACTAGAGCATGCTGGGGGAGGAGGGTAGTACAGTGTGACATCATAGGCACACACACACACACACACACACACCACACAGGGGGCAAGAGAAAAGGGGGATGGTTAGGAGAAGTGGCATATGTACATATATATATATGTGTGTGTGTGTGTGTATATATATATATATATATATATATATATATATAGAGAGAGAGAGAGAGAGAGATGACAGAGAGGAAACAATAGATAGAGAGCACAGATAATTCACTGAGTACAGATGACAGTAATACAGTCACACAGTCCAATCAAAAATGTGTCCAGTCTACAGCCTATCTGTCTGCTCAATGACTGCCTAGAGACAGTAGAAATATTGCAGTTAGAGTCCATTCACCTTAAAAACACAGCAGAGTGCATCACTCCATCTTCTCTTAACATTATACTTCCTAGGCTGAACTAATGGTGTACCTCGCAACATTAGCAAAAGACAAATTAACTCTGTACTTTGCTGCGTCAACAAGAAAATAATCTACTGGTAATTCTGTATCATGAGCAAAAGCTAAAGTAAAACTGCATTATGCAGCATTAGCCAAAAACCAAAACAAAAGTAAAGTAAAACAAAGCAAATCTCCATAAGCAAGATGCAGTTTAGAATACAGAGGGTTCATCTTCTGCCCATGCAAAATGTCCACAACACTTATGGTAGTTTGTCTTGATTGCTTTGATGCCACCATCACTTCAGAATCCACAGTTTCAAATCAGTTAACGCAAAAGCCTAAACAGGAGCACTCTGCCCAGAATCACACATTTTGTTTGCAAAAAGGCTCTGACGGTGACAAAACATTTAAAACATGCATCAAAAGCATGTTTTTCCTACACACAACACAATCAGTCGTCAGATATGTGAGTACTCAGTCAATCATAACACAAAGGAGGACAAAATGCAAAACTTTGCTTTCAAAATAAGCACATTCTGCCTTAGGTTTTGCTATGTCTGTGTCATTCAAATGGTTACTGTATGTGTGAAAAAGAACCAAAATGTTACAACATTAATTGTATTCTTTCCTCCTACACTTACAGTAAAGTAGCTGTTATTGACATGTAAGACCCATAATACTGTAAGCATCTAGGCATATATACAATGTACAATACAGTGCACTTCATATACTGAAGTAACTTTCCAATTTTCATTGGCCTTCCTTTTTCATCAAAACACTGTTATTTTCACAATTACTCTATACCTCTTTGACCCACCCTTGCAAATAGCAAACAGCAAAGGTGGTATCTTACATGGATGAAGAATGATTGTGAATTGAAGAATTTTGGAGGAGGACATTTACACAGCGAAATTAGTAATTCATGTATCTGCAGACACTTCAGACAGTCCCAGGAGAATGAGGCCAGCAGGTTTTGCAAATTGTTTTACAGGACATGGCCTCCTTGGCAGAGGTGATGTCTCCTAATGTGAACAGGTCTGACAGAGAGTTAGAATTGTAGCACTAGTGGTCATGTCTAGTAGCCTACAAGTGGTGCCACTTAAGGGCACAAGATTTCAGCTACCAGCAGGAATTGATTCCAGCAGATATGCCACCCCAAACACACACATACAAACACACACACACCCCTGGCTGGTGCTATGACCGAATTGTCCATGGGCCCACTGCCAACACAAATCTCTGCCAAAGGCAACACGGGCAGCTCAGACAAAACGCACCATTTGATTCCTAGTCATCACCACTTTCACTCATCGATACTCATCAATACTGAACTCTCTCACTCACTCACACAGCTGAGATCACAGCTGTCACCACTCACTGGCACACAGTGCAGATGGGCCATCGACCAAACAGTAGCTTTGCTATTGGCTCACTTAAAATGTTTCATATCAGCAGGGAAAAACAATAATTGATCTTAACAACATCAATATGTCAATTTCACTATCTCTCTCTCGCTCTGTGTGTGTGTGTGTGTGTGTGTGTGAGAGAGAGAGAGAGAGAGAGAGAGAGAGAGAGAAGGTGTGTGTATTTGTGTTTATGACAGCTGTCCAGTACTCTGCACATCATAATTGAAATACAGTATATACCAGTATATTTCATTTACCTGTACCTTTTCTTGTCTATCACATGCAGGCACGCACACACATCCTATGCATGTTTGCGCACACACACACACACACACACACACACAGACACACACACACACTCAGATATGATGACAAGACACACAGTAGAGGGGGCATTCACTCCTCCTCCTCTGATGGCTTCCGGAATCGAACGACATGAAGACAGGAGCTCCAGATCGTTGCCTTGGCAACCAGAGCTCTTTCCCAGGGCCAAAATTCTTTTCAGAACAAAAAAAACTGTAATGGTTGATGTCACGCATAGCAACGTGTTATTACAGCTGCTGTGCTCATTTCTCTCATGCAGTTAAGGGTACCATCAGTAGAGTGTGTGTGTTTGTGTGTGTGTGTAGCTGGTGTTCCTAAGGCACCATAATATTTAAACCTGATTGCAAAATGCAGGACAAAATGAGGATAAGACTACACACACATACACACATGCGTGCCCACACACACATACACACAACAAACAGAGTTTTGGAGTCCAGTTTTTGTCATGGGTTGACCTAAGATTTAGTCTCATGGCAGACCTAGGTCTCTGGTAGACTAGACAGATGGTCAGCATAAAGGTCAGTGAAAAGTTTACCTGTGTAAAGGTCACATAAATTATTTCTAAAGAAATTTCAGGAAGAGTGCATAAGAATGATTGACAGCCATCACTCTCCCCACTTTGATTCTCCTTTAAAGTAGATTTTTATCGTCCTCACCTTTCTACCACATCAAACACTCCAGCACTGCAACTTTTCCCCATTCTCTTCCAATTCATGCATAGCTATAAGCTCACATTAGCCCATCCATGGCGGGGTGAGTGGACATCCCTCACTAGAGATCTCTGCCATCGTCCAGCCAGGACCACGGACAGCGACCAAGCCACATACGCTCATGCCAAATCTATGATTCAACTAGTGAATACTATACTATAAAGACAAAACAGTTGATCATAGAGCAGGCTTGACACACACACACACACACACACACACAGCTTTGGTCGGCAGATCTGGTGATTCTTCAGACAAACAAACTACTTTAAAGATATGAGACAACAATCACAGTGCAACAGAGACATTGTTCTACTGTGTGTCCATGCAGGTTTATCTCCATGTTGAGCTGGGTATCTGTGGCTTCAGTAATGGCAGCAGAAGATAATTACTGTGAAGCTTTTAGAGCACTGCAAGAGGGCTATCAGCTATCCTTTCACCAGCTATTTTCACCACTGAAGCCTGTGGACACAATTGTCCACCATTGTGAGGTTTGGGCTGTGTCTTACAGATGGGGATACATCACCTTATAGTGAGATTTTTTACTCATCCCTCGAAGCCTTCAAAAGAGAGATATTTCCTCCTCTCACAATCACAAGACTATGATGGCTTATTATCAATTTATGCTAAGTCTCTGCACAATAGAAGATTTCAAACTGGGTTGTGAATTCTAAAGCTCATTTTAGCCACATCAGAAGGCACTCTCTGCATATAACTCTCACACTCTCTCTCGCTCGCTCTCTCTCCACATGAATGGATCCTGAAAGGCGTTCTGCTTTTACATGTTTCTCCCTTGAGCAGAGAAACACATACTGCAGGTGCACAAAGGCACGTGTACACACACACACACATTACACCCATCCCCCACTTATGAGCTACATGTAAAAGAACTGTTATAGTCTCAGGGTGTGTGCTTGTGTCTGTGTTTTGTGAATGAAACAACAGGGGGCAACTAAGTGTGGTGGTATATGTATATGCGTGTATGTATATGTGTGTGTGTGTGTTTGTTTTTATGTGTGTCAAATTGTCATGAATGAAGGTCCTTTCTCACAGTAAGTCGATCAAGGCTTACGTTGGCTTATCTGTGTTTAGGGTGATTTCAAACTCAAGTTTTAATATTGGTCCAAACAAACACACACACACACAAACCAAAAACAGGTTACTCAGACAGCTATCCCAGGGTAATCCACTCTGAGGTTTCTGATGTCATGTGTATGATTTCCTAAATCCTGTGATGGCGGCAAAGGACAACAGAGTGCTCAGCAGACAAACAGCTGCAGGCCTCGCACATTCACAAAGCCTCCCACTCATCATCTCCTGATCAAACAACAGCTCCAGTGATAACAGCATGCTGCACTTCCTCCTTTGACCACACACACACACACACACACACACACACACACACACACACACACACACACACACACACAGAGAGAGGGGGGGGGCAGATCTCTTACACATTTAAACAAACAGGTGAATGAACACAGGCAAGCATACACACACACACACACATACATATTCACAGAGAGAAAGTGAGGAAGACAGAACTCCTACACATTTAAACAAATGGGTGAATAAATACAAACACACACACACACACACACACACACACACACACACACAGACACCCACACAGACACCATAGTTTGTTTGGCTAATCTGGTTCCCCATGTGGGCCTGCTGGGTTTGATCTGTCCCTGGAGAGCACAGCAGCAGCAGCACAGGCTGATTAGACAGGACCATGAGACATCCTCTGCATTATTAAACCCCGAGTCCACTGGCAACATCAGCCACCCCTGCCAAACACTTGTCTGCTAAGACAGGCTGCTGCTGCCACCAACACAGCACCAGACAGAGAGGAAGAGAGAGAAAGAGAGGGAGAGGGAGAGAGAGAGTGAGAGACAGCATGATGAGGTGGGGGGGCGGTGTAGAGCAGCTCGTGGTTAGTAACCAGCATTTTACACAGCTGGTTAATTATGGGATGTGAGTGTTGCCAAGGGGAGCAGCCAATCAGCTTTGCAGTGTTATTCTAAACAACTTTCAGCACTATGCTTGAGTGTGTGTATGTGTGTACATTTGCTACTTCTGTAATGTGTGTGTGTGTGTGTCCACAGCTCTCTAAGGAAGTGATTAAAGTCCTTTGTGCCCATGAGCAGACCCCTCCCCTTCAACCCAGTCTCACAGCCAGCCAATCACAGGCCTTTGTCAGAGGTCAACCACCAGCCTGATGACTGTGTGATAGGAAGGCTGCTTATGTCATACCGCCTGAGAAGTCTGTGTGTGTGTATGCATGTGTGCATGAGTGTGTATGTGTATGTGTGTGTGTGTGTGAGCATTTGTTTACACTTGGGAAGAGGGGAAATGAGACACAGAAAGAGAGAGAAAAAAGACACAGAAAGAGAAAGAGAGAGAGAGAGAGAGAGAGAGAGAGAGAAATGCATTAGTAAGTGAATACCAGACATGAAGGTCACAGTGACCTTGGCAAGCACTGAGGACAGAGAACAGAAGAGATGAGGAGAGAGAGAGAGGAGAGGAGGAGAAGCTGGTTGCCAGGGACAGGGAGGAGAGGAGCGATGCTCTGCCAAGTCTAGATGGCAGCAGCAACATTAACGGAATGGCTGGTCCCTGTCCGTGGTGCTGAAGCTCCTTAGCAGAACTGACAGGCTGGAGTCTGCTGCCAGGCAGCAGCCAGAGGTGAAGGTGAACAGAAATTGTTAGGGATGGCATGATATCAGAGATGCCTTTACCTTCTCAGGGGAAGCTTAGGTGACAGGAGTATGCTAGCTTCTCTCTCTCTGTCTCTCTCTCTCTCCAGCACACACACACACACAAATACGGCACACTTTCACAACAGCAGAGTAAAGCCAATGCTGTTTTGTGTATCTCAGTCTGTGGCTACATCGATAGCTAGGGGGGGCTAATCCTCATATAATTCCTCTGATGTATGTGTCCCCCTTCAAACAGTATATAATCTACTGTATATCCTCAAATTAAAACTCTTCATGTCCAACTCACTATTTCTTCTAGATAAAGAAAAAGAGTCGGACACATAGAGAGAAAGAGAGAGAGAGAGAGAGAGAGATGGAAAGAGAAAGAGAAAGAGAGGGACAGAGGAAGTGAGAGCATTCTCTCTGAGTATTCCACACCCTCATTCTGTGCTGTGTGTCTTTGTGCGACTGCAAACCCATTCACTCCATCTGATGCAGCCGGAAGGACTTTGAATTTAAAAGGCCGGATGACATCAGATAATCCCTTTATAATCTGATGCCTTTCAAACACAAACAGGACTCCCGTCTGCACTGTCACAAAGAGAGCCTCTTCCTGCATATCCAAAACACAGCCTACTGAAAACATTACTTACAACAGCACAGGGAACATGCAAACGATGCACTCTAACAGACACCACTGGGAAGAATGAATATATTTTATATTTAACCACACACACACATCGCTAGTCAAGAATAATGAAATATTATACACACCCTCAATTATACCCTATTCAGTACTAATTTCCTAGGTGTAACTTCCACCTACACAACCACTTCATGCATTAACTTAATCAAAGGCACACACACACATGCACACACACACACGCTTACACACTCATATAAATAGATGCAGTGAGAGACAGTATTTATGTCATCAAGACAACACTGTGAGTCAGGTAGCAATTACTGGTGGTGAAATAGTCATCAAATAATCACATATACACACACATTTATAGAAGGAGTGTGTGTGTGTGAGACAGAGAGAAAGAGAGAGAGACAGAGAGAGAGAGA
This sequence comes from Tenualosa thibaudeaui, assembly GCA_027481765.1. Classification (NCBI taxonomy): domain Eukaryota; kingdom Metazoa; phylum Chordata; class Actinopteri; order Clupeiformes; family Clupeidae; genus Tenualosa; species Tenualosa thibaudeaui. Next base: position 8,269,637 of record JAIFZK010000015.1, on the reverse strand, counting down.
GAAAATGAAAGAGGAAGAGAGAGAGAGTTAGCAGCATGGATATGCATTATGAGTGAAGAAAAGAGTAATGAGAAAAAGAGGGCAATGTGTATGCCTGTGTCTGACCACATCAGCACAAGATTGTGGATTTACTTCAGATTCATAGTTAATAGTTTAGTTACTGCAGTTGTAGCTAACACCCACTCTAGGCATTGATAGCAATGCAGAGTCCAAATAAGCATGGCACAGCATGCACATCCACTGCAAACGTGTCCAGAGTCCCCAGCGACTCTTTCGAAAGCAAGGCATGGCTATCACGTGTTGCTAGACAGTAGCTACTGAAAGTGAAACAGATCCATCCCACTTCACTACCTTCACTGCAACACGGACAATACCGGTGGGACCAAATAACCAAGGGCTGCCTGACAGCTTAGAGGAAACAGAGGATGGCAAAGAAACAAAAACACAAACAGGATGCTAATTCTGTAGCAGAAGCTACTAGCAGCAGCCAGTGCTGAGAGAAAGCAGGCAGCTGGGTCTCAAGGGGAGGACATGATTCTTCATCAAACACAATAGTTCAGTCTCATCTCACAGGCCTAAGATGCCAACATGGCACTCAAGATTCAACATAGCATCTGGTACATTCCGGAAGTGGCACAAAACTTCAACATGACGCTGCCATTCCGAGATAAAGAGTGCTGAGTATAGAGTATAGCTTTCCTGTGGGCTAAATATATTCCAAGCACTCGGAGCGAGACTTGTTCCAGCCATGATCACTGTTCATGCCATCATTGGCCCACTGAGTTATATGATAAATTTCACAGAAACAGATACTTCTTGCCAAAAACAAAAAAGGAGGCAGCACTAAGCATTACATGTTTCAATAGTCTTACATGTAACTCCAGTCCATTTGTTTTCCCACTCTCTGGACAATCTCTCACAGACACACTCTGCGCGCAAGCACAAACAGACACACACACACACGCACACACACAGTTGTGGAGCAGGGTGAAGTATGGCTCTCTTGGGCTCACAGTCACACACAGACAATCACATACACACATCCTCTTAACAGACTCTTGAACATCATGGTTGATCGAAGGGAGATGTCTTCCTCTCTTGGGCTCACACACACACACATACAGTTGCTGATCAAAGGGAGGCATATTCCTCTCCTGGGCCCACACACACACACACACAGCTGGATGCTTTATGTTGGACACTAGTGATGGTCACAGCCCAATGGCCTATGTCTCTAAGCCTCTAAGGAATCTCTACTCATTACCACTGATGGATCTCCATTAGGAGAACCGCTCTGCTCGGACCACATGGGGCTCTGCTTAGTAACAGAACGGAAGGAACCATGCCTTGGTAGCCTCTCAGCAGGGAGTCTATGTCACTTTGAGAGTTTAGACACCACCTGCTAGTATCCTCAGCATCAACCCAGAGCGGTAATGGGAAGCAGTGCAGTCTTCCCATAAGGAAACATGCCCTAGTCATTAAAGGTCCACTCCACAGATCTGTACTGAGGTGCAGGGTAGCCAGAGGTTCCAAATTGAACTAGTCATTAAAGACCCACTCTACAGATCTATACTAGGGTAAAGGAAAGCAGAAACTATAATGGCTACAAAAAGAGTAGGGAATGGTCAATGGGTGTCACCGCCTGATGTGAACAATCCATAAATGTGATCAGCATGTGCAAACGCATGAATGATTGATGAAACATATTTTGGCATATTTCACAGACAGGTAATAAATCATTTGCTTATTATTTTATCTGAAAAATAAAATTGTGTCAAAATAATGTTACATGATGTTAAATAGGGAAATCCTGTTTTGCGCATGTGTGAGATACCTCTCCGCCTGAGACACACAACAGGCAGTGACAATGGGTGTGGGTGGATACACTTTGCTGAGAGGCTACCGATGCTGTTTTTCCATCCTCCAGTCAAACAGGCCTTCTGTCTTAACCTCCTATCCTCCTACTTACTAAATACTTTTATTTGGCCTTATGAAAGTCTATCCACTAATGGCTATCACAAAGAGCAGATAACAGAAATCTAACACACTCAGGGGTAAAAGAAGACAAAAGCTATCAGCTTTAAAAGTGCGCAGACATGAAGAGCAGTTGGTCTGTGTACAGTGATGCTTTATACTGCATGAAGAACCTCTAACCTTCAAACTAAAAGCCTCCAAGGATTTCAGTGTAAGTGTATTGTAAGTGTACTAACTGGTATATTTACACAGTTGTCATAAAGCAGGAAACATAACTGCTCTATAAGGCTCCAGAAAACCTTCAGGGTTGTGTGTTCCCACCCTAGTAGCTCTTTCTCAGTGTGAGGAGGCCACTCCAGTGCACCTCAGGGAGCCCCGGTCAGATGTCTGTCAGGCAGAAAATGCCCTACACTTTGGTAAGGATACACACTACTGGGCTAATGGTTAAAGCACATCTGACAAGGTCTTGTTTAGTGAAGATCTTTCCCTCTTTTCTCTTCTCTCAATCTTTCTTAGAAATTAAAGCCACATACAAATGATATCTTGACCTTAAATTATAATTCTGCTGAAGAAACAGAGAGAAAAAAGAGAGAGGGAAAGAGAGAGAGAGAGAGACAGAGAGAGAAAGAGAGAGAGAGAGAGAGATGATCATCTGTGAGTGGAGGGCAAACTGCTGACCCAAGAACATCAAAGGGGGCCACATCAAGTGGCAAGAAAGCTAGGCGTCATGATCGATGACCAGCTGACCTTTGCAGATCACGTTGCCTCTGTGGCTTGGTCGTGCCGTTTTTCCCTATTCAACATAAAGAAGATCAGGCCATACTTAACCCAACATGCAACCCAGCTCCTGGTACAGACCCTGGTTATCTCTCATCTTGACTACTGCAATGCCCTCCTATCAGGTCTCCCAGCCTGTGCGGTGAGACTGCTACAAATGATCCAGAATGCAGCTACACGTCTGGTCTTTAACCAGCCAAAAAGGGCACATGTCACACCTCTGTTCATTGAACTCCACTGGCTACCCTTGGCTGCTCGCATCAAATTCAAGGTACTTATGGTGACCTACAGGGTGATTGATGGTTCTGCTCCCATCTACCTGAATACTCTCATGAAGCCCTATGTCACCTGCCGACCGCTTCACTCCTCTAAGGAACGTTATCTAGCACGGCTATCACCATGTGCAGGTCAATCCAGACTCTTCTCATGTTTGGTTCCATGCTGGTGGAATGACCTTCCAAGTGCTACCAGATACCCTCTCTACCTTCAAGAAACTCTTGAAGACCCAGCTCTTCCAAGAATATCTTCTGGCGTAAATTTTGAGAATGCACTTAACTTATACTTAACTTTTTTTATACTGCACTTTACTACACTATTGCACTTTCAGCTTAAAATAGTGCAGTTTTTTTGTTACCAATATGCACTCTTTGTTAGTTTCTTTCATTGTGTTGTAGCTTGAATGTTATCCTCTTTTGTAAGTCGCTTTGGATAAAAGTGTCTGCTAAATGCTTAAATGTAAATGCAATTCCCATCAATCAAATCCTGATGACAGGGGTGACATCATCACTATTCCACTGCTATGTCAGTTACCAGTGAAAGAGGATGCTGTGCCAGCAGTTTCAGCAATGCTGGCACACACGCTCTCAGACAATACAAATGAAGAAAAGGTCTCTACCACTTTCCAGTCTCAATTTCTCAATTTTGACATTTAAATAAGGTCAAAAAATACAAATACATTCTTCTTCATCTAATATAAAAAATCTCCTCTGATAATGTGTAGGTGGAACCGAAGGATGTTGACTTCCAAGACACGCAGCTCAGTCAGAGCCAAGCAAAAGCCATTTGGTCTAATTGACATGGACTAATTACCCACAATCCCTTGGGACAGGAAGTGAGGGGTGTGGCATGACTGGCATGCTGGGCCACCTGCCACAAACAGTCAGTCCCCTTTATAATGCTGATGAGGGCTGTTTGGAGTGCATTGATTTAGGCAAGGAGCCCTTACCTAGGCTGAACCTAGTGAACCTTAGCCTCTTCTTCTGAAAAACAATATGTTCAACATGAGAAATGTTCGCAGAAACAAGTACTCATGTGAGGACACAATGACACAAACTGGTTGTTCTAGGCTACTTCATTAGGGCATCACTTAAACGGCACTGACCAAGGCTAGGGGCATGAAAGTTAAAGCCATTACCTAAGAATTTTCTTGGTTCCTCCTTAGACCATGTTACACCCCTCAATCCACAGTTTCATTACTGTAAAATCAGCTTGGTAGCTCTTGCATAATCTTGCTGTCAGACAGACAACACTGAAAAACACAACCTCCCTGGGGATGGTAAAGGGGAAGCATTTCATTGAGGTTTCAGATTCTCAAGTTTTTTCACCAATAATGACTATAATGCAGAAGCCACATATTTACCATGTGGCACACTGACCCTTTGACCCCGTAATTAAGACATGCCAGGCTATTTATTACTAATACATTATTGATCAGTCCTGGGAGACCAGATGTGTAGATCCGCTCCTCAGACACCCCTGACCACCCACTATCATTTTCATCTTATCTCTTTGCCTCATCTTCAGGTAGATTGCTCTAGTCTGGTTTTCTACGCCACTTCCTGAACAACCCTGCTGTTGCAAAAAGCAGAACTAACTAGCAAATGATCTCAGTGGATTAGTGTGTCAAGATCATTTTTTCCACCTCCTTGCTGCCAATCACTAACCAACCCCCACACACACCATTATGGTCTGGTCTATAGAAGGGACACTAGTAATTATACTTCTTAGTCATTTCAGCACTCATGGATGTATAGAACACAATGATGAATCACTTGTTCTTGGTCTTCTTATTGTTCTAGCACAGCCATGACCTACAGCGCCTTCATACTGAAGCTGTGATAGACCAACTGACCAATTTAAATGGCTGTTATGTTGTTGCACAGTCAGGTCAAAAGAGGAAGGGAGGAAGGGGTGATGTTTTGAGGAGTGAAAGTTCCATTGAAGACAATGGATAAGGGCTAATTTCCAGTTTTGGAAGAGACTGCTTAAGGGGGGTGGGGGTCTCTCTAAGCCTCTCTTGGCCCCCTTCCACCAGCATGGTCTATAGGTTGTTCATTACTATAGGCTACAGTCTCCAAAGCAGTGGGCTACTCAAGCCACAGTAGAATTAACCCTAATGTGGACTAGGGTTGATGCGAATGCAGTGCTGGCAATGACAGGGTGAGTCTCAAATTTATGTGTGATCATACGGGTAGTGTTAATGGGTCTATTTGCTTCTTTGATGAAACTACTGAATGAACAATACACACACATTCACGTCTTAACATACAATCTCTCTCACACACACGCACACGCCGAAAGCTTCTGCTAGGAATTACCCAATGGACCACTTACATTCCAGGTGTTTCTTCTTCGGAGCCAACACCTCGTGAGTGGTAGCTTTGCAGACAGCTCGGGACACCTCCGACCCCGTTAAGCTGTACTGCGCCGCGGCGATGCGATCCGTTAGAGTCTGCCCCGACATCTTCTCACCCGTCGATCCTCAAGGGTTTAATAGCGATGTTATAAAGTATCTTCCAACGCTTGGTATTAAATTTGTCCTGATGAGGCCTCTGATGATATCTGGGATAAAGTCAAGGTTTTTGAAATGCTGTATTCAAACCTGGAACAGTACGAGCAGGTTGATAAGGCTTTGACGTGCAAAACAAGCGAGGCTGCGACGCTTTTCCATCAACAGTCCAAGCTGGCAGTTAAAACGCGCTAAACCCACAATTTTAACAATAGCCCATACAGTGTATCAAAATATTATTAAAAGCTGATATTCACCGCACTATCGCCCACAAATTACGACCAGCATCCGCATGAGATGGGTTCGCGGTAGCATAAAGAGATGTGGGTCCGGCGTTCTGTCAAACGGTGGGCTACTCTACAAATCGGTTTTTATAGGCTTCATCGGTTGCTATCAAAAGAAGGCTTGGGATGTTATATTCGTTTCAATAATCTTTTACAATATTTCTAGCCGAGCCAAAATAGGCTACTCGTTGCCTCGGTCTAGAAAATGACGGCTGACCGTGGGATGCTGGACCAGTCGATGCCTTTCTCTCCTCCAGTTCAAGGATTTAATCTCCACGACGAACCCAGTTTTTAGCGCAGAATCTCCTGAGTTGGTAAATTCGGGGCTGACCTCTTCATCTCCGGGTATTTGAAAAAGCAATATTTGCTTTTTTCTACTCTCGCCTTAACCACTCCTAAACGACAGGCTATGCCTGAAACTAAGAAGATGGAAGATGGTGAATCGGTGAATTTGCGTTCCTGGGATATGTATGTATTTATTTATTTATTTCCGACACTACTCCTCCCACTCATCCGAGTCGGGTGACACGTCATTAATCCCCTTTCTCTCGGATAGGGTGTACCTCTGCACACCCACTAACTAAAAAAAAACAAGAGGGACAGGAGTGGGGGCGAAACAAGGCACATGCCACACCGCCACCCCCAAACTGCAATAGCAGTCAAATTGTGTACCAGCCACTCACTGGCAAATTGCATGTTATGTAATTCATAACCAAACCATACTAACTATTGTGAATACTTTTGCCATTTATAAGAAGTTCTATTATTTTTTTTAGAAAGCGCAGAAATAGATAGCCTATACTGCACATAGTTCGGGCACCGTAGAAATCCGGTGTAAATCAAGCCCAGTTGCTGGAGGTTACCACACCTCCACCAACGACCCCACCCTCACACACACTTGGTTGATGATAATATTGTTTCAATAAGATACAAACTGAATTCGAACAGATATAATAAGTTGTACCAGTCAGAGCAATGTAAAGCACCAACCAATAATACTTAATGTTAAAGTTTGAATTTGGAAAACTGTATATGAAATGTATTAGAACAGTGGTAGTCACTGCTCTAGGACTCAAAGACCAAGGTTAATTCTCAATCTGTGTGTTATTTTACAACTTATCCCTGTTATTTTATTTCAGTTTATCACTAAATATTATGGGTCGGCTGTGGATCAAATAAACCTTTACTTATGTACTTAGCATTCATTTACATGTTTGTGGGCTATCATGTGATTTCTGTCCTGGGTAAAAAAATTTCACACATATTGTGTACTTAACCCTGGTCTATGGATCTTAGGGGGATGATATTACCACTGCTCCACCACCCACAATTTCCCAAAGATCCAAACTGAATTTAAAATACATTAGGCTCATTTGTTATCTTGCTTTTTCTGGTCCAACCTTTGATGTGTTTTCATGTGACTGATATTATATTAAAAGGCTAATTTCACACCTTCTTAAAAGTTAGCTGTGCTAATAATATGAAACCAACTTATTCTGATGTAAGATTCTGATTTTTTCCCCAACAATTAAAACCATGATAAAACTAGAAAAGCACTTGGTGAGTGCAAGACTCACGTGTGGAACAAATAGCCTAGTACTTCTGAAAGGAACCATTTTTCTATGGGAGAAAGAAAATCCCCCTTGTCCCTTATGTCAGAAAGTACTCTTAAGAAATGTATAATACAATCCCACAGTAAAATTTTTTTAAATCATTATTTTATTCCAAGCCACACAAGACCTGTCAACATACATCAAAAACATGTCAGCATCTTGACCTGATGAGATCTGAGAATCTAAAGGGTTGGTAAATTTCATGAGTTTTTCAGTCATTATGTTGAAAATTTTCCCTTCCCCATGCTCAGGAGGAAACCAAACCCACTACAGCAAAAAGATATATTGCAACATTGATAAATTCGGACACTGAGATGAGTTATTAATGATATTTGGTTAGGAATGATGCGCTATAATCCCACACATGAAGTGCAATTCCGTGGCAGGATCATCAGGCTACTGTCTAGGTGACTGGATGCATACTGTAATGTTCACCATTCATGTGTGGATTCTGAAGATATGGTTGTTTTGAAATACACCACAACGATATGGAATGGCACACAGAAACTTCAGTCCCTTAGGGCTCACAAATCTCTCAAGTTTAGTGTTGTCAAAGCAGCTCCACAATGTAGAAACAAAGTCAGTTAAGTTAAATAGTATCGCTTCAGAAAATAAAAAAAGAAACAAATTACAAGTCATTATAAATACAAAAACAAAAAAAATGTACAAATGTCATTAATATCTTTTTTATTTTTAAATCCCTATGACATTTTGTCCTTTATTTTATTTTTATTTATTTTACAAGTCTGAGGTTTGGGTAATCTGTACAGCTTGTCCCTTATAATGTTTGTGTTGGTCTTTTTTTGTTTGTTTGTTTTTAATGGTCATGTCCAATCTGGTCACGTCTTGATCAGTCCCTCCAGGAAGTCCTTCTCCACCATTTCTTCGATATTCTGCCGCGCGCGGCTCCAGAAGACTTTTTGGCTCTCCAGTTTGCCGTCCTTGCCCGTGGAGAAGGGTCCAACGCTGGGCGCGGGGCTGTGTGCGGGGCCACCACAGCGGCTGCTGGCCTTGCTGTTGAACACCTGGCTGAGCAGGTTGAAGAAGGGCAGCAACTGCTCCATGCTGCGGATCACGTAGAGCGTCAGCATCAGATGGCCCGGCTCCCACGTCAGCGTGCGTGTGGAACAGTCCTCCTCTGGATTCTTCTGCACAGTGGATCATAAATAGTGAAACAACAATGAGTCATAATTAAATAAAATAATGTAAAATTTAGTATATATTTAGTAGAGCTATATAAGGGCAGTGGTTAGAATAGCTAGCACGCTTGGAGCCTGAAAATTGTGGGTTCAAATCCCGACTGCCACCATTGTGCCCTTGAGCAAGGCACAAATGTAATAAATGTAAATGGATATGATGACCTCTGATTCCCGATTCTCTGATTGCTTCATGTGTTAAAAGGTGGACATCTGATCTGATGCATACTATCTGATACATACTCTGATGTAATGCACTGACTAATAGTATAAATTAAAATGACAATGTGGCAATTTTCCTTTTGTCAAATGTCAGTGTAATTAATGTAATCCATTTGTAATGTAATACGATATAATCCATTCACCACTAAGGCCATAATTAAGCCATAGCCTATGAAATGGCCACCTCCAACCCCTGACAACAACACTCCATAAGGCAACACCAGGAATTCCATGACCTCATTGCAAATGTAAAGCATAATTGCTTTTTTCCATATTGTGAGTCTTTCTTTAAAGTGGGAGCTACTGTACAATATGTTGTTTTGAGAGACTGACACATAGATAGTCATGCCCACCTTAGCGCGTTTCCTCAGTAGTTTGGCCAGACGCACCACGTAAGGCTTAAACTCCCTCTGATGGGTTCCCTGCCTCCGCACCTCAAGCCCAGAGTCATCCGACGCCTCTGGGACAAATGCCCAGCGGTACCTGCAAAGCAGATGGAGAAATGCACACGTATACACACACACACACACACACACACACACACACACACACACACACACACACACACACAAATAAACACAAACTGTTATGGGCAACAGATGTTATCACATTATAAGCTTACTAGCAATCATTTTGGCATTGCTATGCAAATGTTTCCAGTTATGCTAATACCTTGTCATCTTACTGAAATACAAATGTAGAGAATGTTTTTCAATGGATATTAATATAAGCTGGGCTGACTTTTTGAAAACAGCCCCTAGGCAGCTCAGTGGTGAGTGCAGCAGCGCCGCTGGACAAGGTGCAAGAGGATTAATCCACAGAGACAGTCAACTCTGCTGTGAGGCAATCAGTGCGAAAGGAAAAACCCTCTCTGGAATGTTTTGGCAGTTTGAGTTTAAGGTGATGTTAGTGTGGGTGTGTATGTGTTACATACTAATGTAGAGTGTGAGCCTGTGCGTGTGTTACACTACCACCTACAATGTGTGTGTGTGTGTGTGTGTTACCCACATCTGGAACTGTGGGAGGCTCTCTGAGGGCAGTGCTAGAGCGAGGTCCAGCAGCTTGCAGGCAGACAGGTAGAGGTTGAGCCAGCGCTGGCTGTTGTACGAGGTAGAGAAGCCGTTGCCCCCTGAGTAGGTTGTCTCCAGGCCAGCCACCGAGGGCCCAGAAGTCCTGCAGGATATGCAAAGGTCACCAGGTCAAAGGTCATGGGACCATTGGCAAATCAGTGTATTTAATGCAAGTTCATGGTGTGAGGTTTACCTGGTGATGTCTTCATCTGCGATCAGCTCCTGCTCCATCAGTAGAAACACCTGAACCTGAGAGGAAAAGGCGAGGAATTTAGAATAAATTCAGTGTAAAGTCAGTATAATGGCGTTCTGTTTTCTAACCCTGCATAGTCAGTTTCACTTATCTATCTCAATATGTTCACTTGTTTTTTCTGCTTTCCCCTATTTTTGCCTTCCCTGTGTAGACTGCCATGAAGTAAATGATGTAGGACATTGATGTGATGTTTAAATGTCCATTGTCCAAGTGTCCATGTTTAAATGTCCAATGATGAGAAGATGTAGTTGTAAAGCCACCTTTACCATGGGAGCAGATGATTTTCAGTTCAGGGGAAATGGTGTGTAGAGGAAAACATGGTTACCCTAGTGGTTTTGTTTGAATTGGAAGTTTCCTTTCAAAAAGATTCCTTCACCATTTTCAGAGTTTTCAAATTGTCAGGTTTTGCACAACCATGTATTACTCGCTGATTTGCCTTTCAATGCCATTCTCTGGTGATAAGTGAACAGATTACTTGCAGTCACTTGAAGGATTTGTGACTTTGATGGACAAAATCTTTTGCCAGTGATGGAGTTTATTCAGCTCAAGTCAATGGAACTTCCTGCATTCTGAAGAACTGTGTAGTTCTAAATGAAGGGTTTCTAGAATCAAAGCCTTTCTTTCTGAACTTGCTTTCTCTCTTCTTTCTCCTTCTTTTTCTTGTCCTTACTCATTCTCTGTGACACCGCTATAGCTATATCAGATGGTACATCACTGTGTCAGTGCGACTTTGACAAGTACATACTGCCTCATCTCCTCAAACATAGTCCATTCACAAGTGAGTGTCCTTGTCTCGGAGTGCGAGTGGTGTTTGTGGAAGTGGGTTGCTCTTTCCACTGGAAAAAATGAATGTGTGTGTATGCTTTTGTTTGTTTGTGTGTGTGTGTGTATACGTGTGTGTGTACATGCCTGTGTTCTAACAAGCTCTAATGCTCTAATGATCATGGGGTTCAGTGGGTGTGGTCCATAGTGTGTTTGTGTGTGTGTGTGTGTGTGTGTGTGTGTGTGTGTGTGTGTGTATGTTCTCACCAGCTCAGTGATCATGGTGGGCCACAGTGATGTGAGGTGCTGGGGAGACATGCGTAGCAGCAACACTCTGAAGAACAGGAACACCTGAGCATGGAGGATGGGCACCTGAGGCAGACGCAGACTCTCCACCAGACGCTCTGAGAGAAGGAGGGAGAGTGACCCAGAGAGAAGGGGGAGTGTTAAGAACAAGGCACCAAGAGATGGAGAAAGAGAAAAAGAAGGAAAGCGAGAGAGAGAGGGAGAGAGAGAGCGAGAGAGAAAGAGCAGTGAGAATTAGATGAGGTGAAAGAGAGAAAAAGGAGGGAAGAGAGAGGGTGAACCAGAGGCCGGGGGAGGCGGGAGGAGATCAGTGAAAAATGAGTCAGACAGGAACAAAGAGGAGTGCAGAGAAAAGTAGAAATGCAGAGGAAAAGAAATAGAAAAGAAATGGAGCACAAAAAATGAGTGACAGACACAGACAGACAAGGGATAACAGAAGAGGGACAATGAGGGACAATGTCTCATGTGAAGATCGGTGTGTGTGTGTGTGAGTGAATGAGAGAGAGAGAGAGAGAGCGCTTTCTGGCACTGGTTTGTCTGTGTGTATTTGTGTGTGTGTGTGTGTGTGTGTGTGTGTGTGTGTACCTTGGATGTCTGGCAGGTATTTCTGGTACTGGTCCACCTCGCTGCTGTAGATGGTGAAGGCCAGCCGTTTGAGCAGCATGGCCCTCTGCTCCAGCTCTGCATCCCGATTGGTGAACAGGTTCAGAGAGCTACTCTGAGCCACCGCCACGCGTGCTGAATACACACACACACGCAAGCACACACACACACACACACACACACACGCACGAACACACACACACACACAAAAAGCACATATCAGCAATGTTATTAATATTGGCAGTGCCAATTTACAGCAGTCAGCTGAATGTTCACTAATGCAAATATGCCACGACAGACAGAAATATCAGCTTAGGACAGTTCTCCTGCGACACAAATTGGATCACTATGGATGATGTGCAGGTTTTGTTATTTTTCAACCATAACAAAAAAAAAGCTTTAGGCGAGTAAACTAATGCAGCTACAGTAGAAACATCAGAAGCTCTCTCTGTCTGTCTCTGTCTCTCTCTCTTTGTCTTTCTCTCTCTCTCTCTCTCTCTCTCACACACACCAATCTATATAGTAACAGCCTGCTGAGCTGAATAGACAAATTATTATTCTGGTTAGCAAAGCTCTCCCCATGTGACAACTTCTACTGTTTAAAACTGAAGGTCATTTAGTCATGGCATTAGGCTCATGTGTAAACAAAGAGATACTTTTTAATTCCTTTTGAATTAATATCAGTATGTCTACTCAGACTGGATCAGTACTGCACAGCAATCAAGAAGGAAAGCCATTGCAACTCACTCATCAGATCCCTGAATGTAGTTTTATCATGAGTCATCAGGTGGTCTATGATGGCTCTCCAGCTGCAAAAGCACAACAACCAGCAAATCAGGAAAACCTAATCAACTTATGATCTTAGACTCACTAGGCATGTTAAGTATGAAACAGGGACACTACATTACCTATAATGCCAGGGAGAGATCACTACTTACTGGCTGACACAGGAGGAGTCCATCTGAAAGAAGGTGTGGTCCATGAATAGGTCGAAGGCCTCTTTCTTCCAGGCACGGCGTGTGTACTGGTACCCACTAAGGCTGCTCAATAGCTGGATACACGCACGGTAGCTTGGGGCATTGTGGGCACTGCCAATGGGTTATACATAAACACACACACACACACGCACACACACATACACACACACACACACACACACACACACACACATACACAGATAAGATGAAAAGATTGTGGGACTTCTGTGTGTGTGTGTGTGTGTATGTGTTCGATAGAGTGTGAATGCGAATGTGAATGTGTGTGAGTGAATGTGTGTGAGTGTGAGTGTGTGTGTGTGTGTGTGTACAGTTGAGAATATACATTGTGGTAGCAGCAGAAGTAATAGTGAGTCTGTACCTGTGGTTGCGAAGATAAGGCACCACATAGTGCATGATGTTTGTCAGCAGGGGAATGACCCTCTCTTTTTCATCGCTATAGAACACCATATCCAGAAGATGGGCCAGCACCTACCACACACACACACACACACACACACACACACACACACACACACACACACACACACACACACACACACACACACACACACACACACACACACACACACACACACACACACACACACACACACACACACACACACACATTACTGCTTAAGGCAAGGGAAAAAACATGGATAGCACACCTTAATGCACTGACTGGATTAAGAGCTGACTCCTTCAGGAGCTCTAAACCTTAATGCTTTACCGTCTCTGACAATGGTGAAGAGAAAAGCAGGAAGTGTTCAGATGAACAGTGCACTACTGGGTGGTGGGTGTGTGGTCTGAGACATATGTGCTCATCTACATTTTATCCATTTGTGCTTTTCATTTCTGTCCTTCACTTGGCTTCTATTTTTGTAAGGCACACTGTAAGGCACAATCTCTGTGTAGGATATGTGCTATATAAATAACTTGCCTTGCCTTCAGAGATAGCCCATGTCTTCTGAAGGGTAAACTTCAAGGCCAGATTAGTGTGTTAACAAGGTTTGTGAGGATTTCATGCAGAATCAGACCACATGCAGAATAAGAACATGCTGTTGTTTGGGAAGCTAGGCCTGTGGGTCTGGGCGTGTTCAGGAGTGTTTACTGAGATGTGGTGCATCCATAACACTGGCATGTGAGTGAACTATAGGTGCTTAAGTGCTTTGTACTATACAGCAGTGAGGGGACATGGGCACCACATGCACTGTTAGGAGCTGTGCTGTGTGAGGGGCACGTTCAGGGGTGTTTACCTCAGCCAACAGTGTGAGGGCATGAACGCTGTACACAGATGGAGTGAAGCTGGAAGCCTCCATCACTGTGAGCATGAGATCTGCAAACACACACACACACACACACACACACACACACACACACAAACATTCAACCATCCACCAGTATACACAGTCAAACAAACATAGACACACCGTCTCACACACACACACACACACACACACACACACGCACACACACACACACATGTGATTAGTGAGATAACAGGACAGTATGCTGCCATCACTGTGGCATGCTGTATGCTCTTGTACACAGTGTCAAAAGTCTGTACACAGGTCACAGACAAGCAAGCACAGCAACCAAACAATAAGAGCGACTGTACTAGTAGTGACATTAGCCAACGACTGCACACACTCTAATGCAACACACACGACACACACAGACACATCACACACACGAGGGCAGAAACACACACCTTCCACGTCGGCCTCTAGGCTGGACCCATCCACTACTATCTGGGGTGAAGGTTTGACCTCCAGGTTCCTCCGGAGCCAGGTGGTCTGCTCCAGTGAAGAGCCGGCGATCGTCCCAATGGCCTCCACAATCTTATGGGTCACATCCTGAGAACAGTATAAGAAAAGAGGCAGTCTTTCAAAAGCTACTCACGCAATGCATTATATTCAAAGTGAGAAAATGTAACGGAAAAAAAAGAATTTCAAGCAAAACAAATAATAAAAACAACATCCTGAAATGCATTGCAGTTAGGATGAGACAAAAATAAAAATGGAATCTTGTTATTTTATTAAAGGGGGCATCCATACTGAGCTTAAACTGCCACTGCCAGGATCACACAGTAACACAGAAATAAAACTGACCGACTGACAGAAGTTCAGCCATGTCATGTCAACAAAACATGGCTTAAACGTCTACCTGCTGCGACTCTGACCTTCCTCTCGCTCTAGTGACAGGCAAAGACAGCTTATCAATCGTCTCTGATACAGGTAACAGGTGTGTCCTCTCTCACCTGCAGCTCCCGCTGATCCTTTTTGCTCTCCAGGTTGGGATTCTTCAAGATGAACTCATTCAAGACTCTACACACAGCAATGCATGATTCATTACTATGTACACAAAGCCATTAGTCAGTCTATACTGATATTAAACACACACTGAGCTCTCTTAATTCATCAGGACTACTCCAATATGCACAAACTATATACATAACATTAAATGCCTTGTGCAGTGTTATGTTGTAGGGAGGTGGTTACACGCTAACTGAGATACTGAGTTAGCATGCAGTAATCACTTAAAGCCATAGGCTCAATTGTGTCCTTCAACGAGGCACTCAACCCAGGGAGCCTGGCCCTTAACACTGGTGCCGTGCAAGTTGTTTTGGACATCACCATCAGCAAAATACTAAAATGACTAACTCTATTCTTGCACTGAAATGAGATTCCGCATGAGTGAGAGCGCCAATTATGTAACTATAATTTCCAGACATCATTGTAAGCTTTCAGACATCTTAAGCCTAAGACACAGTGAGTGGCGGAGGAGTGAGGAGACTGCGGAGGAGTAAGGGGGTAGTGCGGAGGAGTGAGGGGACACTGACCCCAGGATGAGGAACTGTCCTGGAGCGGGGAGGCCAAGCTGCACTGAGTCCTTCAGCAGAGCCAGCAGAGACGGCCAGCTGTCCACCAGACTGGACACAGGGATGCTGGAGGACACACACATAGATGTCATAAACACTTAAAATATCACACACACATGGATAGCGCACACACACACACACACCTCAAGTTTGCAAGCACTAAGGCTGCAGCACTGCTTGCCATTCATTTTACTTGTTTCATGATTCATGAACTGCTGCCTGATTCTATGTTGTCCATCATCAAGGACAAGGCAGGCAGGTTTGGAAGTGTAGGCTAACAGCCTTAGCCAGTGTAGTGTCCAAAATCTTGGAGAAGATTTTACTTGATCCCCCCAGTCATTATTTGGGCACCACTCATAATCAGTTTGGCTATAAAGCAAAGCTTGGTACTGACCTACTGATATGCAAAATAGAGAATGCAGGTTAAATGGAGTAACAGTGTCTCTGCTTCCTTTGGTGTAAGTAATGGTGTGCGTCAGTGGGGGCTACTTTCATCAGCTCTGTTTAACTAGTACATGGATGAATTATCCAAACAACTAAATTAATGTGATTGGTAACACTTTAGTAAACCATCTTATGTATGCTGATGACTTGGCTATTCTCTCTCCTAGCAGTGCTTTCAGCAGTTACTGAATATATATGCTGAGTATGGGATGAAATATGATGTGCAATATAATGCTAAAAAGAAAGTTTTTTTGATATGTAGAACTAAAGGTGAGCTGTGTTTTTCAGTTTTCTATCTGCCAAAACATATGATGAATAGGCAGTGTTGCAACAAATGATATATAGGCAGTGTTGCATTTAATATCAAGCTAATCGAATATTTTGGCTAGGTAATCCCATATGTGTTCAGACAAAGTAAAAATCTTTTTTTTAAAAGCATACTGTACTCCACTGTACACTGCACCCTTATAGGCAGTTTCACTCAAAAAAACTCACAGAAGTTACAGGTTACAGAAGGTTACCTATAATGACTGTTTAAGGATTCTACTGAGGAGACCAAGGTGCTGTAGTGCTAGTGCCCTGTTCTGTAATGCAGTCGTCAGTACCTTTACAGCACTGCTGTGGAACAAGGGCAAAACACTAAGAGAACTCCTAAATCACGCTAAAAGTTGCTAACCAAGAGTTGTCTCTTAAAACTTATTCACAAAGCAGTTGAGGCCTACTTTTAGTTAGGAATAAAGGCAAAAAGGATAAGATTTCTGTTGCTATGGATGACATCAGCTCTCATGTATACATCTGTGACTGGTGTGCTGTGCTATGTTGTTGTACTGCTGCGTGAGTATCTCTTGAGTGAGTGCTGGTGGAGATCACAGGCTACAAATGAAATGGTAACATAATACTCTGCGGATTGGCAAAGAATATTTGCACTGCATTTATGATGACACATTTGCATAGATAGGTAGTATACTAATTGAAAGTGCATATCCTTCAACAGTGGTTTTGGTGGCATGATTGCATTTCTTGAAAGCTGCATATTAATTTTTTGACAGATACCTCGAACACATGACCCTGCATGTGCATTTCAAAAGATCACAATAATGTGCTGCATACAAACTGCTGCCTTTGGATGTTTTATGACTTGGTCTTAGTGAGTTAGGAGTCCTCTGGACTACTTCCAAGCTGTCCCAGGCTTAGGTGCTACTTTTAGCACTACATTTCTTTGTGAATTACTCTTCGTCCAAAAGGTTAGGAGTCCTAAAGTTATGACTGATACGCCTATTATTTTTAGGGGCTTCTCCTAAATTTGCCTGTTAGGAGCTAGGATTTTATTGTGAATATGGACCCTGATGTATAAATAAATCTGTCACTTAAATAGGTCAGAATGGCATTGTAACTTGTGGAGGCACTGGTATGAACATCTTGAGGAATGTTGTGTTTTTTGTTTTGTTTTTTGCTTTTTTTTTTTTTTTACATTGGGCATGTATAGTCTGCGTGTTTTTTTGGACCCTAAATCAGTATGCTGCTGCTGCTGCTGCTGCTGCTGATGCTGCTGCTGATGAGACACACACACATATACACACACACACACTAACACACAGATGTGACACAGCATGTGGGTGCAAGTAGAGACTACGAGATCTGAGAGATCTGCTTACCGCTGCACATAGGCATAGAAGAACTGTAGCATACACACTTCCAGAGAGAGATGTTTCTGTGATGAGAAGAGAGGGCAGTTGGGTCAACAAACAAGAGTTACGTCATTGCACAAATACAGCCTCATCAGCGCAATGAAGACCAAAGACAGACAAGACTTACACTGCTACGCAATATTTCTTATAGAGGCAAGTGGACAAAAAAAAACACAAGTTACATTTGATTACAATTTCAAATATATAGATTTACACTACAGTTACACAATAAGCAGCCAACCACAAATCTATCCATTACCTCCCCTTAATACTTTGAATTACTTGAGTTGTCACTGTTAAAGTATTACAAGGGTGTCTATAAGGGTATTTAAGGGTGTCTCTGACTATACTGAAAAAGACTGAACTTATACAATTTCTGAGAAACTCTCCCTGTCAAAAGACTATAACATACAGCCCCAGCACTTCCAAATTAATTAGACTGCACAGCTAATGTTGGAGATGGACAAAAGCCAAAAGCCAAATGCTCAAAGTGTCCATTACTCAGAATTAACAGATAGATTTATACCCCATTGTATAATACAAGGTCGTTGCCTTTACACATGGACAGAAAAATGACTACTGCTCTATTAGAACCTTCACTACAGAGCTAGCTACATTCCATCATGAATCTTGAAATGATGGCAATTTAGATTCATTGACTTTGCAGAAGCTTCTATCCACAGTATCCTGAAGGTGAAACACAAATATATAACTAAGAGAGAAAAGGGGGGAATTAAGAGTAATAAAAAAGGGTCCAGTGGTTCAATAAGAGTAGTGTGGTGGGACTAGTCTACCTTTTCCTTGGCAATGGCAGGTGGCTGCTTGAGTACCTCCTTGACCGTCTGGATCACCGTCTCTGTCCGCATGGCGCTGACGGACCGTACCAGCTCCACCAATAGCAGCTGCTCCTCACACGCTGAGGGGATTACCTACATGCATGCACGCACACATACACACATTTCAACATATGCAAACAAATAAAACCTTAGCCAACTATACACAAAAAGAAATAAACACACACACATACACACACACACACACACACACACACACAAGCGAGCGGTGTACCTTGTTTCTGGCAGAGCTCTTGACCTGTTTCCTCTCGTTCCACACATAGGCAATGGCGGCCATAAAGTGGGCCCCATGGTTCATGGAGATGGGGCCCAGCAGCTCCAGGATCTGCTGACGCAGGTTCTACACACAGGGGCCGCAAGAGAGTACAGCTTCAACCAAACCATCAAAACACCAAACCTCAGTCTACAGTAAGTGTGTGTGAGTGTGTTAAGTGAGCGAAACAGAGAGAAAGAGGACGAGTGGGAGTGTGTGGTGTGTGACAATCAGTGTTTGCGTGCTAATTTGTGGTGGTGCATGTGTGTGTGTGTGTGTGTGTGTGTGTGTGTGTGTGTGTGTGTGTATGTGTGTGTGTGTGTGTGTGTTACCTTGGTGGAGCCAAGGTTGATATTGGAGCTGAAGCATGCGGCGGCCGCTGCGGGGCGGTCGGAGCTGTCCACCAGGTAGAGCACACTCCACAGCAGTGTCACTGAAGACATGATGGTGTGCAGGATGGACAGGATGCCTGCACGTGCCTCTGCTAAGTGCTTCTGGTTCACACTCACTTGGAGCTTTAGTGTACATACACACACACACACACACACAAAGTAGTTATGTATATGAGCAACACAGGAAGGAAACAATAAAGCAGAACGTTAGCATTTATACTGCATTAAAGGAGACATAATGTGGAAAACCATTTTGCCTTGGCTTTGATAAATTAGGAGAGGTTGTGCATGGCCAAAGAGCCATCATGAACATGAGGCATGGTTGTGCCCTCCTTCATGTGAAAATCTTGAACTTAGTAATTGCCACTAAAACATGCATGAATTAGAACAAAGCCCATGTGATGGCAAATAGCAGAAAGCATTGTAGTTCAGTTGTGGTTTCCAAAGAGGGCGCCATTTAGCCAAAGGGATCATTCCAATACCCAATGATATAAGGTTTAAATCGGGCTTGTAAAACGGCACTTGAGCTTATGTTTGATAAATGAAAGTTTAATATGTATGTATATATCATTTTACCACCAGAAAACAAGGTACAATACTCCATTCATCCATTCTACGAACCCCCTTTAAACTATAGATCACAAAGGCATGTGCAAAAGAGAGCAATTTTGCATTAAGTATTTGTGTTTGAACTATAATGACTATTGAGTGACACAAAATAGCTCTTTGTTACTGTTCTTCAGTTCTCTGGCGCCCCCACCTGGTGATACTGAGAGGCTGGGTCCAGCAGGCAGCAGTGGATGATGGCCGTTACTCCCTCCAGGACAGTGAGAATCAGGTCAGGGGGAATGCACAAAGCCATCCACTGGGGTCTGAACACACACACAGTCAGAAGTGAAAGGACACATATGTACACAAACACAAATACATGTCTACATGTACACACAGACACTGATACACACCACACACAAGCAACACAATATATATTATATATATATATATATAAATAAAACATTTCAAGAGCACCATTCAACAATACATTCCCAAAAACACCCACACAGTGATCCATTATTACTGCATGATGACACCATACACGCATAATGTGTCCAGCCATGCATGTCTATTTTTGTCTCCAAATCACAGAAGGTGACAGCATTCAAATGCAGTCTTAGACTACCATCTAGTGGTGATGTTTATATACAGATACTAGTGCTACAGCGGTGCCCACTCTAGTATGTATCTACTGAACACAGGTGCATTGTTCATTTCTATACATGTGTTATGTAGGTTGCTTTGAACAAAAAGAATTGGCCAAATATCATAAACTCAAGAATGTATGCAAGGAATGCATGTACTGTACAGGGGTTTAGGACTTACACTCAGCAAGCAATATCTGGACATTTCCTTTAGCCATTGTGGAGAGTGAAGTGGAGGTTTGACAGTAGAGTGAGTACAGACAAGAGTATGGTGGAGGTTTGGCAGAAGAGTGAGTACAGACAGAGCATGGTGGAGGTTTGGCAGAAGAGTGAGTACAGACAGAGCATGGTGGAGGTCTGGCAGAAGAGTGAACACTGACAGAGTATAATGGAGGTTTGGCAGAAGACTGAACACTGACAGAGTATAATGAGGTTTGGCAGAAGACTGAACACTGACAGAGTATAATGAGGTTTGGCAGAAGAGTGTGGTGGTGGTGGTGGTTAGTAAGAGACCCCTTCACTATAAAGTGCACTGAGTGAAAAGCGCTATAGAAATGCAAGCAGTGGTACTAGTAGTACTGTGTGTGGAGTGTGGTGGAACTTGGGCCACTGGTACCTGGTGTCACTGAGTCCCGTCTCAAAGCGGTACTGCTGGAGGAGGTTGTCCAGGTTGCGGCAGAGCTGCAGGGTGACCGAGGCGACGACACGCCTCAGCACCTTGCCCATGTAGGGCAGCGTGGCGGTGATGAGGCCAATCCACTGTGGGTGCATCTTGCAGGCGTGGTTCTGGTGCAGGGCCCGGATGACGGCGCACAGGAACATGCCCTGGGCTGTGATTGGCTGCCCGTGCAGGTACTGCAGTGAGGTGAATGGCTGCTGGGGGCTCACGTGCTCCACCTCACCACAGAGCAGCTCGAACCCCCCCGCGCCTGCGCCTCCGCCCCCCCCGGCGGCTCCCATACCGGCCCCTCCTCCGCCGCTCGCGCCCGCTCCGGCAACGCCAGCTCCCACGGCGTCAGGTCCGTCGTCGGAAGGAGCGAGCACCCGGTGTTCCAGCACCACCAGGCTCTGCAGCAGACGCAGAAGCTGAGACTGCAGGGCACTGCAGCCGTCCAGATGATCCTCCGACAGGTTGATGATGCTGTCCTCCGACAGGCCCTCCTCCACTGCTGCCACGTTGGCGCCACTACACCGCTGCTCGTGCCACTTCTGGGCGCTGAAGATGGACGACAGCAGGCAGTGCAACACCACCTGACAAACACAACATCTTTATTTAACGACATTTTGCATGTAACTGCAAGTAATACATTCATTTGTTTGTCACTGGTCTCATCATCCACCGCACAGAGGATTCAAACATAAACTACATTCTTACAATTAATAGTGTATTTGTGCACCCCATGGATCTAACAGTGTAGACACATCAGTCACAAGGTGAAAGTAAAGTCAGAGTTTACCTAATCAGATAAGAGTCAAATGCCCAGACTGTGACTTCAAAAAGAGTGTGTCCAAGGACTTTAGTATTTGACTAATATACAAAACCAGTGTTCACCCTCTGTACTACTGGGCCAATGACTGAGAGGTGCCTAGATTAGTGCACTGTGCCCTCTGTGTATCCATCTGCCCAGAGACACATTGGAGTATTTATGGCTCTGATTGATACACAGGGACAGGACCAGCATCTGCTCCTCATCTTCTGCACTTTGTACTTGGATAGCACGTTATAGTAGCACAGGGCACAAGAGAAAATTGTGGGAGGGAGTTTACTATTTTAGAAAGTGTACTTTAGTTACTGATTAGTATACTAAGCTTGCGTTCTCCCTCTGTGAGTAGTCTGTGTTGGGACAGCTCCTGTGAGGTGTACCCTTGTCAGTGACCCATTAGGCTCTCGCTGATACACAGCCTACATCTCTGGTCAGAGACACTTTCAATTAGTGTGTATTTAATGTTCTCATTGAAACACAGCACCAGGGCATCAGCTCCGCACCTTCTGCACTTTGCACTTGGACAGCACGTCGCTGATGAAGCTGGCGAAGCCCTTGGCCGAACCGCCGGTCACCTTGGCCAGCTCACCAAAGAGCAACGTCAGCACCTCCACGCTGGTCAGCTGCATGGCACGGTTGCCCGCCAGGTCCTGGGCGGTGGCGGGCACGTGCGCGGCGTAGTAGCTGCGCAGGAAGTAGAGGCAGAGCGAGAGCACCACCTCCAGGAACATGGCGCCACGAAAAGGGTGGGCGGCGTGTGCGTCCTGTTGCGGGATGGGGCAGTAGAAGTCCTTGCCCATGACGGACACGCGGTGGCGCGCCAGAAGGTTCTGGAGCAGCGAGAGCTGCGGCGTGTGCGTGTGCGTGACGCCGGTGGTGGCGATGGCGCTCACGAAGGCGGCGGGCGAGGCGCGGAGCATGGCGGCCACGGCCGAGAGCGCGTGCAGCGCACGCGACGAGTCGTACAGCTGCAGGTAGAGCAGCACGTGCTGGTAGAGAGGATGGACGTTAAAGCGCGGCGCCGGAGGAGACGTGCACGAAGAGGAGGCCAGACGCTGCTTCGACCCGCCTGTGGAACCTCCCTCCTCTCTTCCTCCTCCTCCTCCTGCCGCCCCTGCGCCTCCGCTGGGAGACCCCATGTCGCTCTCGATCTCGGACACCTCGCCCTCACCGCAGCTGTACCAGTTCTCCAGATCCAGGCTGTCCCCGAAGAAGATGCTGGGCGGCCGACTTCGGTCTCCCTGGAGCAGCTGCTGCTGTTGCTGCTGCTGCCGCCTCCTCTCCTCCTCCTTGCGTTTAGCCTTCTTCACCTTGGGCTTGGCACCAGGCGACTTGTCGGACGCCGCCAGACGCTCCATGATCTTGCCCTTGAGGCTGAGCTGCGTGCTGCTATGGCTGCGCTTGCGAGCCTGAGGGTCGTCCGCCTGGAGGAGCGCGCTCAGGTCCGTCGACGAGCCCCCGACGCTGCTGCCGCCGGCAGTGGTGGATCCGCCGCCGACACCGCTGTTGCTGCAGCTGCTATCGGGGAGTGTGACGATGGAGGGCGACGAGCTGTGGCGAGTGATGCCCTCGCGGTGTTCCTCGTGCCGGGGGAGAACGGGGGCCACGCCGGGGGTCGGGGCGGCGCTGGTCAGGGGTGTGGGGGTTTCGGAGACGGAGGTGGTGCTTGCGGAGGCGATGGAGAGGAACTCGAGAGTGCCCCCGGCCACCAGCTCTGGGAGGGTCTTGGGCTGTGTGCCAGATGGGAAGGGCCCCAGGGCCAGCCTTTGGCTCGCGGGGGTGTCCATGGCGGAGGTGGATGAGGAGGACAACGAAGAGTTGGTGCTGTCTGTGTCTGTCTGCGGCCAGGCCTCGGGAGGCGACGGGGGGTCCGCCGCGGTCTCCTCCACCGCCTGCACTACCTGATCCAGGAGCTCTGCCATCACGGCGGACACAACCTCCTCCATCACCACCGACTCAACGTCTTCATCCTCTGCTTCATCCTCCGCTGGCTCTCCGGTGGAGTCACACCCATTCGCACCTCCCCCGACTCCACCGCCTCCCACTTCGGGCTCCTCAAAGCTGCCATTGTCTACTGTGGAGTTGTTAGAGCCGCTGGAGTCGGAACTGGGCTGCTCCCCCTGCTGGTCTGGAGGCGCACAGTCACCGCTCAGCTGCAGGTTCTCACTGCTCAGACTCAGCAGGGACAGGCTGTCACTCAAGGGGTTGACCGTCAGGCTGAAGGGCTCCATGTCGTCCAGCGGGAGCAGACGCACTCGGCCCTGTCCATAGACTGACAAGGCAACAAAAGATGAATGCACGGTTTAGCATACAAGTGTATTGAATCCTACAAATATATTCTAAGGAAAACACAATTTACACCCAAATGGCAAAGATCACTGAATACTGACCAAGACAGAGCAACATAATACATTACAATGGGAGCAAACATGAATAGTTGTGGTCTGCATACGTGGGAGTGTCACATAATGTCACAATATAAACTTTTGATGATCTTCTGTATCAGATTTTCGCTGAAGTTGAACTTTTGAAATTTAGACATGCTGCCTGATTTGAGCCTTTCTAGAACTACGGTAGTGACAACAAATAAAACAGTGTGAAAACACACACACACACTCTCTCTCATTAGCTCTAAAGTGGAGAAATGGATAGTAAATTGCTGCCTTACTATCAGAGAAGCCCGAGTCCTTCATGTAGATGGGCTCAGAGGGGTCGGGTTCTGGCTCCGGGTCGGGGGGGGCAGACTGGGGGAAGTTGTGGGCCCAGTGGCGCTGGGTCTGGACGCGCTGGATGGAGACGCGGTGCGTTTTGGGGTGCAGCAGGAGCAGGAGCAGGGGCTCCAGCACGCGGGCAATGTCGTGCCGCTGCAGCACCTGGTCCAGCCACGCCCGGCCCACCGCGCTCGCCGAGCCGTCCCAGTAGGTCAGGCTGTCCAGCATGATGAAGAGAGACCTGAGCGGAGAGGGGGAAAGAAGAGAAGGAAACAGGGAAAGAGGGAGAGAGGGAGGGGGAGGGAGAGAGAGAGAGACAGGGTTTAACCCATTTACTGGTTCAAGTCCTTGACACAAGAGAAGCCTGTGGCACTGTGGGGGGCCTACCGGTCGAAAGTGCGGTTGAAAGGGGAAGACTTGGTGATATTCAGGTCCCTGGTAAGATGCCACAGCACGGAGAACTTCACATGGGCCTCCAGACGCACCCTCTGACAAAACGACACACACTTTAGTATGTATGTCTGTGCAAGCATGGGAACGCATGCATGCGTTTGTGTGTGTGTGTGTGTGTGTGTGTGTGTGAGAGAGAGAGAGAGTGTGAGTGAGTAAGTGTGACAGAAAGAGAGAAAACTGTGTCAGCATTTCAGTGTGTGTGTGTGTGTGTGTGTGTGTGTGTGTGTGTGTGAGACAGAGAACTGTCTGTGTGTGTCTGTGCGTGTGTGTGTGCGCACCTTGTCCCTGTGCATGAGCTGCTGGCTGATGACGTCCTCACAGATGCTGGAGGAGGGCACCAGGTTGTGCAGCTGGTAGAAGAGCTCCACACTGCGCTGATGGTGCTGAGGAGTCCCCTCCCCTAACTGCTCCCATAGGATCACTGCTACACTCTACAGGGTGAGAAAGAGAGAGAGTGAGAGAAAGGAAGAGGGGGAGAGAGAGATGGAGAGAGAGATGGACAGAGGAAGAAAAGAGGGAGATAGGTTGGAATTATTAAAGATGGAAAATGATTCCTATGGAAAGGAACAGAGAGAAAAAGACTCAGAGAAAAGTACATTAAGAATAGACTGACCAAGGACACACAAACACAAACACAAACACAAACACGCACACACAAACACGCACACACAAACACACACACCTTAAAGAAGTTGGTCTTCTCAGCGATGTACTTGAGGATGCCCTGTGTGAGGGGTGGGCGAATTACCACGGCTACACGGCCCTGACTGGGGCTCATGGTTGGGGCCGAGTCAGCGCTGCCCACCTGCTCAGCTGTAACCATAGCGACGGACTGGGTGAGCCCCACCAAGTCCATGAGGAGTGATATGGCCACAGCCTGGATGCTGAAGTCCACTGGTGCACAGCACGCATCCATCAGACACTGTAGCCAGCCTGCAGGACGTTCGCCATCTGGTGGATAACACACACACACACACACACACACATCAGCATGGATGGATTTGGATAGCATCTATAAGAACATCAGCCACATCACCCCTTTGGGGATATTCACAAAGCACCTGACACAGGTGTGTACTTGTGAGACAGGTGTGTCCTCTCACCTGCCAGCTCCTCCCTGCTGGGAGTGGCCTTCAGGTTGCCTTCGGCAATGTAGACGGGGAAGCTGGAACACTCGAGAAAGAGCTGGCAGGCTGCTGTGAAGGCCGAGAGACATTCCTTCTGTCTGCACACCTCCTTTTCTTCCTCCTCCTCCCGCCTTGTCGTCGCCATGACAACGGCCCCCACCACCCCGACCTTCAGCAGCTCCTTTTTGGGGGGTTGGGGCACGGGCCGCTCAAGTTCCGTGGTGCTGCCGTTGTGGTTACTGTTGCCACTTACGGAAGGGGAAGTGATGTAAAGAGTGATGAGGCGAGTCAGGAAGTGCTGGAATTGCTCCAGACAGCACTGCATCACAGGCCGGCTGTCCTGAGGCTTGCTAAGGGCCGCCCCAGACCGGACTGGGGGCCGCGGGGTGGAGGAGGGGTTCTCGGGAGAAGTGGTGGAGTCCATGCCGTTGGGCGGCAGCCGCTCACCGTCCTCCTGGTACTGAACGAAATCGGTGAAGCTGGTCTCGGGAGTGCGACCGCCAGCAGAGTGACCATTGCCATCCTCGAATACTTCGCCGGGCAGCTCCAGAGAAGATGGCGCAGACTAGAAAAAAGGAGGGACAAAGGAAAGAGCGAAAGAAAGAGACAGGGAGAGTGAGAAGGAGAGCAAGAGCGAAAGCACAAGGAAGAGAAACATCACCTGACATTATACATCATTCTATTATAATTATAAACACCTGCACATACATTAACTCTGGCACTGCTCCAGTGAACTTCAAGGTCTTGCTGATCTGAACTAATCTGAACTACTGATGGATCCGAATCCATAAATGGTTGGACACAGAACCATCTGCATCAGCCACTTGTTGAGGCCCTTACTTGTCAGTCAGCATTTTCTTTTCCCTTGGCATGGGATGAGAATGAGGAGAGTGACAGCTGTCACCATGGTCTCATATTACACGCTTGAAGTCAGACATCAGTGCTGAACACAAACAAGGATCTGGAGAGAGCGTCCCAAACACCCACAGAGGACTGAGCTAAAAACACACTCTGCCACATGCTCTCCTTACACTAGTCTCTGCTGGGCCTACTACCCACACACACCTCTCAGGTCTAGACGTGGTAAGGACCCAGGGGAGATCCAGGTGCAGTAACCAACAACCTCCCTCCCCAACACACAAATGCGCGTTGGGAGCAGCAGAGAGCAACACAGCTGTTGGGTGCCAGGTTTTTCCCAGCATGCATTTCAGCACATGAGCCCAGGCCCAGTATATTTATGAAACACACACACACACACACAGTATAAGTATACCTCCAGGGCATCCCAGGATGCACCTCCGCTACAGGGGCATGGCGCTGGGTGGGTGGTGTGGGGGGAAGGAGTTGGCTCAGATGGCAGCCCGTCTGATTGAAGCCCAGAGGATATTCGGGTTGTAGTGTTTGGCTGGAGGGGTGGGGGGTAGAAGAGAGTGAGAGTGTGTGGAGGATGAGATGGCACACTGGCAAACTTCCGCTTGGATGACAAGGACAGCCCCACGAGGCCCTCTGGGCTCCTCCACAGAGAAAGAGAGAGCAAGAGAGAGAGGGGGGGGGCGCAGCTGCGAGACGAGCCTGCTCACCCGGTCCCCTCGGCCCCCTGAAACGCATCGCTTCCCTCCCCTCCGGGAGGCCCGGGATCCATCCCCACTCCCTGCTCACATGTCTGATCGAGGCCACACACACACACACACACACACACACACACACACACACACACACACACACACGGAGGGCCAGGTAACCCAGCTGGGAGAGAGGGAGACACATGCCAGCATGAAAATGCTCCCCCTGCTCACACACAAGCATGCTCTGATATGTCAGGAGGGTCTCACACACATTCTCACACACACACACACACACACACACACAGACCTACAACCACACAGGCACACAGGTACACAAGGCCTAACTCACACGCATGCACACACACACACAAAGGTACACAAAGAACCACTGTACATACACAAAGATACACACTGTACATACACAAAAAGACACAGGAAAACAGATATACACACACACACACACACAAACTATGCACTTAAACATACAGAGCAGGTTGAAATGCAGACTAGTCATGGCCTGCACACAAACCCACACCACAGACACAGACACACAGAGTCCATGGTGTCCATAGACCATTTTGCCCACTCGGTGTGGAGCAGGGGAAGCAGAGGACCATCAGGAAGCAGCGTGCCCGTTTCTGGGCCACTGCCTGTGGGTAGAGCACAGGACAGATCTGGCCAGTCCCTGCAGGGCCAGGACCAAAGTCCTGGTTCCCCTTTAAACTTCATTTTGCTTTCACAGTCTTTCTCTCTCACTCACTCTCACACACACTCACACACACACACACACACACACACTCACACGCAAGCATCAAGGCCTGCAAAGCCCTGCAAGTTGGAGCAAGGCACCCTAAAGAGGACACTGAACATTGCAATGCTTTTTTTTTTTTTTTGGTGGTCGAGGTGGGTAGTGGTAGCGGGGGGAATGGGGGTGGAAACTGGCACAATCTGTGTTCAAAACAGCATCAAAACAGCCACTCCACTCTACTCCCCTCTGCATTATTCCCCGGTGATTCCATGAAAACCAAAAAGAAAAAAGGACAAATTGCACACTGACTCTGTTTAGACTACTGTTGAAATGGGTTGTTTTTTTTTCTCCCCATTTGACACAAAGAGCCTTTCAGCTGCTGTTTAAAGTGCTGCCATGTCATTCATCATGAAGCAAAGGAGAAAAGGCATACCCTGTTTGGGAAAGTACAAAGAGCACCTCTACTGAGGTATGTGTGTGTGTGTGTGTGTGTGTGTGTGGGTGGGGGGGGGGGGTGGGGGGGCATGGATCACTGACAGCACATAACCTATATGCTGGTGCCAAGAGCATCAGAGAGCAGCCTTGGCCCTTGGACAATGAATGAATGAATGAGTCTACTGTGGCCACTGCCCATCCTAGTCCTTGGGGGATTGTGCTGTTGTGTGTCGTTATGACAGCCAATGTTTGTTTCCTGATCAAGAGAAAACATTCAGGTGTGACAAATGGATTGACAGAACGGTCGCACATTTCTTTTACTGCTCACAAAAACATATATCTCTCTTTAATGTGCAAAAAATATGCCTGTATGTTTATAATGTAGATGTGTCATCAACAGATGTGGTGTTGTGCAATTTGTCCTTTAACCTATTGCACAGATAGGATTCAGAGATAAGACAAAGATGATATCTTAACTGAGTCATTACTACTGTGACTTGCTGAAAATGGTTTGATAATTTACAAGTAATGTGCAAGTTGATCGTGAGTCACAAGGTCTTTTTTTCTTGAACACTTTACATTTATGGACAAGTGGCATTGTGCAAAACACTGAGCAACAAGCAATGTTCCCTACATACACATACACACACACATATATAATCTGTTACACACTGTTTTTTTTGTTATTTTACAGTCCTCAGGGATTGTTTTAAAGTGTGTGTGTTTGTGTGTATGTTTTAAGATACTGGACACCTTAATTTCTATATGGATTAATGAAGTATCCATCTATCCACCATCTACACAGTAACTTGGTAATGTCTTTATTTTACTCTGAGGAAAATCCTAACCAGCACTAACATGAGTCAGGTCAACAAACATTGTGGCAGACATTGCCTAGGCAATCATGAACTGCTAAGGCCACACTCAACTTGGCTTCACCATTTAAGTCCTTGCCATATATCTCTCTCCTACACAAGTGATATTACTAATTTGCTGATCTGCTTGGTTGATCTTGTTTGGTGAATAGTTGCAACAAATAATGTACATGGAGGGACTTTTATTTTGAAGTCAGGATGTCCACCTCAACCAGGGGGTCACTGCCCATCATGCACTTGGGCTCAAAAACTAGAGTCTGCACTTCTTTACTGTTAAACTTTCATTGGTCAGTTGAGGAGGTGCGGGTGGGGAGGGTGTCTTACCCGTTTGTCCTCATTGTGCCGGGCAGGAGGTGCAGTGCTGGGTATGGGTGTCGGGGTTGTGGTGGTGGCGGCGGACCCCTGGGGGAGAGCGAGGGGGGAGACGAGTGGAGGCTGCACCTTGCTGAGGATCTTGGAGCAGAGACGCAAGCACTGCGTCAGCTCGCCAAGCCCCAGGGTCTGCAGGTGCGCCGTCAGAGCACACACCATCCTCAGCAACAGCTGGGGCAGGTGCTCCGTCTGGATCTCGATGTACGTCTCCTGGAGGTGGAAAGGGGGTCAGAAGGGAAAGGTCAGGGAGTGTAGTATGTGAGGTCACACAGGACTCTTCTCATCCTGTTTGGAAATTAATTTCTTGTGTTGTATACCTGATGAGAAATATTTCTGCATCTAGCTTTGTGTCTGCAAAATAAATATGCCAAACTAATAATAAACACTAAAAACTAAAAAATTTAATATCATAAAAGAATTATACACTTTATTTGTGTACACATTTGAAAGAACAAATGTCTCCTCTCTTCTATTCAATAGATGAAATAGGATTCAAATTCCAATCTATTCTTAATGTAAACTTACTGAGGTAGAGTAAATACTGTGCATCCCTAACCATCTAGAGCGTCTGCCCTGTATCACAGAGCCGAAATGAGTAAATACATAAACAATAAATAAACACAAATAAATAAATAAATACAAACACAATGCAAATACAATAGAAGTGTTCTTAACAGAGTTGAGTGAAGCGCATGCAAGACAGACTGACAGATAGACTTCAAGACACAAATGGTTTAAATCCCCTTCTTGCACCATCCAAACAGAACACACACACACACACACACACACTATCCGTATGACTCACCTGTGCACACCTACGTCATTTTACAAGTGAGACGCAATCTCTCCTATGACTCACTCTAAAGCGTTCATTTCTCTTTTGTGTCCTTAAACACACCCAGTGGCATTTAAGCTATTCCAACTGCTTCATTAATTCATTGATGTGATTCACAAACTGCCTTGTTTACTGTTAAGTGTGCTTGGTTGCCTGCTGACAGTCTGACCCACTGCCTGGCTGGACAGCCTGTTAATAAATTGATGAGGTTCATTAATTCTTGCGGTCTGTAACCTCTGCATCATTGCCTGGTAACAGACTCCTTAATAAATTCATGCGGTTCACTGATAGTGTTTGTTTGGATGCTTCTGAAGGGGAATCATGTGTGGAAGTGGAGAGAGAGAGAGAGGAGACAGACAAAGAGAGTGAGAGAGAGAGGGCAGCAGACATTACTATACCTGGCAGATAACCCGCATGCTTCTAGTAGGCTTCAAGGTGGAGAGAGAGAGAGAGAATAAGAGCACAGAGCTTGAGTAGACATGGGCAAAGCAAAGCAAAGGACAGAGCACACAGGTCAAGGCAGACAGGGTAAACTACACACACACACGGTCTCATTTTTGTGTGTGCCTACAGTCATTTACACACAGATGCAGATCACCTCACACATCTCATCACACACACACACACACACACACACACACACATCCACTTAAGTGAGGAAACAGCATTTTGGCAGAAGAATATGTAATCTTAGAGCAATTCTCACAGCAGGATCATCCAACAGGGCTCATTAACACCCTCCACACAGAATGCATAGCCTTCTCACACTTTTGCCAGTAGGGTTCACACACACACACACACACACACACACACACACACACACACCTGGGCCTTATATTTAAACATAACACTGCATAATCAGCTGCGGTGTTGTACGTGGGCCTGAAGAAGTCTGGTTGATATAGCAACTAAGGCATTAGTCTTCATCAAGCTCATTCTGTACTGTGTGCGCCTGGGAGTGTCTTGGCGTGAGCAGGCTTCAAGAAAGCTGTGCTAAAAGGCAAGGAAACACACATTTTTGCTCTGAAATGATTCGGCCTATTGTGACAATGAGCCTTTAGGCTACTACAAGCACTACTACTAGCCAGCATTATGTCTAGATTAGAACAGATTCTATGCATTGACACACTGGGCTTCAAATGCATCTCCAAAGCATCAGAGAAAAAAAGGCCTGTGGGAAGAGAGAGATAGAAAGAAACAAGGAAAGCCAGACAGAAAGAGAGAGATGGTCAGAGAGAGGAAAAAATGACTTACCAGGGACACAATGTCTAACAGGAAGTCTACCAGTTGACAGAACTCTAGCAGAGAGAGAGCCTCTGGGTTAGAGCTCCCAGCATGCACTGAGGCACTCTGATGGCTGCTCTGGGATTTCCTGAGAGAGAGAGAGAGAGAGAGAAAGAAAGAAAAAAAAGTCATTAAAATATTGGTATGATGGTAGTCTAAATCCAGGGCAATTCATTCACTGACAAGATGTCAATAACACGCCCATGTCTCCCAAATCTCTCTCTCACACACGAGCACAGATAGATGTGCACACACACACACACACACACACACACACACACACACACACACACACCTACCTGCAACAGTCTTCAAACCAGCGGGCGATATAGTCCCACATGTAATATGGCTCAAAAGAGTTGAATAGCAGGTTTGCTGTCTTGATGAGTTCTGCTGTCTTCTTGTTCTCTCGCAGTTTACTGCATAAAAGGTAATGTTAAAATCACATCATTAAAGAATTACGGTTCTAAACAAAACAAAACATACATTAAATGCCCTTATACAAGAAAGTCTATGTGCACAAATCGAAGTATTTATTTAAAAGAGTGTATGGCAGTGTGTGAGTGTGTGTGTGTGTTACCTGCTGAGCTGTGTGTGGTCCTTGCTGAAGGGGCTCTGAGTGTGCAGGTCCAGCTCAGCTCTACACTGGGTGTACAGAGTGCGGAACACCTCAATCAGCACGTCCTCAAGGATGACTGGACCTAACAGCACAACCACACAAACCTGCATTACAGTGTGTGTGTGTGTGTGTCTTAATTCTGTACAATAAACACTGTGCAAATTTGTGTCTTCTTCCACGTATATTCCTAAGATTGTGACTGAAGGCCAGGCATGCACGCAAGCGTGTGTGTGTGTGTGTGTGTGTGTGTTGTACCCAGCTCTGGCTTATCCAGCAGACTGATGAGGATGCGGAATGGCTTCAGGTCGTGCATCAACACACTCTCCTCCTCCCCTCCTCGCGCTTTCCCTTGTAGGATGCCCACCATGGCCTGTACAAAAGACACAGACACAGACACACACACACACACACACAAAAAGAGACAATAGATCTAAACATCCTTAAAGAGCTGTTTACGCCAAGAACAATAACTAGAACAACAAATACATTTTGCTCTAATTAATACGAATGACAACGTCCACACCACAACAATAACAGCAATGTCATGTGCAATGACATCATTGGGATCACTTTCAGAGTGATTTTCTGAAAGATAAAAAGGCTGACGGCCAATCAGATACCATGGAATTTTAGGTACTAGCTTATTCATGTGAGTACAGACTTATGCCATTATTGGTCAGTGTCTACACTTGTCTTTACAGTCATCGTTCCAGGTGTGAACGGACCTAAAGTTATGCAAACAAACTGACGGACTGTCAATCAATCATACAGGTAGGAAGTACAAGGTCAATGGATGCAAGTGTGTGCATGTATGGATCTATGGAAAAGACTGCAAGAAGCAAGAAAACGTCAGTATATTGGTCCAAATGTGTGTGTGAGGGTTTTAAGGCTGTCTGATCGTCTTCATGTATGATATGAAATGAATGAAACCTTGTGTGTGTGTGTGTGTGTGTACTATTGTGTATGTGTGTAAAGGAATGTGTGTGTGTGTATCTGTGCCTGTGTGTGTGTAGGAATGTGTGTGAGTAAGTCTGGGGGCAGACAGATTTCATGCTTGGGTGGTTTGTGAGGCAAGCACGGGACAGAACAGACGTTCCCTGCAGTAACCCCAGTCTCTATTGCGGCAGAGCCAACAAGTGGCCCTTACCAGATGGCAACACCGCACACACACACACAAACACACACACACACACACACACACAGGCAAAAAAAAAAAAAAAAAAACATTTTTGTCTCCAAGTCCCTTGGGTTCCAGAATGTGTCAAAGGTTTACCTCTGGCTCAGGCTCAGGAGTGACAGAAATTACACACACACACACACACACACATACACACAAACAAATTCACATAGGGGGCCCTCTTGTTATCCAAGTTAAGTCATGCATACAGACATGCCAAAGACGATCACTGTATCAAAGGGTGGCTCTGGGGGAATAACAAAAATCTGTGCACACACGTGACATATTTGTGTCTGTGTGTGTGTGTGTGTGTGTGTATGTGTGTGTGTGTGCGTGTGGACACAGAGCAGAGTGTCAAAGAGGAGGGAAACTTGCATGAGAAAGATGCAGCAGATGATTGTGTTTGTTTCCTTTGTGTGTGTGTGTGTGTTGGTTCTACTTGGACCAGCATGCCCTTGGAGTCGGTGTGGTCAGTCTGTCTGTGAGTCTGTCTGTCGTTGTGTGTCTGTCTGTCTGTCCTACCTGTATCAGCATGTCCTTGGAGTAGGTGTTAAAATAGTGGGCCGCATGCTCCTCTGGGTTACTGTGCCGTGTGCTGCGAGGGCCTAGTTTTACACCATTGTTATCAAAACCTGAGAGGAAAGACACACACACACACACACACACACGTAAGCAAGTAACAGAAGGCAGTGAACATTACACCAACACACATCAGCTAAACATCACACTTGTAGCAAATTCAGCTCCAGCAAACAGAAGCTCTACTGCACACTTACCAAGTGGTTATCCCCAGTGAGTGACAGGCAAGCAGGAGATAGAAGGAGAGCAGGGGTGAGCACTAAGTTATACTGCACCGTTCCGTGATGATGAGGAATTACTAAAACACTATGGCTCCCAAGAAACTAGTCTCCTACTGCTTAGACAGGTCAGCAGATCTACACAGACATGTGCAGCACTGAATGTCTAATCTACCATGACAGGCACGGCCCAATCCAGTGAGAAATGCCACGTATCTTGTGTGTGTGTGTGTGTATGTGTGTGTGCATGCATGTGTGTACATGGTTGTGTGTCTGTGTGTGTGCGTGTGTGTGTAACAGTGCAAGTCAAAATGACAGGTTGTGTGTCTGTCTGTGTGTGTGTGTAACAATGCAAGTCAAAATGACAGTGAATGTGTATTTGGGATTATGTGTGTGAGTGTGTGTCTGTGTGTGTGTGTGTGTGTGTGTGTGTGTGTGTGTGTGTGTGTGTGCGTACCAAGAAGCCAGGCATAGAGCCTTCGATTGAGAGACATGTCTCTCCTAAGAACCACATGCAGTGCTGCTGACAGGATCCGGATCATGTCTGGCCGCGTTGCCTACCAAAACACACAATAAGCACACTTCAATAATTATGTAAACAACAAACCGTATCAACAACAGCCCAAATACAAACACATTCATCACATTCATCTACATGTCGTGATATGGGTTAGATTGTAAAACTTTAACTTGGTTTTGAAATCTGTAGCAAACCTGATCAGTGATCAGCCCTATTAACAGCACTAGTTAAAAGAGGGGAAAAAGGAAATGAGCTTGTAGTGCATGTTTAGCCAGACAACCATCGCTTTCTGTGCCCTGCCATATCTGTGTGAAGGATGGCCTGTGACAGCTCTGCTGGGTGACACACACACAGTCATTCAGACATCACCTCCACTCGAGCCAGAGAGGTCATTACAGGCACATCCAACCACCTGACCAAATCAGGCCTTATTTTACTTCTGTCTTGTGACTCATGAAACATGATTATGAGGAGCTGGCTTTATGATACTCGTCGTTTGTCTGTGCGTGTGTGTGTCTGTGTGTTTCTGTGGACTCTAAGATGAAGATGCTTTGAAAGCACATTATAGTTGCTCAAGACATTGCAGGTTGTGTGTGAATGTGTGTGAATGTGTTTGAATGTGTTTGAATGTGTTTGAATGTGTTACCTGGCTCATGTGAAAAGGGAAGCAGAAGAGGATGAGGTCTAGTGTGCTCCTCTGGACCAGCACACTGGAGTCCTGCACTGACATGCTAACTGCCTCCACCTACAAACACAAACATAAACACAAACACAGGCTTCAGTCACTTTCAATTCTAAATGAACACTAAATTCCATTTAATCATTCCATTTACTCAACCCAGAACATATTTCACATTGAATAGAATCTCAATCTATTCAATTATCATATTTCACTCAAAATTGTGTTCACATCATTAGTATCAATTCATTTTCAGTGCAGTGCCAATGTGGCACAAAAAGCCAGAGGGAAAGCCTGTCCAATGGCACCAAGGACACTCATTGTCTGTCTCAACTAGGAGAGAACAGAGAGAATCCACTGAACAAAGACTAGGAGAAGCCTGAGGCTGACCTACATGTAGAGAGGGATGCAGAGGAGAGGAATAGGAAGAGGTGAAGGATAGAGAAAGAAAACAAGATGAAAAAGAAGAAGACGACGACCTGCAGCAGAATGACATTGTGTCTGCGGAGCTGACCTATTTTAAAAAGCCCACAGCTTCCTGTTAGAACAAATAAATCACTCTTCTCCATGTTGTTTTCATATAACTAACTGGCATAGCATATTGCGCTGATTTATTTGTTGTTGTTTGTATGGGTGATGTTGTTATTTTCTCTGATTTGTTTATTTATTTTTTGGGGGTGGTTATAAGGGTATGTGTATATTCATGTCTGCATTTAGATATGCACATATACTCACTCACTCACTCACTTCAACAGTGTCTGATCTGTAGGGTTTTGATGCTGGAAACTCAGGTGCTGACACCATGTCGAGTTCCCAAAATGCAAATGTTTCAAAGTGCTGTTCCGAATACATTTGTCACATGACCATGGCTCAGTTTGGCTTAAAATGTCAAAATGCAGATGGCATGGGTGTCAGACTGTTTGTATGGAAGCCTCTGCAATTACCGGCATGACTGCTTTGAGCATTTCAAAGCCTCCCTCTGCCCATAACAACTGATCTGCCAAGTGATGAAATATCACATAGAACGGCGCAGCCTCGTACCATGAGCTCGATGTCACTGCCTATGATGTAGAGCTGGTCCTCCATGGAGAGCTTGCGGTTGAGGTGCAGGAGGACGAAGGAGACCCCGGGCAGACGCACGGCTGGACTGGTCAGGATGCTGCCCCACAGGGCGCTGTAGAAAGCCGGCTGCTCCACTGCTGCCGCCACCTTCTCCAGCAGCGTGTTGGTCCTGCAGGCAGGAGAGGGAGGAAGCAAGTAGTCTAAGGTCATCCAATTTATAATTAATTATTCATAGTCCACATTCATGCATTCATTACACACATAGATTTTACACATCTACATGTTGTTGATTTCTGGAAATCTGCCAATGCTCGTGTAATACTCTGAGCTCAGACCTGTACAATCATGAATGATGGAAGAGTACAAGAATTAGATTAACTGCGTGCGTGTGTCTATGTCCCTGGGGGTAATTATGGTGTCACACAGATGCACACAGGTGGATAATGTTCTCAATTTGCCATCTAGGTCTAGAAATGTCCTTTCTCCTTGCACTCCATCCCCCCTATCCCTCCGAGACTGGCTCAGGCTCTGTTTGTATCAGCCAACCTGTCTCTCTCACCCTCAATGTCTATTGCCTTACAGTATTTCAACGCTGGTAACTGGTGCCACCTTCCTTCCTTTCAGCTAGCTTCTGTAATTCAGCATATAGATCACTTGGTTCACTATATGAAACCGCCCACCACTTAAAAATATGCATTGCTTTAATGAACAGTAAGCCTTTTCCGCTTTCACCTGTCCTGAGGCCCTGTCTTGATGTCAGTGTTCATAGCTATGCAGTGTGCAGTGAATTTGGCTTTTTTTTTTCTATGTCAGATGCTTTGGCCAACACAGGAAGTGTGTCTGCTCCCCACAGTGTTTCACTCTCTCTCTCTCACCTGTCATAGTACTCGGAGCCCTCCTCCAGACCAGGGAGCACTCCAGTCAGTAAGCCCTGTAGGCCGGGCTTCAGGGTCTTTCCCAAGGGCAGGTAATAGGTCTCATACAGGCCCAGCAGCACAGGCTTCACTGACATGGCAGCATTGGACAACAAGGGAAACAGGCCAGAGCTGATGGACAGAAAGAAAGAAATGAGGAATTAAAAAAAGAAAAGGAAAGAAACAAATGAGACATGAGATAGGAGAATTTCACTATGAGATACAAGAAACTTTTCTTTGTAAGTCTACCGTAACCTATTACTTATTAATAACGATTACATTTAAACATTGATGGCACAAAATTACATCAGCTATGTGGTCAATAAATGGGAGAAAGCTACACAAAAGAATGCAGTTTTTTTTTCCTTTAGTCCCTCTTATTAAATCACAGTCTGACTCTGATCCAATACAAAGCAAGTGGTTATTACAACAGGTGTGGTTGACACCTGAGTGTGTATTTTAAATTTGCATAAAATCACTGTGCTGCAGTTTACACACGATGCAGCTTTAGAACTACTAATTACTAATGCTAACTGCTAATCTCCATTCTTTACCTGTAGAGGAAGAGGTCCTTGGCCAGCCGTTTTGGTCCAATGATCTTGAAGATGATCTCGTAGGTCTCCAGGGCCTTGCGGTGGACCCCGCTGGGCAGGGCTGGATGAAGGCATTGGGCTAGCCGCTTGCCTATCGTCAGCTTCTTGGGCACCACCTGGTATTTGGCATTATTCTGCAAAACCTGAATATGGAAATGGAGACATAGCATCACACTACATTTGGTGACATAAGTGCAATGTGGTTTTACTGCAGAGATGCCACCTGACAATGTTATTTCTAATGTTCACAGAAATGTCAACGACCAAAACAAAATGTAATGTGTTCCGCATAAATATATTTTAATGTCAATTAAACTAAATCTACCCACTATCGATATAGATGTCAATTGGAGAAAGCTCATTATGGTAGGCTACAATTCGCAGGATTTCTGGTGAACCATCTCTTTGTCAGCAACTGCCGAGAATCTGACATCATCATTACTGCAGGTTCCAAATCCAATAAAATACTGGCTTGGAACTAGAGGGTGATGTCTCCCATTTCATTTTTAAGTTTGCTACACATTCTGCCTAGTCTGGTTCTTACACATACTGATCTGCTGCGTGTCAGTCTGGCCAGTTTCATGCCATATCCAACTTCCATGAGCAAGATTAACAGACATAGATCAGACATAGATAGATGTTTCTGCAGGCACTGGATAGGCCTACAACCAATCAGAGCAATGACTGCATGGAAAGAGAGTGGGATGCATCACAATTTGAAGCAAAACACACCTCCATCACGTTGGGGTAAAAGCCCTGCTTTTGATTGGCTCCCTACCTCAGGCGACCAGAAAGAAGTGGAGATAGGCCTATTGGCCAGATTGAGGTGCAGAGCAGATCAGTATGTGTGAGAACCAGGCAAGGTTCTGTCATTTTTGGTTTATCCATTTATGCAGGATGGTGAGCCAAGACTGAACAACTTATTTAGAAGTTACAAATATACAGATATTTACAAATACAAATCTGATGCATGGGGAAAATGCATGGCATTGTTTTGACAGGGGAACATGTTGGCACAACTTCACAAGGACCATGAGCGCTCACTGCTCGTCACCTTGTTGAGTTTGCCGAGTGCAGAGATCAGATCAGCCCATTCACTGGAGTACTCAAAGTTCTTCAGGGCCTTGTCAACTGCTGCCACATAGTTCCTGTACTTGGAGTCGCTGAGAAGCTCCACCTCCTCTGCATTCATCCTCCTGTACAGTACCACTAAAGCCCAGCACCAAGCTCACACATGCACATCACACCTGCCAGAAAAAGAGGAAGAGGAAAAGAAAGTGAAAGAGAAAGATTTTATTTGATTTCTTCCTTTCTTTTTGTTTTGCCTAAAACAGATACTGTATCTGTTTGTATTGGTATATGTCAGCTTTGGCAACACTTCTTGTCTGAGTCAGTGAAGCTCATTTGAATTTGAATTTGTGAGAGAGAGAGAGAGAGAGAGAGAGAGTTACGCTGTGTGACATTAGAGGAGAGGGAAATCAATCAATCAAGTACACCTATAACTGACATCAAACATCAAAGCAAAACAAGTGGTTGATATGAAGCCTGATATGTATGAATGACTAAATGATTCATACAGTAGAGTGCACTATTTTCATGCGTTCACGTCTAGCACCCACAGGAGGGTGGAGAAGCCTTCACCTTGCCAGTTCTAAGTAACCTGACTGCGTTCAGTAGCAAGAATGAAAACGGACAAGAAAAGACAATACAGCATCTCTATCTACAGCTCTCTCCTTTCATGACAAAAACTTCAGTTGAGTTTCTTTTATCTGTTCCGTGGGCGGTAAATTTGTCCTGACTATAACGAGTCGTCAGCTATTGTTAGTAGGCTAAGATTACCAAGCTTTGTCTGACTGGTTGGGCGAACAGCAAACCTATGTGACAGGTGTGACTTTCACATAGATTACGAACCTGTCATAACATACCATCGCGTATGCCAGAACTAGACAACGAGAAAAAACAAGAGATGCCACCTGACAATGTTATTTCTAATGTTCACAGAAATGTCAACGACCAAAACAAAATGTAATGTGTTCCGCATAAATATATTTTAATGTCAATTAAACTAAATCTACCCACTATCGATATAGATGTCAATTGGAGAAGGCTCATTATGGTAGGCTACAATTCGCAGGATTTCTGCTGAACCATCTCTTTGTCAGCAACTGCCGAGAATCTGACATCATCCTCAGGCAAGAGGAAACGCAGAAACAGAACCCGCTGTGAAAACGATTAAATTAAATATCACTCGCTAATTAGTCGCAGGCTAGTGAATTCTGAAATGATGGGATAAGCGAGTAACATTTACCTAAGTCATACCGATGGTGTCACTTCCTCTCGATAGACTTTGACTACAATAATGCGTGAAACCCGTTAACGAGCAGCAGACTGACGACACGTCTGTCAATCAGCCAGGGACAGTGGAAGCATAACAGGATAAAGTTACTGATAGCGGTGACGTTGACGCTGGCGTCTACCAGCCAGTTATGTGTTTTTCTATTGTTGACCAGGAAAGATTAATAATCGGACAGCTGGGATGTTACGATTAAACATGCCACACAGTGCTAAACCCATCTTAAAGTGTTGATAGTAACCATAGTTTTTACATCATTTCCTAAGCGACTTGCAGTCGTAAACCCATTAGCCATCTCACCAGCTTGCTAGGTTTCATGTAAACAGCTAAATTAACATTACACTACCACGTGTGATAAAAGCTTCCATTACTGGAATTTCTCGAACGAGGTATTGTCAATTGTCAAGACAATAAGATAACGTGTACGCCAAGGTATTCGTTAGGCGAGAGGACAGTGAATGCTTACCGTTTTGGGGGTTAGCAACGGCTAACTACTGTCAATAATTAGCCTGCTAGGCTAATATTAACCATGGAGGCTGGTATCTGCAGTGAAAGCACAACGAGCAGGTCAGCACTTGAATGTCCAGACAGACAGGCCCCGGTTTCAGCTTGTTTACCCCTTGTATAGGTTAGACGAAGCAACGGACCTTTTAATTATAGGGTGAGATTTGTGAAAATCTTACATACTTCCAAGAAACGTTTCGGTTTAGCGGAGGGCCTACAACACATATCTTGCTGTCATACGGTTCGTTGTAGCGGTCTCATTCACAAAGCTCCAATCAGCCGCCTTGATTTGACAAGTCTCTGCTGGTATGCGTGAAAGAAGCTACAATAACGAGCTACAAAACGTTACGGATAATTGTGGATTCTGGTTATCAAAGCAAAAGTATTTCACCGACTAAATATTTTTATGGAAGGTGTTTTACACTTCTGGTAATCAGTGACGGGCATGGATCCTTTTACTCTGAAATAATGTGTCGATAAAACCCGCTTTTAGAGTAGTTTATCAAAGCAAGCTTCACGTTGCAAACAGATTGAAATCGCATGATGCGCGCTAGATAGCTGCAAACTGTACAGAGTTTAAGGACAGTATGGAAGAAACTGAGAAACAACATGGAATATTTCTTGAATTGAGACAGCGTTTGGGAAGTGGTCTCTTGATTTTAAGGTAATGAAAGACTTAAGATAGCTAACGTTGACGGTAATGTTCATGCACTGCAGGCGAATGAATGGTAAAGTTAGTAGCTAAGGTTAACGTTTGAGACCACCATAGTGGTGGTAACGTTAAACAAATTCCATCGGTCTGTGTTACATGGTGTTGAAATGTTGGAACGAGTTGGAACGAGTCCAGTCCATGTTTTTTTTGTGATTGAGACACTGGTTTATACAGTATATGATTGCGACCTGTAATCATGACAACATCTGATTAAACTCCTCACACTTATTCAAAACGTCGTAGCTGACTCTACTGACGTTATTCCTGGCGTTGAAGAACTTGTCACAAATCGTCCATCACATGTTTGTTGGTGACCATGCATGTACACAGGGTAAGGTGTGGGCCTACCTACCCATCGCTGGGTGGCGCTGTTGCAGTAAAGAATGCAGCTCTGGAAGACATTTTTTTTTCTTTGAAAATGACAGCGTCCATAATTAGACTCATTAATTTCTAAATCTACACACTGATTCAGTCAGCAAATAATTCAGAGTTCAGACATATATCAGTTCAGAGTTCACCCATAAATCATAATCATTATTGTTTACTCAGGTTGAATTAACAATGGAAGCATGCATGCATTGCATTTTTCACAGTAGACTGACAGACTCATTTCACACATTTACCAAAGAAGACTTCTCAAATCCTCAGTTGAACAGACTTTAGTTTTAATATATTTCATGTATGTATTTTACTGTTAGTGTTTACCATGGTGATGCAACCAACTTCATAGAGAGATATGATTGTTAATTCAGTCACCCCGCCCCCCTTCATTTAATGCCTACTCTCTTTCTCTCTCTCGTATCTTACATACAGGTTGTTCCTAAAACATCATCATCTCAGCATCAGTTATGCATCTAACAAGTTGCTGAATGCTAAATGAGCAGAATAAATCTGTTTGTCTATGTATTTTCCTGTAAATATATGTAAACTAGTAAAGTTGGGGTTGCATTACATTGTACAGACCAAACATGTACAACATGAGCTAGATGTTTTGGAAATGTGTAACCTGATCGTAGTTGAATGAAATGGCAAGGCTTTGCACCACATGCCAGTGTTGTATCTACTGTCCTGTGTCTCTCTCTTCATCAAGGTAGTCAATGTAACACAACTTGATCAGTGTTCTTAACCAGCAATCTCTTTTCCAGGAAGGATGTTGCTGAGTGTCCCACTGAGGTAAAGGTAACCTGCGACGACTCCTCCCTCCTCATTCAGACCCCCCAAGGCCTACGGCGTGCCAAGCTGCCACCAGGGGTCAGTGTGGTGCAGGGCTCTTGCCAGCCCACCCCCACGGGGGATGGAGGCGAGGGACTCCACTTCAGACTGCGCATCAGCGCCAACCAGCAAGAAGGTAAAAAAGCCTCTCCTGCAGGCTAGGCTTTAGAAAACTTTAAAGGCAGTATATGAAAGAAAGAAGTGCATGTAAAAAGAAAGGTAGGAGGAAAGAAAGAAAGGAAAGAAGAAAGTGACTTTGTGAAACAAGGTCTTGGCTTCCCTTGACTTGGAGGCTTGGGCCGGTAGCAGTAGGGGTTCATTAGGCACTGCTCTGCACTGCTTTGGGGGATAGAATTGATTCCCTTTTTATTTGCTTGAGGACTTTGACTAATGAACGCCATCCCGCCCAGGCGGGAGAGCGCCACACGCATCACCGCCCTCAGTAGATTAACGGCTATTAATGAGTGCAGCACAGAAAGGAGAAAAACATAAGTCATTTGACCACACACACACACATGCACTCACTCATGCACACACACACACACACACACACACACACACACACACACACACACATTCTTACAATACATTCTGTGGAGTACCCTGGGAGCGAAGGTTTCACCTCTGAGCACTCTTGGCTGGGGTTCACAGAGACGGAGGCATAACATCTCAGAGAAAGAACATCTGGAACTTTACAAGAAGTCCACAGCATGGCCTCCCGTACATAAACCTAGTGGTTACTTTAGATATCACTAAAGAAGAGTAAGGGAGTTGATGACTGTGCATGTGTGTGGGGGATAGTATCTGTGTTTGTCATTAAAGTTAAAGAAGCACTGAAAAATACAAGGTTTCCACACAAGGTGTCAGGAACTAAAGGCTTGTCTGTCATGTCAGTGCAGTGCTGGATGTATGGATGTATGTGTGTGGGTGGGTGGGTGGGAGGTGTGCTGTCTCCTGCAGAGGACACGAAGAGGCAGACATGGCAAGGACACCTGCCTGCCTCTCATCACCCTCCCCTAATTACAAACAGATTGATTGTTAGCCTCCACCCATCCAGCTTTCATCCACACATATATCCCCAAGTACAAGGCTGCCTGTTTTATTTTATTGTGTGTGTGTGTGTGTGTGTGGCTAAATTGTTTACCTGTGTGTGTATTGTTGGCTTTCCTCTTGTATGTGTGTGAGTGTGAATGAGTAGGATGTATTTTTATTGATGGCGTGCTTGTTCATTGAGTT
This sequence comes from Tenualosa thibaudeaui, assembly GCA_027481765.1. Taxonomy (NCBI): domain Eukaryota; kingdom Metazoa; phylum Chordata; class Actinopteri; order Clupeiformes; family Clupeidae; genus Tenualosa; species Tenualosa thibaudeaui. The sequence goes on along the minus strand of JAIFZK010000015.1, from coordinate 8,224,837 downwards.
ACTGTTGCCTCTTTCTGATGTGTGTGTAACAGAGACACGAGGGAGTGTTATTGAACGCCTGCAGGTCGAGCAGTGTTATGGTTTCCACTGCCAGGCTTGCAGAAGTCGTATCCTAGAACAAAGGTGAGGTGTGTGTGTGTGTGTGTGTGTGTGTGTGTGTGTGTGTGTGTGTGTGTGTGTGTCCTTACATGAGTAGAATAAGTCTGTGTGATGGTGTAAGGAAAGGGTGTGAATTCAAATACGACTGCTGACTTTTTTACTGTTTATTAACTGCCCCCTCACTTTCTCAGTGGACCCAGGTCTCTACCCCTGGTTCCATGTATTGGCTGCTGGTTTGGCCTGGAACTGTAAGCTATGGTTGTCTATAATTAGAACTATATGCTGAAGCGTGGTCCACAAACACGGTGACTAAGCAAGTAAGCAGTGAGCAACTATGTGCTTGATCATTGTTAATTAACTATTATGATTGTCAATTCAATTCGTTTTTTTGATTAATTGCCCAGCCCTACATTTGACAGAGTTCAGATGATTTGAACTTTTGAGGCAATGGGACTAGTGACTAGTAACTCCCATCCCTACTTGTGCCCCAGTGTGTAGCCAAGGCAACACTAAATGGCGGTGAGCATCCTATAGATCAAAGACGTCAGCGAGAACACAGGCGCAGTATCACAACTAGAGTGTTGCTGACGGAGCTCTATTACACGTGAAAGGGATTGGCTCTCTGTTTGCCTCTCAGCCCTGTGTCCTTGTTGCTGTCTTACCCTCTCAGCCCTGTGTCCTTGTTGCTGTCTTACCCTCTCAGCCCTGTGTCCTTGTTGCTGTCTTACCCTCTCAGCCCTGTGTCCTTGTTGCTGTCTTACCCTCTCAGCCCTGTGTCCTTGTTGCTGTCTTACCCTCTCAGCCCTGTGTCCTTGTTGCTGTCTTACCCTCTCAGCCCTGTGTCCTTGTTGCTGTCTTACCCTCTCAGCCCTGTGTCCTTGTTGCTGTCTTACCCTCTCAGCCCTGTGTCCTTGTTGCTGTCTTACCCTCTCAGCCCTGTGTCCTTGTTGCTGTCTTACCCTCTCAGCCCTGTGTCCTTGTTGCTGTCTTACCCTCTCAGCCCTGTGTCCTTGTTGCTGTCTTACCCTCTCAGCCCTGTGTCCTTGTTGCTGTCTTACCCTCTCAGCCCTGTGTCCTTGTTGCTGTCTTACCCTCTCAGCCCTGTGTCCTTGTTGCTGTCTTACCCTCTCAGCCCTGTGTCCTTGTTGCTGTCTTACCCTCTCAGCCCTGTGTCCTTGTTGCTGTCTTACCCTCTCAGCCCTGTGTCCTTGTTGCTGTCTTACCCTCTCAGCCCTGTGTCCTTGTTGCTGTCTTACCCTCTCAGCCCTGTGTCCTTGTTGCTGTCTTACCCTCTCAGCCCTGTGTCCTTGTTGCTGTCCTTGTTGCTCTCAGCCCTCTTTTCTTGTCTTGTTCTTGTGTAAAGATGTGTAAAGACCGGCAGTGGGGTGGTGGTGGGACTGTTTTTCTCTCTGATGTGTGGTGTGGTTGTGGTTGTGGTGATGAAAAGACGTGGTAATGCTTGGCGTGCGTCTTGTCGGTTCTCCAGGGTGTTCCGGCGGGTTCTCCCTCTGCCCAGCGGGAACTGGAATGCGCTGGTGGGCGAGTGGTGCTGCCACCCAGATCCTTTTGCCAACAGGAAGCTCCTCCCGCGGGCGGAGGACTGCTTGACGGGTGACACCTACTTCCTGTTGGTGAGGGACACCAGCTGCAGCCACACGCTCGCTGTGGAGTCCAAGCCTGACCCCGCCACTGACCATGCAGCTGCCAATCACAGCCAACACTCTGAAAAGGTAAAGTATTTACAAAGGTTTACATTATGAAAACATTCTTTCTTTATTATTTACCTCAAGTACCTTTAGGGTGCAGAAGAAAAACATCCTGTTAGAGTCCTCTTAGTATTAAGCAGGCTTGCCCACTGCAATTATCTTCACAGGTCTCTGTTGAAAAGTTCTATTAAACACTTTCAATCTGTCCAGCATGCAGCTGTTAGAGTACTTAAGGAAACCAAAAGAACTGACCTAATACTCTCTGTCCTCCCAACTGTGTTTTTGGTATTGGTACATTTATTTCTGTTTTTAAGCTTGTGAAATGCTTTTAGCTCTCATATTTTTGATCTGGGGATTTGTAAATCTTTTTTTAATTACTAATGAGTGTAAGTTGTACTACATTATCAGACCTGCCTTGCCTCATCTAGCAAATAAATACTTACGAAAATAAATAGATTAGTATTTCAGGGTGGTAACTGGTAAACTACAACAAGGCTGTCAAACACTGGGCCAGCTGCCTTTGCCTTACAGTGCTGCAGTTAGTAACTAGATGCCATTGTGTTCACGTAGCACCTGACAGGAATGCGATGCTGTCAGATGTTACGCCATCTCAGTGCCGTCTCAGCCTCAGCACGGTTACCCACGGCAACCTTCTGAGGGAGCTCCGAGTTCTCCGAAGTGTCATGACCCAAACATCCTGGCTCTGTAGTGAGTCACTCCAGCGAGCGAGGCTGGCAGCCATGGCACATCACTGCTGATTAGAGAGAGAGAGAGAGAGAGAGAGAGTGTGTGTGTGTGTGTGTGTGTGTGTGTGTGTGTGTGTGTGTGTGTGTGTGTGTGTGTGTGTGTGTGTGTGTGTGTGTGTGTGTGTGTGTGTGTGCTCATCTAAACACCATTTTAGTTTAGTTTAGATGATGAGCACTCAGATTCATGATCCAAGTTAATTGGATAATAGCAGGTCCTAAAGGTTCTCAGGCATTAGCTAGTATAACAGTTTTGGAAAGTTTCTGAAAAGTTAGGCAGAGAAATTTTCCTCAAGTTAGGCTTTGATAATACATCTCTGTGTTCTATATATATTTATGTATTCTTATGAACTCACACACACGTGTGTGTGTGTGTGTGTGTGTGTGTGTGTGTAGTGTGTGTGTGTATATATATATATTTGAGCTTGACCTTTGTAGTGAAGAAATTATTGCTATATACAATCATTTTTTTATGTAAGTGAGCTGCCGTAATTTATAGTACAAAGGCTGTGTTGCATCTTTTATTGAGCATCATCTTCAAGGTAAAATGTCTGCATCTGATTTGAAATATCTCACCATTGTGATGTTGTTTTGAAGTTCCTTGCCTGAGAGCATCCCTGTGCATCCTGCCAGTTGCGATCGGCAGTAAAAGTTTTGAGGCTTTTGTTTTATTCTTTATTTGTGAGCTTATTTATCTTGAGAGGCATAGTGGTTCGTCTCCACTGCCCCAGGCAGGTTGGAGGTAGGAGGCAGGGATCCCTTTCTTCCCCAGAAAGGAAACATGTGGAGGCGGATCACAGTAGCGCTGCCTCTCCTCGCCTCACCTCCTCTATAACTGTCTCCTCCGCCCTGGACTCCCAAGGCCAGACTCCATCACGCTCTGATGGAGCATTAATATTGTTCTCTGTCTTTTTTTATCTGTCTGTCTCTCTCTTCTTTCTTTCTCTGCCTACTATCTCTCTCTCTCTCTGTGGTCATCCCTTATATCCCGACACGCTGTGAGCTTTGGTTCCTGCCACAAAGCTTAAAAGACCCTCTTGGGTTCCCCGCCACTGGGTTTGAAGCATCCATCATGGCTTCCTCCTCTGTTATGTGGTCTATCGCGGTTATCGATTTCCATTCCGTGCTGTTTGAGCCTCACAGCGCACCGTCTCTCTTGTCTCTCTCGTTGTCCACAGGCCGGGTCTGGCCACCGGGCCTCTTCACCGGTCTCCTGTAAAAACTGCTCGTCCACGCTGGGAGAGGCTCTCACCGGAGGTCAGTGTATAACACCAACACCCCATCCCCAGCCATCCCCAGCTCCAGCCCTGCTAACACACACACATATAAATGCCCCCCAAACCCTTTTGAGATTTTTGCCTGGGCTGTGCTGACTTTTCTATTTGTTATCCTGTACTTGTTGTTTCAGAGTGTCTGAGTGGGAACAAACCTGACTTATTGAAGGGTAATAATAAATATAAATGAAATCAAAATGATGAAATAGGCTGTGGCCTGCTTGTCTTAAAGTGTAAGCAACACTTTATGTTATACACCCTTTGTTTCAGTGTAGTTCCATCCCGATGTGCACTGTATGTAAGGGATAATAAACGACACAACATGTGTATATCAGATTTTAAGGCACAGCAGAAGAGGTAATAAGGCCACGAAATGAAGTGAATTTACCGGGATAAACTGCCGTCACTAGTTCTAAATGGATATGTTGCTATGGTCAAAAGCAGGTTGTTCGTTCCACCTGTCACTGTCAAGCCAAGAATCCAATGATTCTATCCTAACTTGGCTTATATAAAAATCATTGTTTCCCATACTGCCAAAGGCAGTGTAACAGACATGCAAGTGTTATACAGACAGAAAAGTGAAGCTACTTCATAGGTGTGCAGTTATCAGAAAATAATGCACGTTCTGAACAATGGTCCTGTGTTATAAAGTGATTGCTCTGAGTCCTGGTGTGTTTGTCTCTTTTGGTTTCAGATGTGTTGAAATTTTACATAACTGAGGTGGTGGAGTCTGACAGTGATGACACTGAAATGTCAAATAGTGAAAGAAATGGTGAAACACAAAGGGAGAGGTAAGTAGCATCTTTATGATTGTTACTAAAAATCAAAGGAACACCAGAAGGCCTTTCTATAGGTGTTTCTGTAAACTCTTGGTTTACATATCTATAGAGGCTCCCACTGCATTTCAAAACTTTAAAATCTAATTCAGACGGGTCTATTTCAGACAATGTCAAGCAACTCATTAATGGAGAATGGTAGAATGACCCACCCTCAGAATCATTTTTACCAGAAGAATGCATGCAACCTGTACAGATAAAACTTGAATGAAGCTGACTGAAGTATGTCGCTACATGCTAATGGACATTATATATGTATATGTGTGTGTGTGTGTGTGTGTGTGTGTGTGTGTGTGTGTGTGTGTTTGAAGCAGGTTAGAGTTTGTGGAGAAGACTTTGTCTGCCAGACTGGTTGAACTGTCCACAGCTCAAAGCATCTTTCGCTTCTCTATTCAGACGCCTGCCAGCAAAGCTGTTGTCTTGGTAAGAGAAACCAGTTCACTTAATCTGTCTCAGTTCTTGTGCCAGACAGAATGGTGCTTTTATTGCTTTTTGGAGCAATCCATAGTCTTGATTTAAGCATAAGATGAACACGTGTGTGTGTGTGTGTGTGTGTGTGTGTGTGTGTGTGTGTGTGTGTGTGTGTGTGTGTGTGTGTGTGTGTGTGTGTGTGTGTGTGTGTGTGTGTGTGTGTGTGTGTGTGTGTGTGTGTGTGTGTGTGTGTGTGTGTGTGTCTGTCTCCACCCCAAGCTCTGGCTCCTGAACATAGACACCCTGGTTGCCTCATTTCCCGAGACTCCGGTATCCAGCGACGACACACTCATCTTTCCTGGCGACAGTTGCCGTCCTGGCAAGGATCAATCATGCCACGCCGCTGGCGCAATCAAAGTCCTCTATCTCCCTTGTGCTCCCAGCATGCACCAGGAGTAAGCCATCCATTTGCCCTACCTCTTCCACATCCAACCTCTCACTCTCTTTCACTCTATCATTTTACCACCAATCCCTTGATCTTATTTGTCTAACTTTTCTTCCCAACCCACGTCATACTTGCCTGTGTATTTAGTTTAAGCTGACAGGAGTGTGATTGGGTGGGTAGCGGGCGTCGGGCTCCCCTGTTTGTACATATTTGCTCTGAGGCTTTCACAGTCGAGTTAGGGCCCAGCCATGTTTGAAATAGGCTCAGACTGTTTTTTTGTTGTTTTTTTCCCCTCAAACTCAACACTTTGGGACCTCTGAAACCTTGTGGTGGGTGTGTCATTAGACATACACACACCCACACCCTCACATCCTCTCGCAGACACACACACACACACACACAGATTTACATTTAATTCATTGGTGCAAATACACACTTTTGCCCAAGGTCAGAACTCAGTCAGAATGTGACTTGAAATGAGTCTCTGGTCGAGGCAGGTGCCTGATGCTGTGGGGATGATTTGTCAAGGTGAGAAATACTCGTCCTTTGCCGCAGGAGATGAACACATAGGAGGCGAGAGAAACAGACACACACACATGCGCGCACGCACACACACACACACACACACACACACACACTCACTCATACACAAGCTTGATCACACACATCTATCCACTGTACTTTCAGACTGGAGTGGAAAGTGGCTGTTTCGAGAGAGCTTGAAACTATGGGTAGTGATTCACAGAGAGGGAGGGTGGGCGTCCTCTTACATGCCAGTCTCCTCTACCTCTCTCAGGCATGGGAAGGCAGTCACGACTCTCCATCTATCTCTCCATCTCTCTCCCCCCCGCACCCCCCCCTCCCCTCGCTCTTTCTCTCTCCCTCCATTTATTTGGTTCTCCAGCACCAGCTTTCTCTCTCTCACAATCACTCTTTCCTGCTCTGTTTCTCTCCTACTGTTTGTCTGTCTGTCTCACTTTCACTCCATATATCTCTACCCTGTCCCCTTCACTTTTTGCTTTCCTTTGTCTGTATTTCTGCACTAACACTTTCTATCTCTCTCACCCTCTCTCTCTCTCTCTCCCATCGCTCGCTAGCTTACAGACCCTCCCTCCCTCCGTTGGAGTAGACCTGGCCCTGTTCCGACACAAAGCGCCTGACAGTGTCTGTAACCCCCTCCGACTAAATCGCTGTAATAACCCCAGCAGTCTGCTCTCTGGCTCCGAGCTCTGAGCCCATTTGCCCAGGCCCCTGCCCCTGCCCCCTGACCCTCTTCTTTGGCGTCACCCAGCTCACTGCCCTGGGCCTCAGAGCATCCAGGGTTAACAGGAAGAGGGCTGACGATGGATGAGGATCATGTCCTTGAGCATCAGCAGTGATTAAAGGAAGGTGGGCGAAAGGGCTGGGGAAGGAAATGAGGAAAGAAATATCTAAGTATGCAGCTAAGGGTGCTTGTTGAAATGGCACTTAATGTAGCGTCCCTGGAGTGTGACGTGGCCTTGTTACTGTAAGAGTGGAGGTGTTATGTAGCTTGTGCGCATGTGTGTGTGTGTGTGTGTGAGTGTGTGTGCTGGGAAGAGTTCATTAATGTTTAGCCTCATGGGGCAGGGAGAGGTTAGAGGACTAGTCGGGTCTCTCACTCCCTACTAATTAAATGTCATTGGGAGTGATTGCCTTGCTGCCAAATGGGAGGAACTATATCTATGTTTAATGTAAGTGTGTGTGTGTGTGAGAGAGAGAGAGAGAAAGGGAGAAGGAGAGAATAGCTAAATTGAACATTGGCAGATGGAGGTTTGTGTGTGTGTTTATGATCTTCTCATCTGAGTGTGCTGGACCTCCATATTCTGCGCTGGCAGCTCTCAGCTCTCAGCCAAGCAGCCTCTCTGCCTGAAGAGAGACGGCTTGTCTGCCTTCTCTCACAGTAAGTGCACAGATGGCCAAATGTCACAGAAATGTCCTGAATAGATCATCACCATAATGTGGTGGCAGGACATCAATCACCCAGTCTCTCTCTCACTTACTCTCTCCCCCCCTCTCTCTCGCTCTTTCTTTCTCTTTTGCTCACTTTCTTTTCTTTCTCTCTCCTTCTTTCTCGGTCTGTTTGGCACTCACTCTTTTGCTCACTCGCTCGCTCGCTCTCTCTCTCCATGTCTGCTCTCTTTTTGCCGCTCCCGGGCAGAGTAATTGCCGTGACATGATTACAGCTGTAATGTCTCAAACTGTCAGATTAATGCAATTTATGTCCCAGCTGCCACAGCGTCATTGGCACTGATATTGAAGACCTACCAGGCAGCGGGGTATATCTGTGTCCAATCTCACTCTCATTTTCTGTCTTTTTTTTTTTATATATTTCTCTTTCCTGCACTCGTCTTTTTCCAACATCCCTCCATACTCTTCATCTCTCATCTCATAATCTCTCTCTCTCTCTCATACACACACACACACATAGTAAGAGATTATTGTCTGTCCCCTTGTCATCTAACCAGCAAGACAGGCTTGAATTCAGCTCTAAGAATGAAAATAATGGCAAATGTAAATATATCAGTGTCGCTGTTTGGCACATTTCCTGAAGTTCCTGAAAAAAGCTCCCCCTGTTATAAAGCTCCCTCCTTCCTTAATATGCTTCTGGATAAATAAAATCCATCCATCCATGTGTCCATCTGTCTATCCATTGAAAATAATAGTATTTGATACTTCCAATATTGGGATCCATATCCAATTCGAAATCAGTGAAAAAGTATTATTTTATTTTATTCTATGAAACAATCACTTTTTTAACATGAAATGTGTGTGGTGCTGTCTCCCTTCCCCTGTCCTCTGTGTGTAGTCTTGTTATTGCCTGGGAGAAGGACATCAGTGTCCATGCACTGACCCTCCCTCAGACCACCTGTCAGGAAGTACTTCAGCTGCTGAGAGCGTCCACTTCCTCTCTGCCTCCATCACTCCGCTGCATGAACTCCTACCAGGTGAGCCGTCCTCCTTCCCCTGCACTACTCCATGTTGTCTTCTCACCTCCCCTCTCTCACTCCTCCCCTCCCCTCTATCTCTCTCTCTCTCTCTTATCTCTCCTCTTTCCTGCCTTCTTTTTTTCACCCTCGCTTGTCATCCTCTAGTCCACAGTATTCTACTCTCTACAGTTTTTCCCCGCTCCTCCCCTGCCCTCTTTTCTCTCCTCTACTTTTATCTCTATCCCCTCCTCTCTCCCCCCTCACCCTCCTCTTCCCCTCCACGAGCAGAGAAGAAAAGAAGAGAAAGAAAAGAAGAGGCTGCTTTGTGTGTGTGTGTGTGTGTGAGAGAGAGAGAGAGCACGAGAGAGAGAGTTTCTTTTCACTGTTTAATGTCTTCCCCCAGTGACAGTTTAAGTAATTACTGCAGTAGTCACCCTTAGCTTTGCTCCTTGACTCCCAAGGAGGCTGCTGCTGGCGCCGCCACCACCAGACTCCGGGGGAGATCTGGCCCAGACTTGGCCCAGTTCTGCCCCAACCTGGGCCCGTGTTGTGCCTGGTCTTGTCTTGCCTTGTGATGTGGGCTGTCATTCATGCCACTGGTGACCAGTGCCAGCAAAGTACAAGCCTGACAGCGGAAAAGCAACCCAAGAGTTTATTGTACGTCACAACACTGTATAGCTGCACTGCACTGATCTGCTCTCTGATTCTGAATCACCAGGCTGCATTAGACAGCACTGCATGGAACAAAAGACTTTGAAATGCTTACTACTTTTTTATGTTTATTTATTTTTTTTTTTTTAGAACACAAACCCCCTGTCCCCAAGGCAGCACGCCTAATTAATCTAACTGAGCATCCCTGCTCGGCAATGTTGTCTCTTTCTCGAGCCTCACTCTGCTCTGAGAGAGCGAGAGCCTTTAGGCTGTGACAGGGGAAACAAGTAAGCGCTTTTGGAGCGCTGTTTCATCTCCGCTTGTTGACTGGGGGAGGCTTTTATCTGTGTCTGTTTCTCTCTGGCAGGTTGAAGTCTAATAAAGAGAAGTTAGACATCGCAGCACTTCCATTAGCACAGTGTTGATTCTGATCTCTGCTTTGTTGAATAGTCTCATATCATCACAACAGAAGCTACTGTTATTAGCGTTATATGTCCTACACAGGATGTATCTCACAAAGGTTCAGCTAGCAGTAACATAATAAGTAGTTGTTTTTGATCATAGTAATTTTGCAAAACATGTAGGCTAGGTGTTTTACAAACTACTCTCCTGACAGAAGTCATTGTACCTGTCATATATATCTTGCCACTACAGTTCTCACTCACACACACACTCACACACTCACATTCACACACACACACACTCTATACCCTCTAGCCAGTATCACAGCGCACGCACACACACACACACACACACACACGACTCTGCTCCTTCTCTCCTATTGCTTATCAAGAGAGAATGCTTATCTTGCCATGCTGAGTGGCGTGCTCCATGTATTAGGCTAAAACTCTCCCACTTTTGTATCTGCATGCATGAATTATGTCACCAGATCTCAGTCAGTGCTTAAATATTTTTGATTGAAAAAAAGGATCAAGACTTGGTAAAGACTTTGCAGCCAGGTCTGTTTTTCTTGTGAGCCACTGACCCAGATTGGGTGTTTAGACTTGTTTAAGCCCCAAAGTGATTTCTCCATCGTCATCGTGCTGTGCTGTGAAATGCAGCTGATGAAGCAGATGAGCGCTCGCTCAGTCTGGCGTCTCCTCGAGACATGATGGGGAACGACGCAGCTGGATGCTGTGATGTCCTGGGCTGGGCTGTGCTGGACTGAAGAGTAACCACAGTAACCTGATCAGGCTGTCTTATCCAGTGCTGTGCTGTTCTTTGCTCTGCCTGAGGGGCCAGAAGCAGTAGACAGGTGATGGGGAGGGTTAGGGGTGAGGATGCAGTAATATGGGAAGGAGTAGAAGGGTGATATGGATTGTGTTGCAATATGAGCATGGTCATGAGCATGAGTCATGTATTCACCTGTCTGTGGGCATAATAGTTTTGGTGTGGTTTAATGAGGATGCCATGTAGGTGTAGGACTTCTGTTTGTTTGTGTGTGTGTGTGTGTGTGTGTGTGTGCACATTTCATGAGTGTTTCCTTTGTTTCTGCTTTGAGATATGACTTCAGACTTTAGTATGCTCTTAAATTAGCCACACCTAACCACTATAATAAAGCTTGTGTGTGTGTGTCTGTGTCTCTGTGTCTGTGTCTGAGTCTGTTGTAGCACATGCATGCCAGCCTCTATTTTCTTGTTTTGGCTCCAAGTGGAAGCCATACATCAGTCGCCCCATCCAACCTTGGAGAGGCTTGATAATAGATGATGATATAGCCTAGGTATTAAAGGCACCACTTCACAGTGGAATGTGTGGTGTGTGTCTGTGTGTGTGTGTGTGAGAGAGAGAGAGAGAGAGGGCATTAATGTTTTGGGAAGCTGTATTATGCTGAGCAGTCAAATCATCCTCAATTGAGAGACCCCCCGCCCCCACCATCTCTCTGTGTGAAAGCGAGGAGGTTTTAGATGCACTGTAATAAACACCGCAAAAACACCCTCCTGAAAGAGGCCTTGCTGAGGTCAATCCACAAAGGGCTGCTGCAGCTCATTTCTGTAGGCACTATAAGAAGAATGCACTCAAGCAAGCAGCCAGAATAGAAGGAAGAGGTGTTTGGATACATTATTGTTGTTCATTTTTTCCGGTTATCTTTTTTTATATAATTTGTTTGTATTTTTTGTTTATTTTTTTAACCCTGCTTTTCCCCTCACTCTCACAGTCCCTGCTGCTCCAGTTCTTTCTCTCTTGGGTTCACTCCTTTATTCCATCTCTCTTTCTAACTATTCTAGTCTACTACTATTTATTCTCTGATTTTACTTCTCCTTTTTTACCTCTCTCTTTTTCTCTTTCTCATGGTCTTTCCCTCTATCTCTTTTTCTCCCTCTCTTCTTTTCTGTCTATCCAAGAGTGTGTTTGTGTGTTTTTATCTCTCCCGGCTCTGGGCTTAAGCCCACTCTATTCCTGGAGTGTTTGATGAGTACCCTCCATGAGTGATGACATAGTCTGTCATTACAAAGGTGGAGGAGACTGCATTCCAGTAGGTGAGGTGAGAAGAGCTTGTGTGTGTGTGTGTGTGTGTGAGAGAGAGAGAGAGAGAGAAGGCTTTTGATTGAAGTCTTTACAAGCAAGTGTTACAAGCAAAGCATTATTTTGGAGTTGGTGGGGGGTGGGGCCTGATAAAACCTTCTCTTTCATCCGTACGGACTTGTGTGTTGCTATACTTGGCCTGAGTCATTGCGCACGCTGCTGTCGTGATGTGCCACAGGTCTTGTGTGCCTGAACCTTGAGCCAGATTCTGCCCTCATCCATCATAACAGAGTGCCGTCCACGTGGGATCGTTCTGGCGATCGCCATGCCCTTCCTCTTGGCACACGGCAGCACAGCAGATGGGGACTAACAGGGTCTTTTTTAATTCTGAATTATTTATTTCAAGGGGCTCGATGAATTTTTAATGTTCATGAAGGCTTTTTTCTGACCCATGTCACCAATTGCTGATCTTGTTGTTTGTCGCTTCTCCCATTGCTGTGGTCGTGTGCTTACCTTTTGATATAGCAGCTGATTGTCCACAGTACAAACACAGGAAATTATGTGAACTCCCATAATGAGAATGCAAAGTGTTTGTCCTGCCTGATTGGTCCTGCTCTGATCTCTCTAGGTGGCCTTTATGAGAAGATAAGGGCATGGGAGGGGACGGACCAATCGGATCCCACGGCAGGTCTTTCCAGAGGGCTCTGCCACTCAGCATTCCACTGACACAGGGGACACGGGGTAGACTGGCCATGGTTCTCGTCACAGGCAGTCCTCACTGCTCGTTGCAATGCTCTGTGGTCCCCCCCGCACCTGAACCCACTGAACCAGATGGCCATATTAAATTTTCTACAAAATGTCCGTATTTGCTGTGATTTGTTGTTGTTGTTTTTTGTTTGTTTGTTTGTTTTTTTGTCCCAGTTTGTCTGTCAACTATAACTAGCCTTCCAAGCCAGCAAGAGGGCATAACGTGACTTGTTAGTAAAGCAGACTCAGTCTAACCTAGCATTGGCGTCGGTGACATGGTGCCAATGGACTGCTGTTCAACAAACAGGGCCCCTGCCAACAATGCAGTGTGAGGTAAACAACAGTGTTTAGAACTGTGTCTTCAGCGTTGCCATGCTGTTTCAAATCTGTCCTTGCAAAAGCACTACAAGGACATGTACTTTTATTAACGCTAATTTTAAGTAGTATTAAAATTGAATGTTAGATTGTTACTTAATGAGCCCGTGCGCATCTGGTCAGAACCACCAAAATGTAGCAACTTGACACCCAAGCATTTGCGTACACACCTGGCATTAAAAGGTGGTCTCCATTTGTATCATTGTATTGTGAAATTATCACACCCTGCTGAAACAGATAAACTGCTACTGCACCTGAGACAGTGGTGACCTGAAACAAATGAAATCACTAAAATGTGGTGATCCAACCAGGTGTACACAAGCCCCATGTCCAATTTGTATACACAGAACTAGATTGTTGTGATCGTTAAGATCGTAAGTTCAGAGCCTGCTGTCAGGGACCTCATGCTAGCCAAATTTCTCAACCACAACTGCTGAGAAACAGGGCTTTGCATGGACTTTTAACACAGCAGTATGTGGAAAATGACCATGTTTAGAGGGATCTTTTGTGACCAACTAGACTTGGTGTCATCTTCAAATGTGTGTGTCAGTCTAGCAGTTAGCGCTTAGACACTCTAGGCTCTTCCTGTGATCCTGGATTGAAATCCTGCTCTAAAAAAAGCTCTGGGAGTTAGCTTGGTATTAAAAGCCTATATGGGTCCCAATAGTGGAATTGTGGGTTGTGAGTTAGCATGCTATGAAACACCTATGTGAGTCCCAGTAGGGCAGTTGATTGCTGCTGCTGCTGTGTTTGCAATGATGACAGACTAATTTGAGACCATGAGTCGATTCTGCAACTGCTTTATGTTCCGTAGGTGGTTGCTCTTGTCTCTCTCTTGTTTAATCACTGCCCATTGCAGCTTGAGTGTGGCCATTCTAGTTAAAAACATTGCTAATTAGGAGTTATGATACAAAAGCTGCTCCCTATAGGCTTTACCTGACAAGGTAATAAACATGATTTCATAATATAAGGCTCCTACATGAGTTACTTTTGGTTTTGTCCTTCAGCGGGGCGACGCTGGCAGGAGCTGAGAGAGCCTTCAGTCTTAATCAGCCTAAAGTCTAAAAACTTTGCTGTAGACAGCTTTTAGACAGCTGTTGAAGTAGTAGTTCAGAGAGGGGACTAGTTGAGAGTGGAGTAGCTTTGGTCCTGATGTGATTGTAAATAGTTTTTTGTCACTATATGAGAAATTATGCTTGAGAACGTACCCAGTTTCCCAACAGGAATGGCCATAAATACTGTACAAAAATAGTTCCACGTGTTCATGGCTTGTGCGTGCACTGTGTGATGTCATGAGGCCTGGCCCATCCACTGACAGATCATAAGTTAAGGGGCTCTTATTCTGAGGACAGAACATCATTGGAATCGTGTTGGTATGTGTCTGTCTGTGTGTGTGTGTGTGTGTGTATGCTTGTATTCATGTTGCCATCTGAGTTATATTATTGGTTTGTCTATTGTAAGAAGACAATATTATTGAAATTGTGTGTGGAGAATTTTCAGGAAGAATGGTGTGTGCGTGCATGCGTTGCTGAGACAGTGAGTAAGAGTATGAGAGCGGGACTATAAGAATGACGCCCATATGATAGATGACACCATCATTGAATCTTCTAGTAGAACAGTCCCACTCACCTTTTCTTTAAGCCCTCATATTAATGTTCTTAATATTTTCCTCCAGCCTGTATAATAAATTAAAGGAAAGCAATGCATGAAATTGGATAGATGAGAAGAAGACATTTACATGAATAATAGGATACTTCAGTGATATTTTGTGAACAGAGGCAGTTATCCCTGAGAGCTGTACTTGATGGCTCGTTTCCACTGGTGATAACTAGACTGTGCCTTTCCTGGAGAAAAATACAGTAGACACCCGTGGAGAGCCAACAGCTTAGCAGTTTTTTTTTGTTTTTTTTTTTGTTTGGTTTTGTTTTTTAAAGTCATCCATCACATTGTCACAAAGGCATATTCTCCCATAGAGAGAAAGAAGGCAGTGCTGCTGCACCCTGAAACTAATGGCTTTACTGCCATCCCATGCAGCTCATCATCATTATTCAGTCTCACACCGCTTACTGGGCCTCCTTCGAGCGTCCAGGAGTTTTAATTACATGAAGTGACAAATACTAGGGATGAAAAGCGCCTGCGATGGCAGAAATGTCAGCATTTTTTTTAGACATCCACAGTGAGGACGTGCTGAGGGGTAATGGTCACTAGAAGTTGGGAAATTTGAGAGATGTGACTCAGTCCTGTTGGCCTAAAGTTCACCAGTCAACATTTTTTTATTCTGTTTTTATTTTTATTCTATAACTAGGATGAGTCATCCTTTATCTTGTAGCTTAACATACATCCATTCACTTTGAATGTTGTGTATAGCCAAACATTTACTCAGGTAAATGTTTAAAATTGTTTTAGCTTGTTGTAGAATGTTTGAAATCAGACACACAGTACGTCAGACTATCTGTTCCTTCTCAGTGAGAAAAAAGATAAAAAAAAAGACATCAACTCATTCCTCAACAAGCCGTTTAAATGAACAGGGCACACATTTCTCTCCTGAACATTCCTCTTGTCCATTGAGCAGGTGAGCGATGGTTACCCTTTTTTAAATAAATATCCGGGGTAGGCCTAGTGAGACGACGGGGTTCAGGTTGACGTGGCAGACTAATTAAATGTGCCCTATCTCCACTGCTGATCTGTCACCAGTGGTCCCCTCTCTCTGGCCTCTACACCAGCCTTCCGTGTGAAGCGGACTAAAAATAGCCTGTCTCTGCTCCCTTCAGCACATGCCCATGTGTTGGAAGAGAAACTAGGAGAGGCTGGAAATGGCATCCTGATTACTCACGTTCACATTGGGGAAAAGACCACCTGAAATCAGGGGGTGTGCAGTACTTGGACAGAGGTTTGGTCCAAGGTGGTGGTTGAGAGGAGATGATAAGCAGGTAATATAGAGGTCTGATGTGTCATCAGCGTTTGCAGGCAATGTCATCAGTACGACTGTCAAGTGGTCATTGTATTACACTAATATGACATTAGATTTAATGCAGTGTTTAATGCAATACAGTTATTTATTTCTGTGGAATCACAATGCAATGTGTTAACCGAGTCATCTGATATCATCAGGTAAATTATAAATACCTGTATTATGTGCTTAGAAGTCTTAAACTGTTTCCCACAGAATTTTTCAAGACTATGGTGGGGGTGGGTCTAGAATGTGTGTAGTGCACTTCCACTGATTTGATTACAACTCCATTGATTCTACAGCAAAATAGACTTTTTTTTTACTTTATAACCATAGAATGAAGAAAACAACAAAAATAATTCAAAGTGGAATCTTTATCTTGTGCTGAGATTGCACCAGCATAAAGTAAGATCCCTACACTCTTGCGTCGTGGAAAAAAAATTGGATTGTTTCACTGTCCACTGGCTCACCAATGTGGCAGCATACAGTTATGTATCCTGCGATATGTGATGGCCAGTACATTATGGCCTGAAAATATTCTTTCTGAATGTCATCCAATCCCTTTCTGTTTTATTGTATTCATTCTTTTGAGGTCTCTTTTTTTATCCAAACTGATACCTAATATTACATTATCCCTTACATATGTGTGTGCTAAAATAAAGTGTCACCGTTGTCTACTTAAAATTTAATGAGTATCACAATTGGGGAAGTTGTTTATGTATGTGTTGTGGGTGTAGTCAGAGGGGCTATTGTGCAACCTATGCACTAATTGAGAGGAAGTTGTTCCAGGAAGCTCGCAAATACAAGCAATGAAAGTGTCCTGTCTTTTCCCTTGGGTGCTTTCCATCCTACTGTCATTTGCGTTGTTCATTAGTTTGCAATTCATTCAGCTAGTAAACTTTGGGATGTCCAAACGCCCTTTCATCAGGACATTTTTCCATATTCATTAGGAGGTAATTCTCCACTGCACTGAATTTTGCCCGACAACCTCAGACAGTTTGGAAGAAAATTGCACAAAAAACATGAAAGATGAGAATCTTGCCACAGGAATGTAATGCACACACACGCAGCACAGGCCCTCTTCTTACTGTCTATAGTTGTCTCTCAATGACCTCTCTGTCATTGTCATCTGAGCTGTATGAGGAAGCCCTGTTATTGCGTCTGGAAAGAGGACTGTTTGTTTGGTCCCTGAGCGTAAAGCAGTTAGCGCTCTGCCCCTTCCAGCAACTGTCTTATACTGTCTAATGTTATGACAAATGATACCAGCAAATACTGGACAATCTACTCCCAGGGCTTCTTCAGACACAAGTGGCTAGGGACACCAGGGCCCATGCTCAGTATACTATAAGTGATCTAACCTTTAGGTACATCAGCAACACTTTTGCCTTCACCTTTTTGAATAAAAAACACAATCATGAATGCAAGATGAGTAGGGAAATTATTATCAGTGTCCTGTTATTCAAAAGTCTGTCACAGGCTCACATATGAAAAGTGTTCCATTTTTTGTTCTATAGGCGTGGGTTCCCCCAGTCACCGGTCAAAAACCCAGCCTGATTCACCGTCATAAAGAATGATGCAAGATTGAGAAACAATGCACCACTGGCCTGTCACGGTCATATAGGAATACGCATTGAATCCAGACATTTGGACTTTAAGACATAATCACACACTCTTACCTTCTTCCAGTGCCCCATAGAGTGTGCAGTGGTGGGCCTAGCGACTGCGGTCTCCTCTAATGATACAGACATAGAGTCTGCTTTCCTCATCACTGGCATCATTATCAGATAGCGTCTCACACACACAGGGCCCACAGATCAAGTCACTGACCTTCGAAATTGCATTGCGATTGGATTTTCCAGACATGAGCTTGTGTTAATGTGTGAGATATTATTTTTAGATTAACGCGGTCGTCACTTTGTGTGCGGTGCTGGCACGTGGGCGGGTGGTGATAATGGTGGAAGCGGTGGAGGCGAGGGGCAGTTGGGTCTTCCGTTTCACGGCGTTCAGCGCATGGAGATTCATATCATCAGGGCAGGTAAATGAAGCGTCACTCAGTACCACTGATTTCACTGTCAACTGAGTTGATAAACGGCCCTTTAGTTCTCCTTTTTTAGAACCGCTCTTTTCTTGTGATACTTTTTATGCTTTTTGTCTTTCATTGCAGACATCAACAAAAAAAACTCTCATTTTGCCTTTGCCCTCTTCTAAAACCCATTTTTTGCAGTGGTAGCCTCGAAATATTGTGAAGCATCCATTGTCCATGGAAGCTCTGGTTCACACATAATGATGAAACTCTTCTGGTTTGCTCTTTGACTCTCATTACCTCCCATCACACGCCCACTCTCTCAATACATCTCCCCCTTCACTCCTCTCTCCACTTACCTCCTCTCTCTCTCTCTCACTCTCTCTCTCACACTCTATATTCCTCCCTCCCTCTCTCCACTTCTCTCTCACCCTCCCTCTTTTTCTATAGCTTCATCACCCACTTTGCCCTTATACAGCACTGTTTTCTCACTCTCTTTATCTATCCCTTCATCACCCCCCCACCCACCCCCTCCCCCTTAGCTCTTTACAGCTCCGTACAGCTTTTAGCTCCACAGCGTTTCAAATCCAGTACCTGCCCAGACTTCCTCGCCTCCCCGCTGCCCCCTAGACATGATCATTCTCTCCTTCATTTACCTCCAACTCTTTCAAAACACTTTACTTCCAGTCTGCCTTTGTTCCCTGATGCATTGAGTTTTTTTTCTGTTTCTTCGTCAGCCACATTGGCTTCATTCACACCAGCTCTCTTCACTGATGGATTCAGAATTGTTTCCCTTTCTCACGCTTGCTTGCGCTTCTGAGAATTCTTCTCTCTTTCTCATTCCATCTACTTCTATTTCTCTCTCCCTTTTTTCTGTTACTGACCCTCTGCTGTTACATTCTGTCATTCTGCTCCTGATTCCTCCTGTCATTCTTTCTCTTCTTTTCCATCCTCTCTTTCTCTTCTTCCACCTCTCATTTTCGCCCACTCTCTCTCTCTCCCTCCTTCTCTTCTCATCCTATGGCCCCTTATCCCTCATTAGCAGGTCTGGTTCTCTCTCTCCCTCTACCTGGCACCTGTTCTCCAGCTCTAACACCTCCTGAAATGCCATGCCCCCAGGCAAGGCCTGGCTATAGTGCCAATCTGCCCGCAGGGCATGAGTTGAGCCAAGATCAGTTGAGCTGGGATGAGCGTTTGTCCCGTCCTGTCCCGCCCTGTGCGGCCCCCTACTTTCTGTCCAGTGATGCCATCAGCATGTGTAGTTATGATGAGTCAGCATCCTAGTCTCCTTTTCCGACCCACTCTTAATAAGGCCCCTACCCATCCCACTCAGACCTCAGACCGGTTCCTTAATAAGGCCCTTAAATACTTGCAGACATCTGCTGTTGCAGCAGGTTCACTCTCACATGACAACCCCCACCCCCTGAGTATATAGTATACCCTTCCATATATTGAGAGGGTATATAATAGAGTAATGAAAGGGAAGAAACACATACCTTAATCCATCAGGGAGGGTATATAGTAATATCATAAATAAGGAACGAACGTATACCTTAATGCATCAGGGAGGGTATATAGTAATGTCATAAATAAGGAACGAACGTATACCTTAATGCATCAGGGAGGGTATATAGTAATGTCATAAATAAGGAACGAACGTATACCTTAATGCATCAGGGAGGGTATATAGTAATGTCATAAATAAGGAATGAACGTATACCTTAATGCATCAGGGAGGGTATATAGTAATGTCATAAATAAGGAACGAACGTATACCATAATTCATCAGGGAGGGTATATAGTAATGTCATAAATAAGGAATGAACGTATACCTTAATGCATCAGGGAGGGTATATAATAATGTCATAAATAAGGAACGAACGTATACCTTAATGCATCAGGGACTGTATATAGTAATGTCATAAATAAGGAACAAATGTATACCTTAATTCATCAGGGAGGTTATATAATAAGGCAATAGAAAAGGGTAAGAATTTCCATATTGTAATGGGGAGGGTAAACAATAAGTGAACCATCAGGGAACAAACATGTCCCAGTGTGAGAGCTTGAGGAAGGCAGCGAGGTGCAAATGATGCTTAATGTATCTCCTTTCTCCTCCAGTAGAGATCTTTTCTCTTCATAGAAGAGTCATATTTCAGTGGTGTGATTGAACTGTCCTGACAGTTATTCAGGGCAGTGGGAAAACTGATGATGGATGAATTCCAGGATATGGTGAGAATGTGATCCTACAAGCAGATCTTCCCAGCTCAAAAGGATACTAAGAATATCTCTTTACATTTGTCCGGATCTCATATAAAAAATGGCAGGTGATGGAACACATACATGCCAGGCTTCACTGAATCTTCACTGAGTCTTCTTGAGTGTTGTGTTTCTCTGTGTTTTAAGTGAATAAAAAAAGCATAGGACCTATATCCAAAGTGTGCAACTCTCTGCGGATGGCAAAAGATAGCAAGGGAACAGACCCGCAGGCAGACTGTATCAAAGTCAGGCCTCCGGGAGCCTTGACCCTGCAGGGCACAGTGAGTGATGGGGACGCAGCGAGGGAGGGGGCAATCTGGTTGCTCCCTGAACTAAGATGAATGGTCTAATTTGAGCTGGTCAGAGTTACTGCCTCCTGGCTGCAGAGTCAATCCCCGCCCCCCCAACACTGTCTCTCTCTTTCACACACATACACACACACAGGCAGCTCTAGTGGGCCTGTGCCTAAGAAAGAGACAGACAGACGAATAGACAGACGGGCAGAGAGACACAAAGAGATTAAACAAAAGGCAAATGGGGTGGAGTACAGAGGGCTCCGTCTACTCACTTTTGCAACCAATTTCACGGCACCCCCCCCACACACACACACACACACCCCATCCCCAAAAAGACAAAGAAAAAGTGGAGCTGATCACTCAGTAGCAGGGATAAAGAAGATTCTAAGAGCTTAAAAGAGCTGAACTGGTATACCTGAATGCCTCTCTTTGAAACTCATTTTAAGATACCAGAATAGACAGCAATTTATGTGATTAATCGAGAGCGCTCATCCAGATTGAGTGCTACTAAAGTGGCCAATCGGGGTGTGTGAGTCAAGTGGTATTTCAGTGAAGGGCA
Source organism: Tenualosa thibaudeaui (assembly GCA_027481765.1). Classification (NCBI taxonomy): domain Eukaryota; kingdom Metazoa; phylum Chordata; class Actinopteri; order Clupeiformes; family Clupeidae; genus Tenualosa; species Tenualosa thibaudeaui. The sequence goes on along the minus strand of JAIFZK010000015.1, from coordinate 8,204,052 downwards.
TGAGATGTGCAAGGGTTCCTGAGTTCGTAGGGGCCAGGCCTATTAGTTTTGGTATCTCTCTCTCTGCTCTGACTGATGTGCCTTGCTTTTATCTCTGTTTCTCTCTAGCCCTGACTCTTTTCTCTCTTTCTCCATATCTCTTTTGTTTGACAGACGAGCTCTGTGAGTGTGTGTGTGTCTCTACATGTACAGTATGGTGTGTGTGTGTGTGTGTGTGTGTGTCTGTCTGTCAATGTGTGTGTGGGTGGTGAGACGGAATCTAGGGGCATCAGGCCAATGTCTTATTCATCTGATTAGCTCAAAAGCTGCACACAAAAGGAAACAATATCCAGCAGATACAGCCATGGGCAGTCTCTCCAAGCCTGGGTCTGCATTTTTCTTTTTTCTCTCTCATTGGCTTTCTTTCATGTGTGTGTGTGCTTACGTGTGTGTGTGTGTACGCGTGCGCATGTGCGTTTGTGTGTGTCTGTGTGTGTGTGTGTGTGCGCAAGATGTTACACATTTCTTGGAATGAGCTATTGCATGCATATTTGCGCAGACTAATCTCCACCCCTTCATGATCGCTGCTCTCTTCCATCCCACAACCCACAGCCTCTCCGCTCTCCCTCACAATTCAGCTCAAGCCCTCAGCCCAGCACTGCACACCAGGCCCAAATCTGAGGCTGCTCTGTCTGGCCCCAAACAACCTGGAAGAGACCTGCCAATATCACCCAAGCTGTGTTCATTTGTACTACAAACACTCATTGATGGGCCCAACACTATCAGACGTCCAAACGTCAGACTGTTGAGCGCACACACTTTTACACGTATGCATGCACACACACATTCACACATGCTCACTCACACAGTATACACACATGCACACCTTATACTCCAGATGTACACCATATACATACTCACACATATATGCAGATGCATCTCACTTTCACTCCTACTATTCCTCTTTTAGACAGGGTGAGGTATTACAGGCTGCCCTGACAACCTAGAAGCATTCCATTCAGCTTCAGAATGGGAACGTGGAGGGTGTGTGTGTGTATGTATGTATGAGTGTGTTTGTATGTGTGTGTGGGGGGGCATATGGGGGTCTCCTTTTTGTTGTTCTTGCTGCCAAAGAACACCTTCTCATCTTCCTTCCACCCCCACCAGTAGCACCACTGCCATAACACCCTCATTTCATCAGGATGCTCCAGCTCGCAGACAGAGTACAGGCTGAGAACAGACTGATCCACTTTTATTGGCCTCACATTTCTCTCCTTCTCACTGCCAAAGTGGGCCCCCATCAGAAAAAAAACTTTTAGGTGCCTTTCCTACACAGTGCAAAGGCCCTGCCAGAATATAGAGTCACTACTGTTTACTACTGACAGTTGTTTAAAAAATACAGAAGACCTTTGTATACTATAGTATGTATACTTAAAAGCTTTCAGTGAATGCAGTTAAAGTATATGTCAATGTTGACTGTATATCTTACTTTTAATATATGACAGGAAAGTGTTGCAACATCTTGACACTTTTTGGACATCCTTGACTTCAGGCTAGTGTACATTTCAACAAATACAGAGCTATATGCACACCATCTGACTTTGATCACAGTTGAAGAACCCTCTTTATAGGGTCATTCAGATACCCAGCAACTTGAAGCGCCTTGTTTACATGAAACATGTTGTTTAAACTCTCTGTAGTTGATCTCTCTCTTAATGTTGATGAGCCATCATGTGTGGTTTATCCAGGAGGTTAAATGTTAGTCCTGTGAGAATGCAGCATGTTTATGTACAGTAGGTGTGAGAATGCAGCATGTTTATGTACAGTAGGTGTTGCACAACAGTTCTCTCTCCCCTTTGTGTGTTTGTCCCTCATGGTCCCCACTCTACCCCACCTCACTGAGATGCTCAGGAAACAGGATTGTGGGAAAGCAGGAGGTTGCAGGTGATGAGTAGAGGATTTGGGTGAAGAGTAACAGCTTGTTCCCTCACCTGAGATGCTGATGGTGTGTGTGTGTGTGTGTGGCTACTTTTATGTGTATGTGTATCATTGTCTCTATCGTCCTCTCTGACTTGGTGCATTTTTAAGAGTTCTTGATTGATATTACAAAAGGTTAATTTCCAATATTAGCTGTCTACACAAACACACACACACAAACACAGAGATATGTATACACACACACACATTAACAGTTTTTTGACAGATGGTGCTAATAAGATTGTGTGAGTATGTGTGTGTTTTTAGTGCAAGCCTGCATGCAGATTGACAAACACTGACATTTAACAGTAAGTACTTTGCCTTCTTGTTTTCAAGCTCCACAGATGCCTCTCACCTCCTCCTCTGTTTTCATCTCTCTACATTCACACCCCTGATGGTTGTCTTCCTCTCTCTTTCTCTCCTTAATGTACGCACACACACACACACACACACGTGTGCGCACACACACACACACACACACACACATACACAGCTTCTGCCTCTAATTAGTGCAAGAACCTCACCTGCTGCCTGTGAGGTTGAAAATGTTGGTGGTTAGCTAAGTTCTCTGTAGCTTTCACAATGTGGCCTGATCAACTGAGGCAACTAGTGATAGGTTGCGTTATGAAACATCTGGCCAAAAATACTCTCTGTGGACATTTTCTTCTCGGGTGTGTCTAAGGACAAGAGGCATAAACACACAAGCAATATGACTTGTTCCAAATGTGTTTGAGCAATAGGCTTGCTGTTCCCCACCCCCAATTCTAACTATACATGTAGGCCTATGTGAAAAGATAATTTCCTCTTTAACCTGATGTGAGCAGTGCAAGCTAAATTTCATCTAAAGCCTATGAAAGAGGGAAATGTGGAATGTGGGGCTGACATGGATCAAGTTTTTTTATGCACATGTAGCCCACAAGTTTTAGCAGTGCGTGAAAGCAATCGGTTCCAGGTTCCAGACTGTAGTCACATCTCGTGTATTACCACAATCCGGAACCGCTCAGCTAACACAGCACCATGGGTTGCACCATGGCACGTTCACGCTGCCTTTATATCTGTCAGCCAGTCGGGGCCACAAGAAGAAGGAAAGAAAGCTTTATCAAGTGAGAGACGAAATGACTAACTCCCAAACCGCTTTGTGTTCCGTTTAAGCGATTTGCCATAGCGCACTAACACGATACGGTGTTTATCCATGCAGAAAACTAAACAATTATCTTTATCATATCTTCTTTCTGTGAAATTGCTGTTGCATACATTGAAACAACCCCATTTCCCAAAGTCTTTCAAACACTTCGGTGATAAACGTGATAGGTAGATGAAAGGGATCAACAAACGGCGCGACGAGTCACCCTACCGCTACAAATGAGCTTTTATCGCAATAATCTCATGAGAGCTAGGGCGGTAACTGTAGACGAGGTAATTGGCTCAAACGCTGGCTCGTCGGCTGTAAGTGGCGTTCCAGTCCAGCACCATACATCTGATATCAATACTTAGCACTCGGGTTACGGAGCACTTTAGCAATATTGCATTTCATGTGTCGGGACGCAGTGTCTGACAGGCAGGTCTCGCTCCTCCACTGGCCTCATTATTATCCATGGCAGCCCGCTCCAAACAGATCTGTGCGGTGTGTGCGCGGCACATGTCTGATCTAATAATGAAAAGGGGTGGAAAATGACAAGACACTTAGCCGTTAGGGCCATAGGCTAGCAATGGTAGCACTTGACAAGAGAGTGCTGAGATTGTAACCAGAGTGGTTATGTGAATATTTCCAAAAGCTCTCGGGTTTCATGTCGATCCCAGCACCTGAGATCCCCCTCTAGCGTGGTGCACTCAATCACTTGCATGTGCCCGTGCTCTGCTTCGGAGGCAGGGTGACACTGCCTTTTATGCAAAGCCGTTGCACACTGGAGAGTTCAGTAGTGCCAAAGAGAGACCGAGACATGGAGCGAGAGAGAGACACTTCACCTTTGACAGCCTGATTCCTGGAGGACGCCCAACTGTTCCAGACTGAAGAGTTTCCAGATAGAGGCAGACAGAGAGACTTGATGCTTAGAAGAGAACTTCCCTCTCTACTCACAAATGCTGTTTGTTTGTTTTTTTCCATACAGGTTTACCGTCGCTTTTTTTCTGTGTGTCCCACTCCTGGCACAGACTATGACAGCTTGTCAGGCAGAGCACACAGCTAAGCTTAAACGTCCTTACACCTCACACAAAGGTAGCAATGATGCCTCAGGTCTTTAGTGCGGTGTAGTGGCTAATGATAGACAGTGCCTGATGCAGGCAAATAAAATGACCTATCTGGTCTCAGGGTGCTAAGAGGAACAGTGTCCCAGATTCTGCACAAACAGAACTCTGGCTCACCTCCTGTGTACTGGTACATAGCTTTTGGATGGGATAGAGACACTGGCGCATATGGTAGTGGGAACAGCCTGGTATTTTGTGATACCCTGGAAACTACCCTTGACCTAGGAGCTGTAGACAGCTTTGCAGTGCTGTCGTACAGCATGGTTACCTTCAGCTTTGTTAAAAGTTTAATAAATAACTTTGCTCAAGGCCTTTACTTAAAGTTTGGAAATAAAATTGAGAATATATGCATTTTAATGGTTACTAGTATGGCCTTGTAACCTTGTAACTGTGTGTGTGTGTGTGTGTGTGTATATGTGTGTGTATTTGACACAGTCTTATCTCCACAGTCAAGGCTTTGCTGTAATTTTCCATAGGTCATTACTCTCTGTGACATACTCCACTGAGCTACTTTGCATTATCAGAAATTGAATCAGATCGCTTCCAGAGAATGCATGCTCTTCAGCAGAGAATTTTGCTGCTTCTGGAGCATAACAAACTCAATGGTGTTTTTTGTTGTATAGGTATTGTTAAGAATGTAATAATCTATGCGATGTGACAGTATATCATTCAATAGTATGTAATATCTATGTAATATACTCTAATATAGTGTATAATGCTGTTAGATTTTGTTACATCAAGGGTTGAAAAGCAGGTGAGATATATTTAGATTGAAAATTTCCTCTTGACCTAGTAAGAGTGAGAATGACACAGACAAACTACAGCTTACTCTGGCCCAGATGTGTTTGGTCCGGTATGGACAGACTGCTGCTTTCACTCTTTAAGAGAGTGTGTGTGTGTGTGTGTAAAATGATACTTGTGTTAAACACTGGCACCACATATATTTTATCCCTCTTATGCACACACACCCTCACACAGACATTTTAGCAGTCCCCTTTCATCGACACAGACAACCCTTTACTCTTTTCCCAGGCCCTGAAACACTAAATCTTTCAAGGCATATTTGAACACGAAAGAAAATATTTGCTGAGGAAACTCATTGCTTTCTCTACCTTAGGAAAAGACTGTGTGTTTGTGTGTGTTCAGTGTGTTTGGGTGTGTGTGTGTGTTCAGTGTGTTTGTGACTGTTTAATGTATTTGTGTGTGTGTATTCAATGTATTCTTGTGTGTTTGTGTGTGTGTGTGTTTGGGTCATGGTGATCCCACACCAATAACCTCCCTACTTCTTACACCCTCTCTGTTTGACTTGGCCCCCTTCTCAGGGTCAAGTCAAGCTGCCAGTAACTGTCTGGCCAGGCAGTCCAGCCAGGTTTAGTTATGGCCACAGACACACACACACACCACACACCATGGCAAGGGCAATATCATCATGTCTATGCTGTTGTTGATACAGTCTTCATGAAACTGAAGTGAAAACTAAAAACTGTGAAATACTGTATATTCAGCACTATACGTGCAACACACAATACTAACTATAAGCTGATCCTCCCTCGTCGTTTAGTTTAGCTGTGTAGTTGTGATGGGAGACCATGCCTGCTGTGGGATTACTTTGTAGCTTCCGTCCAGAGCTAGATCTGTGGCTTTTTTGAGGTAGATCGTGCTGTTATATTTTTATCTTTCACTTAATGCAACAAGTTTGATACAGGTGTGACTGAAGGTACAACACAGTTTGAATAGTAATGCTCATTTAATGTGACTTTATGTGGTAGTAATGGTTTACTATGAAATGATGGCACCTGTATATACATATATAGCATTTATCCTATATATAGCCCAGCCACCATTCTTTTAAAAATAGTCTCTATCATAGACATGACAAAACCCTCTTGCTAATCGTTTGTAATCTTAAGAGACACATGCAGTCCTTTTTTCCATGAGCTCAGAGAGAAGCACATCAGGGTGTAAAGTCAGCTGTCCATTTCTCTGCTCATGCACACACTAGCACTAGCCGAACCATACATACACACACACACACACACAGACTGGCCATTCTCCATTGTAGTAGATGCTCAGACATAGGGTGGATGGTTGGCCGGGGGATTTGCCCTTGGGAGCCAGACAGGCCTGTGGTTTCTCAACTCTTCAATCCATATCAGCCACAAGAGGAAGCTTCCACCATCGGAGAAGCCTCTACTGCCACATCCTGCCAATTATAGTAGCAAAGATGGATGAGACCTGACCAGATTGCAGAGGGACTCTTGAAAAGAGCTGATCTGCTTCAAAGTCAACTTATGTATGGGGAACTTGGTCCATCTCCTGATCTATGACTGTGCTTTTTATCTCTTGAAATACGGACTCAGTTAGAGACATTTTGTGTCTGCTCAAGTTTCTCATCCCTGCTCCATACCACACTGTCAGACCAATACTTGGCATTGCATACTAGCCAGGCTAGCGCCACCTAGTGTTTCTGCCAAGTTTCTTTTAGCTCCACCACTGCGTCAGGGAGCCAGGTGTAAGCTTTGGTTTGCGCCGTCTCTGAGCTGGGATGTGCCAATCAGTGAACAGGCAGAGGGGTAAAAGTGATAACGTTGAAATGTTTCAAACGGTGCATTCCAGCACATAACATACATCACGACCAAACAGTAGTGATTGCTTGAAGCAGAGACTATCTGTACACCGTGGAGCAAATACATGCCAATTGATAGGTTTCAGACGCCTTGCACGAAAGGCTAATTGCATTCCGCTTTGTACAGTAATATAGTTTTAAGCTCCATATAACAATTTGGAGTTATAACGTTCAGTAGCACCTCTTTGGTGCTTGTGTAATGGAGTTGCCTTTATGGTTATAGTTGAAATACAGTGCAGGACAGATGCTATACAGGTGATGCTTTGCTCTATAGGATAGGCAAAGATTTTCCTTGAGCTGAAAAGCACTGACCTGTTAACCAATGTCTATTCATAGGCGTCACAGCCCCGTTTAAATAATCATGTGAGACTAAAATTATTCTGGACTTAATGAGACAGAAAGGATTGTAGTAAGAAAAATATATGAGAGCTCCCCTTGAGTGCATACTTGAGCCCTGCGGAGCTAAAGCATTGCAGTCTCTGGTCTGAATTTACCCCTTCAGCTTCAATTAAATTTAGCCAAGGCAAGAAAAATGAGCAGACAAATAAATAAACCCCATTGGTCACCACCTCAGCGGCAGCACTCTCTAATTTGTCGTGAGGGAGGAAGGGAGGCCTGCACGGTTCAGGGGGAGGTTTATCAGTATTAACGAGGGCTATCGCATCACTGGGGCATTTCTCCGCCTCGGCAATGCTCATGCTTCCTGCCTCGCCGGGTCCCAGCGGATGCCCTGGGATGGCTTCCAGATGGAATGGTGGTCACTGTCAGCCCCAATCCGTCTTCATTTGAGGGCAAATTCTTTAATAAAACTCCACTGGGGGTTGGAAGAGGATGACAGAGTTGACACATTAATGAATGAATTGCATCATACATCCAAATTAGAGGAAAAACTGTATGCCCACCTTCACACACACACACACACACCGACAAACAGACATACGAGTGAGCCATGCCACTGATGCTCTCTAGATTTGCACTCTGATAAGGGTTTGGTCTTTTTTAATGAATCATTGAAATGGAAGACCTTGCACGTGCATAGATGACTCTAACAATAATTTTTAAAAATGCTTCTAATTTAGACTATTAGACTCACTCTGTGCAAAGCACTGTTACATGTTTGCTTGCCATTTCTACCCCCGGCAAAGGTCAGCGACTGGTGGCGCCTGCCAACAAGGCTGGTGGACTCCCTAGCTGAGGGCTCTATGTGCCTGTGTTGGCAGTAATTAAGGCCTGTGTCGATCTGATAACCTGCCAGTCATGGACCACGTCCCACCACACACACAGAGGGAAAGAGGAAAGGGCCTAATATGGTGGATGACTCAGCATGGCTCTAATATGTTAAGTGTGGTGAGGGTTGCTGAGTGCTGGATGTCTGTTTGAGAAGCTTGTTTCCATGAGGCTGAGTTTGAATTACTTCTTCTTTTTTCTTTTTGCTTTCTGTAAAAGCAAATTTTTAATGTGTTTAAAAGAAAGAACTGTGTTACTTTATGGAGGGGAAATATTCTGAAACCATCAAAAAGAGTAGCGAGCTGAGACACATTGGGGGGTGGCAGTCAACAGGTGGGTAAGCATGTCTTCAAAGAGCTGAGACAAGCTTTGATACACCCAGAGATTAGTGGAGATCCACACCCCTCCTGCATAACCACAGTTGGTTTCCCCCTTCCTTGGCAGCAAGAGCCAATCTGTGATTTCTCTTCTTCAGATCCCTAGATAGAGTGAAAAGAGAGATAAATAGTAAATATATCAAAAGAGAAATGGAATCGAAGAACGAGAATAAAAGCAGAAAAAGAAATGATGAAATGAAATGATGATTCCTTAACAGTGTGAGTTATTCCTATTCTCCAGCTCCTTAGATGAAGAGGATAGAAAAAAGAAGGAAGCAGAAACAGAAGAAAAGAGAAATAGAAGCATGCAGTGATAACTGCTAAATCCGAGGCAAGTATGCAGTCAAAATGCTCAGATTGTTGCTGTGGAAACAAACGTTGGTACACACCTGCTGCACCCTAACCCCACCCTTTTCCCACTGGGCCAAAGACCAAAGGGACCAACCTCCACCCCCCTCCCAACTCCCACCCCCAAACACACGCACATACACACACACAAGGAGAGGTGTGGTCTGCCCTGTCCCTTAGGAGTACTGCAAGACACACCATTGCTCTGAATACAAAGAGCCCTTATTCCAAAAGCCCCTTGTACTTACCTCCCTACCTTCAGTCCATACAGTCACTCCACTATGGATAGCAAGGACACATACATGATGATGACTATGTCACAAATGTGGATGAACGAAAAGCCCCATTACAATCACATCAGGAGTGATTATTTCAGTGTGCATGTGTGGATTAAAAACACTACTGGTCCTCTTGGAAGGTGAGACAAAGAAATTACGAAACTACCTGGATTTGGACCCCCCCAATATGTGTGAATGTCTACTGTTATTTCTCTGAAGCTTTTGTGGTCATTATTCTATATTGTTGTTAGGTATGGTCAAAGTTAGCAGTTTTTAATTTAGCAGTGATGGCGCAGCAGTTCATCCCTGGTTGGCGCAACGAAACTCCATTTTGGCATGGAGGATCAGAGGTGCCACTGCATAGTACAGAGCTGCAGACAGAAAACAGACTACTACTAACAGACAGACTACCCCCACAGAAAACAACTATTAGCGACTATGACTATGACTATGCATCTGTTATGTTTTATAGTAAAGCCAAGTATATCAGGGTTCTTCCCAATCTAAACAAAAAGAAGCTGTGTACATGACAGTTGTGTCATGTTCATACACAGTCATTCTACATTCTAACACATTGTTTCATGGCTTTGTCTTAAAACTGATTCTAATCTTAACAGAAAATCCAGAAATATGCATACAAAACAAGTCTCTGCAGCTACAAGCCCTCATTAACACAGAATCCATCCAGCACAGACACATTCTTAAATACACCCCTGTGAAATCAGGGAAATGGAGTGCTCACACGTATGTGTGTGTGTTAGGGCGGGTAAGCGGGCATATGTGTGTGAGGAGTGTGTGTTTTCTTTTCTTCCCTAAATGATAGGTGCTTCATGTGACATGTCTTTTCAGCACTCCTGCTCATCCCAGACGTGTGTGTGTGGGTGGGGTGGAGGTGGGGGGTTGTGTTTTGGTAAAACGATACACAGCTGCAGGGCACATACTGGCCGAGGTGAACCATGCAGACGCCATCTGTGATGTGTGTGTTCTGCGTGTGAATGTGTTTTCTTTGTGTCTGTGTAAGTGTGTATGTGTGTGTGCTTTTCTGTGTGTGCATATGTTTGTTTCTCTCTGTGAGTGTTCTTGCCCCCAGGGTGATGTGCAGTGTGAACAGCCTCCCTGGACAGTAGCCACATCTGGGCCAGATTCACGCCAGACCTGGGCTGGAGTAGCCCCCATGGACGGTTTCTGTGTGAACGACAACATGATAAGGCCAACATCCAACAGCTCCACATTAACCTCTCCACCACCAGAGCAATGCATTGCAAGTCTTAGCAGTGAATATCAGTCATGACTTCTGAATACACTAAGCATGAAAACACACCTCTACTGGTGCACACAGTAAATCGTATGAATCTTATGATGATACATCTGGATGAATTATTAATTTTTGTTTACACAGTAAAGTAAATTACAATGTATGGGGGGTGCAGTGTGGGAGGGTGCAAAAGATATCAGCGCATTCTCTCCAGGGAGCTTCACTTTATTTAACATTTAATATTTAACCTTAAATAACCAACAGAGGGGAGATGATGGTACAGCTCTACGGCACAAAAAAGAAAAGCAAGAGGCAGCAATTACCAACTTTGATCCTGTACAAAGAAAAATAGCAAAGATGACAGCTTCAACACTTCCTCTGTACAATGTTCATTTTGTGCGCTTTTCTTTTTTTTTTTTTCTTCTGCAAAACAGCTATTTTCCGACCCCTTCAGTCATACTTGAGTGCTTTGGGGTCGAGCTTTTCTGGAGATGGTCGTTAGCTGAACTTAATGGTGGTCCATTAAAGTTTATCCATCAGGCCTAATTGTGGAGCCCAGACATCTGACATGGTGCCATTCTCTCTGCAATAGTCTGCTTAATGCTCTGTGGAGGTAAAATGTATGACAAAAAAATCCCAGTTGCCTGAAGGATTACCGAGGGTTTGTTGAGATTTTGCGACATCCCTTTGTGCTTCTGATATCTCCGTTTGAGGATTTAGGGTCTGGAGAGGTGTAATTTGTCTTTGTTGAGGCATGCCTGCTGTGGATGAGGAATGACTGTGTGTATGTGTGTGTGTGTTTAGATGTGCATGCGTGCATGAGAGAGCAAATTTGTCTAGGCCTTTTCCCAAGGTCTGTGGCGATTGACCCTCTCCTTCAGTTTAAACAATGCACATTCCTCTTCCAGATCAGAAAGATTCTGGTACCGCTGAGGAATCCCAAGGCAATTGTCTGTTCAGCTAGCAAGCATTAAATATAAAAACAAATAAAGGAAAACTTTGATTCAATTATGATACTATAGAATAACATGACCAGTGTTTTTTTGTTTTTTAAATACAGCAACACATCAACAAGCACTGTTTTCTTGATGTGAGAAGAAAAATGTTTGAGCAAGAGAATCAAGCTCTAGCATACAGATATCTGATATTTCAGTCACTACACAATGTGTGTAGTGTGAGCAAGCACACTTCTCATAACAATTGTTCAGACTACTAAACCCACCCTTTTCCAGGATAGGCCCTTTTACTGATAAGAAGAAAGGTAAGAAAAAAAAGTTTAAAACCCTTTCACTGATGGCTTTGTCCGTAAATGCCTGTGTCATGACATTCCACTCCATGCAGCACTGAACAACATCAAAAGATGACTAAACACATTAGCAGAGACTTCACATGGTTTTAGGTATGAGTCTGCTCTGAGTCACAATCCACTCTGGAAGCTCAGTTCAAGTCCTGTCTGGTGGAAATGAGCTGTTTGGGGAGGAGAGGGGCAGGGGCAGGGGCGGGGGGTTGAATTCCTCAAAGTCTATGATGGGTAAATGGGGTAGGGGACAGAGGGGTGTAGAGGCAGGCACAACACACACTGGTGGGTCAGTCATGCAGAGTTTTTGTGTTGGTATGGGCGTTCAGGCCCCAGCTTCACACATCTGAATTGAGACTGAGGTTGGCCAGGCGCGGGTCCGAGTTGATCTCGTACCTGTAGTGATAACCCTCCATGTGGTCCCTGCAGGCGTCTCGGATGTTGTACATCCATCGCTTGATGCCCTTTCGGTTCAGGTAAAGCACTAGCAGGAAAATGACCCCGATTAGTGCCAACACCATGCCCAAAAAGACATAGGATGTCTCCAGTACCCCCTCCAGGTCTCCATTGAAATTACAAGTGAGCTTCGAAGGCTCGACCTGAAGCAGTGAATCCCCCATTAAGTAATTCGGACCATTACAAGTAATGTTTTCCTTATCCAAAACCTGATCGCTTTTCTTTAACCACTCCTGCATGTCCACAATACTGCAATCACATACCCACGCGTTGCCGGTCATCCGAATCTGCAGGCTGGGGTTCGTGCTGAAGTCGGCTATAGTTCCATTTGATAATTCCTTCAAAGCGTTGTCCCGTAGGTCCACTTCACTGAGGTGAGGGTTTCTGAAAGTTCCGTTGCGTACAGACACGATGGAATTGTTGCGCAAATCCAAAAAAGTTATGTCCAATAGACCAGAGAATATGCCGTCTGGGAGTAAAACCATTTCGTTGTTTGACAAATCCAGTTTTAAAAGCTTAGGTGTGTTGCTCAGCAGGCGAGATATTTCACCGCTATATGAATAGTTGTACAGGGATCTGCTCAGATTTAGGGTAAGTAACGAGTTATCGGCCGCTAGCGCGTCTGCACTGAGTTCTCGTATCCTGTTATTGCTTAGGTCAAGCAGACTTAAATTTGGGATATTATTAAATACCCCAGAATCTATCTCCTCTATACGATTTCCTGTCAAATGGACATTGGTTAGTTGTTTTAGAGGGATAGGGAAGGAATCCGAGGAGAGATTCTGAATGTTATTGCCGGTTACAAACAACATCTTGGTGTCCTCAGGTATGGGTTTCGGAATTGCTGTGAGGTCTTGGTTTACGCATTTTACTGTTGTATTGAAGCATACGCATTCGTTGGGACAGGCAGAGGACGGAGTGAATGCGACAGCATAAAGGACAACCATTACAGACACGCTCCACGAACTGAGATTGGGCTGCTTTTCACCAACTTTTCCTTTAAGCGTCAGATTGAAAAGGCGCATGTTTACCTCTTTTCAACTGTCCAAATAGAATAAGGAACGACTATTAATGTCTGTCTGTCAATTTATCCCAGCCTGTTTTGTGAACACACCTCTGAAGAGTTTGAATGTATGACTTAACTACATCGAACTCCAGATGAAAACACGTAACTTGCCTCTAAGTTTTAAGTGTTGGCGAACTTCCAACGACGTTAGGCTACCCAATTATCGCAGCCCCCCAAAACGCATGCATTCATTTGTATAAATTCACAAATCCATAAGACACCTGTCTCTAATTACCTCGTCCCAAGTGATCCATTCTCATAAAGACTGAGAATTACCGTTTATAGTGGACAAACCACCTTTTTCCTTCACCTGAACACAGATACGCTGTTAAAGCTCGCTTGCTGTATGCTTTCTTCCAAACTGCTGGCAAAATTCACGGAAGTAGCTTGTCACAAATCATTGCATATATTATCCCCAAACCTGGCATTCCATTGAACATTCTTTCGTCATTCACCAAGACGAGTTCAACATCCCACACTTGAGCTCAGCACATCCCTGCGCAGTTTTTGTTTTTTTTGAGAAATACTTCTCCCGTCGAAGGCTCAGGAAACCACAGCTTGGACCGTACCATTCCAGTTTGTGTGGAAGGGAAATTCTGGTAGCGCTTGAAAAAAAATCACTTCATCTCTTCAGTTAGACATTGCCATTAACCTCTGAGATTTAGTTTTTATATGTGTGAATATATATCTTTTCTTTAGCCTATTTTGATATTAGGATACTGTAAATGCTATTTTTGCAGCTAATGCAATGCATGATTTGAAACAGTGGTGAAAAGTTATTTTTAAACTTTTTTTTTTTTTCAAATGAAATGGATTTGAAAATTTAACTTTTTCTTTTATGAGAGGCTGTGGTCAAAATACTGTGACTGTATTTCCACTGTAACTGTTGTATTGATATTTATAGGTCATATATGTAATCATGTTATTATAGGTGTTTGAATGCAATCTTTTAGGCAGCTGACTACAGGTACACACACACACACACACACACACACACACATACAGATACACACCACTGAGCTAGGTGTTACTAGATTGTCTCTCTATATTGTTTTAAATAATTTCAAGTGGTCTTGACTATGCATAATAATGGATATAAAACAATGGCAAAACAATGTTTATTTAGGCAATATTTTACGTTGCAGTTTGGCATCGAGTGCTGTTGGAGTGAATATTGCTGTCAAGGGCTAGGCTACTCACTCTGTATGATGTTGCCAAAAAAATTATAGGGCTAGGTCAAATCAATCTATGTATTAATTCTTTGGCATGTTACTCAGACTATCCATCATGGATATCAATAGCATAAACTTATGTTGCCTATTTGCAACTGAGCATAGTCCATGATTGCTACACTTCGAAAGTGTTTTTTTGTTTTGTTTTGTTTGATTTACTTTACTGAACGTAAGATTTAAGAGAATATGACGTCAAGTCAGAAATTGGCAAGGTTTTATCTCAACCGCACAGTGGTGCTATCTACTGGGCTGGTACTTTGAACGCAATGTACGTCTACGATTACTATAAACACACTCACATACTAACGCTGAAAATAATTACACATATTTTCCATGATCTTCTACAGGACTTAGGTTCACTGCGCTCAGAGGAGGAGGTGACCCACTGACCAAGAGGCTTTAAACTACGCAAATTCATGTAATACCAACGCCCAATCAGCATGTGGATTGAACCTTCCTTCCACCAATAGAAGATTCTCATACTAAAGCGTTCCTCTTCTCTTTTAGCCTCGTTACCTAATAAGCGGTTTCCAGACCAAGTCTGCAAATTTCTTCTCAGAAATTGACTACTCTTGGTTTGACAATGAAAATGTGGAATTGCATCACTGAGACGATCTCAAATAACTCTGTCATCTTCATCTAGCGGCAGGTGAGAAAGTGAAATATGACCCATGGAGGCTGTTCTGTGACTGAACTGGAAGTTGCCACCAGCGGCTGCAGCAGCAGCGATGATGTGTCATAGACTCTCATAGCAAGACTTCCCCTGTCCTGTCAGTTGGCGGTTTGAAGTGAACATGAAAAAGATACATCTGTTTCCAGATGTGATGGTGCAGGGGCAATTATTTAGATTATTCATTATATTATTCAATTTACAAATAGTTGCTGGGCCAAGGTGGAAGAGTTTCATAGCTAGCTATTTCAACGCAACGCAGCCTCGCAAGCTAACGCTAGCTAAAGGTTGGGTTTTTGATCATTTCCTTGCGAATTAGATTGCAGTGTTTTCACATTAGCCTTACAGAACTAAACATACACTACTATGTTTCAGATGGTGTTGACATGACGGTTGATATGGCATTTGGATATCTTGTGAAGCCAGCTGTAGCAACTCGGGGCAGAGGTTACAAATGTCTCAGGTTTTATGCAAGTTAGGCCAGTCAAGCTTTGACAGTCGTATCCGTTTGTGTAAAGTTAGCGTTTGATAATTCTGTATGCCCACTGTTCTAGGTACATATAACACATTGATGGGAATTACTTGACATTCACGCTAACGCTTGTGGAAGGGAGATGACGCATACTTTGGATTAGGTAACAGCAGCCATATATTTCTAGTGCTCCTAGTTCAAATGTTTGACCTGACCCTTGGTCTCTGAACAGCTCGGACTACTGGAGCTCTTTCATCCACGGGTTTACGAAACGTTTACATTAACATTAGTTGGCTATAAGTGGGCAACTGGCCTGCAGATCCTTACGTATTTTCCATAAGTGTAAATAAGGTTGGTCTGATCAAACTCCAGTCGATAATTGAAAATGTGTTGCAAATTATTTTCAAGGTTAGATTGCTCTGCTAAACTAAAGCTTGTAGGAACTATGTATTTAATTCACATTTCTCATGTTTTGGCTTGGCTCATTGGCTTGGGGAAGTTGTGTAATGGCACATTAAGTAACATTACTTAGAATTTGTTCTTGGTATAGGGAGCAGACTAATACAAGATCAGTGGGTGGTGGTAGTGTAGCGGTTAAGGAACCCGGCTAGCGTGCAAGTAGCCTGAAAAAAAGTTGTGTGTTCGAATCCCAGCTGCCACCGTTGTGCCCTTGAGCAAGGTAATTAGATACATAAATGTAATGTAAAATGCAGTGGCATACATTGAAATACATTGCATTCATATAATATGAATAGGCACATAAACTTGCTGTGTGGATGTATGTTTCTGTGAGGCCATTTACCCATTGACTGTGGCAGAAAGGCTGATAGGCTTTTACATACTGTATCTGTAAGAGTGATGGAGGGTGAGTTTTTTTCCTGGCCCTTGATACTAGGCCTTTGTGTGTTTGTCATGCCTTGGTTATCTATTGCAAGAGCCAGGGTTGGTCATATTCTGCTTTTCTTTCAGGTACCCCAGACAATTATGGAGGCTTAAACAGAAGTTGTGTTTTGGGGGGAAGGGGAACTTTCCCCTTCAGCTAGAAGGAGTGTTTTTGAATGGACATTACAAGGGGGTTGTAAAGTTGTTTTCCATGTAAAAAAGAACATAGAATATTTTTTTTTGAAAGACAATATATTTGTAAAAAAATTGTAACACATTGTGCACATATATATTTTTATAAAGTGTAATTATTGTATTTATACATTTCTTCGTGCCATCAGGTTGTGGTGAGTGTGTAACTGTCATGGTGGACTGACAAGAGGTGTGTTTCTGTGCCCTGGGGTTGCTAGGGTGCTGTGGAATTCCAACACTTGCACAATTCTAGCACCCCGAAAAAACACAAATTAGCCACCTGGTCTTGTTAAACTTTTTTTTTTTTTAGTCTTTGCCTTAAGCACAACCTAAAGCTGCAAGCAACACTGAGAGGGCTGTATAGACAGGGGAACAGAGGTTAATTGGAGGGGTGGTGGGGTTTGTTTTGGGGGGAGAGTTTGTTCTTTGTGTTTTGGGGATCACCATGAGCGTGGTCGCGACCCCCGATTGCACCCCAAAATGCCGCTCAGCTCAGCATGCGGACGAGGTCGTGGCGGCCATGACAGGCAGTTCGGAGGAAGGCCGACTCTGTACCTTCCTGACGGCGCACTGCCACAACGCGGCCACGCTGCGTGACGAATTTGGGCGCACAGCATTGCACCTGGCCGCCTCGCTGGGCAAGCGTGCCCTGTTGGAATGGCTGCTGGACAGCAAGAGTGCGGACCTGATGGCTAAGGACAAGGAGTCTGGCTGGACCGCCCTGCACCGCAGCGCTTTCTACGGCCACATCCACTGTCTCATGGCTTTGGTCAAGGTGAGTTGTGCAGAAGTTAGCAGAGGGAACATATTTGTTCCAAACCATTTACCAAAGTAGATGATTCTAAATGGCACATCTCTTCAAACACTTGCTGAAAGATAATTACTGACCGAAGTTCACAGGCAGAATCAGTAGGTGGTAAGACAGAACGTTGTTCTCTGAGGTAGCAGTTTTCCACCGCTGCCATAATATGCTTAAGGGAACCATCTAAAATCTCTGTCCTTCCCATTCTTTTACATTTTTACACATTGTCCATGTGCTCAGTATGAGTCTTTTGTGATTTGCTTGCAATATTGGGTGAGCTTATTTTGCCCTCTCAGGAGTTTAGAGTTCAGCCTTAAATCACCCCATGCCTGAAAACAATTTGTTTTTGCTATAGAAGTATTTAGTTTGTTGTATGTAGAAATATTTTTGTTTGGTGTATGTAGAAATATTGTTCTGTAATCTAATCACAGTTAGCCATGCCAAAGCATACTTTTTGTGTTTGTAGAGTGGCTATTGTTGACATGTCTGATGTGAAAAAGATATTTGGCATTTTTACCATTGTCTTTTACACTTACCTGCTGAAAATGTTGACATTCACTTACAAGTCACAAGAGCAACCATTCTGTTTCTTGTTTAGTAAAAGATGGTTACTTGTCTCACAATAGCAACCGTTCTGTCCTGACTTTTAAAGGAACACGTGAACATTTTGGGAGCTATGGGCTAGCGGGTCCCATCCATGCATGCTATGCTATGCTAGGTAAACAGTCAGCTTGGGCATTGCATGCACAGAGAAGAGAGGGTGTATCCTTTTGTCCAACTTGGACTTAAAATAAGCTAATTTACCATGAAGATGGCCTGTTCCTTTAAGTCCACGGATGTTGGCATGAGGACCTTTAAGGGAAATATTAAGGGCATACTATGTAAATTTTACCTTTACAGCATGGAGGCTCTCTCTCCATCCAGGATAAGGAAGGTCTGTCTGTTCTGGATCTAACCATGAAGGACAGGCCAGCTCATGTTGTCTTCAAAAACACAGGTGGGTGTTTAGCTCTTTTTTTTTCTTTCTTTCTTTCTTTTTTTTTTTTTTTTAAAGAAGATACAGGTGTTTATATTGGTGGATTGATCCAGAAATTGGCAAGATAAGCCAGCAATGTGGTTGCACTCTGTTTTTTTCCACTCTGCTACACATGTGGGAACATGACTGAAATGTTTTCACCATTTCATTTTGGACATCATTTTGTCTTTGGTATTTTATTTTGTGTTACTTTATTTCAATGAATCAGTTTATTTTCTTTCAAGGACTAGGCTATATCATGGCCCTCTAGCATTTCACCACTAGGTCAAGGTGGAAAAAACTGTTGCTTTCGAAAGCTCGCACTCAGCTCCTCTGTTTTGCCCTTCTTGCAGATCCCACAGAGGTGTATACCTGGGGGAATAACGCCAACTTCACCCTGGGGCATGGCAACCATGAGAGCAGGCATCACCCTGAGATTGTGGACCTGTTTGCCAGGACTGGGGTCTACATCAAGCAGGTGACTTCATGTGCCGAGAGGCCCCCTGTGGCCCATGCCAGGACCACACCCTTATGTAACAGTCTGAAACCCTGACGCCACTGTTGATCAGTCCACTGCTTATCTTGTTTGCTGCTGGAGTCGTGCTTGTAGTGCTCTTCAGTCAAAGCATGCAACCCACACAAGCTCACACAAATGCACGCACACACACACACACACACACACACACACACACACACACACACACACACACGCGGTTGAGGTTTTACCTTGAAAACATAGATATTTCCTTGGCCCTAATTTTGCCCGATAGCAGTTATTTCACACAGTGTGCCTTATTCAAAACCACACACACACACACACACACACACACACACACACAGCTGGTGCAGAACCATGAAAAATAGGAGGTATAGGGTTGACATGTAGACACGACGTAGTTGTGATGAGTAGAAGTCTCCTGATGGCACTGCATAAGCAACATGCTTCCACAGATTCACACTGACCCAGACACACACACACACACACAGGGGAAAAATAGTGTGCTAGTAGTAATCACACTAACAGTCAGTATGCAGCCAAGATGAAACCAAAGACCTGGCAGTTTCTGTCATGGGGGTGGGATCTGTGTGTGTGTAGGTGGATGGGTGGGGGGTCTTGGCACTGCACCCCAGTGTGTAACCCGAGGAACTCATGGACCATCCTGTCGTACTCACTTCCCATTCATTCTCTCACTCAGTGAAGATTAAGTCATGGCCTCTCCAGTTCAGAATCCCTAAATCCATAGTGGACCAAGGACAATATCACATTGTCAGTTGACAGTCGATCATGTTACGCCTCCTTAGGAAAATGTGTACACACATAACACAAACAGACCTCCCCTTGAGGGTCACTCTGACCTGGTGATGCACAGATCCAGCTGGGGGAATGAAAGTCTGTGTTTGTTTGTTAGTGTTTGTGTGTGTGTGTGTGTGTGTGTGTGTGTGTGTGTGTGTGTGTGTGTGTGTGTGTGTGTGTGTGTGTGTGTGTGTGTGTGTGTGTGTGTGAGAGAGAGAGAGAAAGAGAGATGTCAAGGGTTCAAGGGTTTGAAGTGGTTGTTAGAGTTCTTTTTAAGTTCATGCTGGCACACATACACAAACCCTCTCACTCTCACATACACACACCATAAAGAAAACCATTCATAACGACCGTTGACACTGTTAACAGTTTCTTTTCCTCAACAGCCCTGCTGAACCAGGCATAGTGGCAAAGAGCACTATACCCAGCACCCTTAGGGAGAGTTTTCTCAAGTGATCGTGTGTGTGTGTGTGACTGTGGCCTTGTGGTTGCCGAGGTGTATTTTTGTCCCAATAGACCAAATCCCCATTGAAAGTGTCCCCATTGTTTCTGCTCTGTTTTGAAATAGTTCTGTAATGCTACATGGTCTCCAAGCTGATGGACAGGGATTTCAGTAGAGAGAGATTAGTAGAGAGGGTGTGTGTGTGTGTGTGTGTGTGTGTGTGTGTGTGTGTGTGTGTGTGTGTGTGTGTGTGTGTGTGTGTGTGTGTGTGTGTGTGTGTGTGTGTGTGTGTGTGTGTGTGTGTGTGAGAGAGAGAGTCTCAGGCTCACATATCACCAACCTCTCACCAACCTCTTGATGTGTCCACTGCTGAAAGGAAGAGGCCATTGTTACTCTGACAAGGGATACTGTGCAGATGCTTACAGTTAAATATTAATCTCAAAATAACACACATTAATTAAATAAAACAGCCTTTCTCTCTGTGTGTGTGTGTGTGTGTGTGTGTGTGTGTGTGAGTGAGTGAGTAGGCTGTTGGCACACAGTAATGGTCATGATCCTGCATCATAGATAGCTGGCCTGTGTGGTCTACTGGGGCTTGAAGGGGCTACATGTTGCATTAGTGATGATGTTTTCCCTGGCTTCCCCACTTGCACTTACTCAACAACACAAGCAACCTGTGTGTGTGTGTGTTTGTTTGTGGGGGGGGGTTGGCTTTTACAGCTCCCCTGCTGTTTGGGTTTGGCACAGGAGCAGGTGGGTCAGAGTGAGGACAGTATAGAGAGAGAGAGAGAGAGAGAGAGAGGGACAGAGAGGGACAGAGATGGACAGAGACATGGACATGCATATTGTTTAAAGACAGAGAGGATGCAGGTTCTCTTAATACAGCAGGTCTGTGTTTGTGACCTGCTTCTGTCTTGGGTTAATATGACATTCCCTGGTAAATGATAATGAAGCTACTTGTGTGAGTTTTTTTGTGTGAGTGTGGTGCTGTGAGCATTTAAAAGGTCTGTGGTTGAGTGTGTTACTAGATTTGTGTCCCTAAAGGTAGATAGGCTTTCATCTGTCTGTGTATGTGCAATTATCCTGTAAAGCCTTAAAATCCTCTTTGTCGGAATGTTTTAACAGGTCTCTCACTGCGTATGTGTGTGTTTGTTTTTCAGGTGGTGTTGTGTAAGTTCCACTCAGTCTTCCTGTCTCAGACAGGTAAAGTGTTCACCTGTGGACATGGGCAGGGAGGACGTCTAGGACACGGGGATGAGCAGACCTACCTGGTGGGTGCACTCAGACGTGTGAATAGATTATTATTTTTTTATTGATCATCAGGAAAAGTAACAATCAATTTTCGATTAATCATTAATATTTTGTTATATAAAATTACAAATACGAAACACTCACTGCACTTCAGTCGTGATTCTCTCATCTAACAGTTAGGAATTGGATAGCCTACCCTGCCCTTTAGTAGGCCTACCTTTCTCTCCTTAAAGATCATTGCTAGCAGTAAACTTGCTGGAAGGAAACATCTGTTCAGGTAGTCAACATAAAAAATAAAAAAAAATCTTTTGTTTTTGTCGCATGAACTGGTTCAGAGCCTTGAATTCTGTACGCTCCTACATTTTAGTGCTTTGTCATTTCATGTTCTGTCTTATAAGGATGATGGAGGTTTGACAAATACAGACAAACTTTCAAAATGCAACAAACACACACCACTTCTATCCATATATTCCATGAGGGATATGCCTGAAAGCCCAAACCATTGGGGCAATTGCTGCGCAACCTGATGAACGTTCTTTGGTGCAACTGCTCATCTTGTGGAAAAATGCTTATATCCCATCATGCACCATTTCATAATGTACTCTCTGTACTTTTTTCCAACCCCCCTAGTTTTCCAGCTATTCTTACCTTTTTCACCTCTCGCCTGTTTCACATCACCAATCTCATATCTCCTCTATTTCCAACCCCCCCCCCCCCTTGTGCCTCCTATCTCACCTGTTGGTAACCCTGCCTTCCCCCCTCCTTGTACTGCCCCAATATGCCTTGGCAGGTGGAAGGCCTCCTATCCTGTGTGGCTTCTGTGTGCAGCAAACGTACCTGTATCAGGTTCACCTGTCTAACCTGCCACCTGTCTGTCTGTGTGTCTTACCCGTGTCTGACCTTGTCCTCCTCTCCAGTTAAAGAGAGGGGAGATCCTGTGTGATGCTGCACTCTTGTAGCTGGAGGTTACCTGTAGGTCACCTGTCACTTATCTTTTGTGTGTCTCACGTGTGTGTCCGACCCTTTCGTCTTCAGGTGCCTCGGATGGTGGAGGGTCTCTTGAGTGAGTGTGTGTCCCAGGTGGCAGCGGCACGGGATCACACCGTGGTGCTGACGGAGGAGGGGAATGTCTACACCTTTGGCCTCAACCGCTTCCATCAGCTGGGCCTCAATCCTCCCCCCGCGGCCACCCTCGTACCCAAACATGTAAGGATAGTAACAATAACTATACAGCCATACTAAAGCAACACTAAGGAACAGTTTGCCACTTTTTGAGGTATCCTTTTTTATCAAGCAATTACTTTTGATATCTAATCCTGGTGAGCAGGGATTGTGGGGAAAGGAGCAGTTGTCAGTCTTTATATTGTATCTATGTGTGTAGTTATACATGGTCATTTCCATCTCTCTCTCCCTCTCCCCATAGGTGTCATGTAAGGGCCTCAAAGGAAGGTGCATCATTGGCGTCGCTGCCGGTAGGTTCCACACAGTCATGTGGACCCATGATGCAGTGTACACCGTGGGACTAAACGGGGGACAGCTTGGTAAGTCTTGTTCAGACCAGTCCAGTCTAGTTCAGTATAGATCAGATAGTCTAGACCAGTTCAACAGCATCATGATTTGACCTTTAAACCTTTAACCTTTAGGCTATTTGTTGGATCCCAACGGCGAGAAGTGTGTGACTTCGCCCCGGCAGGTATCTGCTCTGCACCACAAGGATGTCAGCATCTCCATGGTAGCAGCCAGCAATGGTGCCACGGTATGTGTGACGATGAAAGGCGATGTCTACCTGCTGGCTGACTACCAGTGCAAGAAGCTGGCCTCAAAGTGAGTTATTCAGAGACACACAAAATAGAAATAGACTTCTGCTGCTGCTTTCAGCATTGATGATTTTGGGCACAAACATCTTCATTGCTTGAGTGTGTTAGGATGTTATGTCTTTGGTTTGTTTTGACTAGCATAGCACTCTTTGCTGTTTTCTTTTGGCCATGATTCCTGATCATTAAGGATTATTAAGAGCAGAAGTTGTTGTTGTTGGTGGTGGTGGTGTTTGTGCTGCCTGGTCCAGACTCACTCACTCTGTTCTGAATTGCCATAGAGATTCAGGAGGTTGTATTTTCTTTTCTGTTTAGGCAGCTCAACATAAAGAAGGTTCTGGTGACAGGGGGCACTCTAGACCATCGTGTGGACCCCCAGTTGCTCAATGAAAACGGCGGAGAGAAGCCGGCCATCTTGGCCTTGGACGAGGCTGGACGGGTGAGTCACAGTGTTTGCCTCCCGTTTTAGCCCAAAGCAGGGTTGTGTTGTTTATTACTGTGAAAGACATGACGAAACCTAAATCTTAAACAATCCCTGGCAAAGTCAGATGACAATAAAGATTTTCATCAGTTTTGAACAATGCTTAGTTTGTGTTCTATTAATTTCATGGTGAGTTTTATGCTGTACAGTAATTTTTAACCTGACATATTTCTGTTCCAGTGTGTTGATTCTTAATGTAAGTTTTCTCTCTCTCTCTTTCTCTATCTCTCTCTCCGTCTATTTGTCTCTCTCTCTATCTCAGGTGTTCTGCTGGCGTTCCGTTGGTGGAGCCCTGAGGCAGTGCAGGTGGGCGTATGGCCGTCAGGTGTTCATGTCCGACATCGCCCTCAGCAAGAGCAACATGATGTTTGTCACGCAGGACGGAGAGGGCTTCAGTGGGCAATGGCTTGGGGAGTACAAGAAGATCACTGACAAGAAAGGTATCTAAAATTCTAAAGTTGGCTGTTGGTTGCAGTCTGAAGAATGTTCAGAAAACTAACTTCCAACTCCACACTGGTCAGTCACTGGAGAGAATGATTTATGGACATGTCAAACTTCAACAGCTCTATCCACCAAATACTAACAACCACAGGCTGATGATGTACACTGACTCAACAGCTGAGGTTTGTCTGAGCAATGTGCAAGCACTTTAAGGAGGGCTAAAGATCACAGACAACTAAGACACAGGGAACACATCTGTTAGCTTCTGCCGTGGGAACATTGGAAGGGACTGGTAATTCAGTGACTGTTAAAGACTGAAGCAGATATCACACATGTAGTCAAAGGGCAAAGAGTTCACTGATAAGACTGGTGCAGTAGTGTCATCAGGTACTTGTGAAAATGATGATAAAAGCAGATGTCACATTTGCGCTCTCAGACGAGTGAGATCACAGCCCAGGATTATGCAAAGACCAGCATCCCGCTTTTTAGATTGCTGGACAACTGAAGCATTTTGTTCAGGGAGCCTAAAAACTGTTCTATAAGACTGCTGTAATGTTTGTGAATGGATGCATTGCTCTCAGGTCTGGTGTATCTAGGTCTATTGATTGAAGAGGAAGCTAAATGTTGCAGCTTACACTCTACAAATCAACACTTTAGTGTGTGATGGAGCCAACTGTTGCCGTTGGGAACATGAAGAGTGAAGTTGTCTGGAAAGTGTAAATTAATTCTGCTCCACCAATGAAACAGCATGAAATATTATTGATGCTATTTTTGTTACATTACCATTAGTAGTTAGCCAGGCTGTGCCTTCCTAGCACTTCTGCTTGATTATTATCTCCCAACAGTGCTAGTCTGGATTTGATCCCATTGTCTCAGGAGGCATTTTAACCTGTCCAAGCAGAAAACAGAGGGAGGCATTGTGAATGCTAGAGTGAGCTAGAGTGCTATCAGTCAGGGGCTGATCCAATCTTTTTAAACTTAAAATAGCACAAGTAAGCAATTGAATCTCAACACTGAATGTCTAGACCATCTGTACGAAATGAAAATGTAGAACAAGGGTCTGGTTTTATACTAGGCTAAATAGTAGTATACTTTTAGTAATGTTTAGGCATGTATATTGTATTGTAAGTCTCTTCGAACTTCTTCGGGTGTCTGCTGAAAACAGTAAGCATAAACATGAACATAAAAGCATGAAAATTAAAGCCACAGTGTCTGTCTGCTCTGCTTTTCAGACCCGGCTGGAGGTGTGGAAGTTTGTGGCCACACCGAGGTGTCAGGGATGTACGAACGCATCCGTCTGGAGAAGCTTCCCTACGTCCATCGTGCTGTCAGCATCACGGTTGACTCCAAGGGACGCAACTTTGCAGTACTGCAGTCTGACCCCAAGACCTGGTATGTAACTCTGGCCGGTAGTCAACAGTACCACTGGCCACTGCAGTAGTTCTCAATCAACACAACACAATTTATCTGCTTGTTATACAGGTTGAATACAGATGTTTTGATTGGTTAAGCATTCATCTTAACTGTCCTTACCCAAATCTGTCCTTATCCAAATCAACCCATAGCCCTGTTTTGAGGTCACTGAGTGCTATCCATTGGAAAAAGAAGGAGGAAATTTGGCAAAACATAAACGAATAGCAAAAGGGCAGCTAACAGTACACAGTCTGGGCTTAGATACTCAGTTAGTTTTACCTGCCAGTTCACTATTCATTCTATGTTGCACCAAATTTTCTTGTTCTTTTTTTGGAGCACTTGGTGAACAGGACTATGAGCTGATTTACTCATGCCAACTTTTAGGTAAACTAGCTTATTTGCAGTCAACTCCAGAGTTGGACGACAGGATTTATAGTTGTCTCTGTAGTATCAGATAGGACATTGCTTGCACAGTTAAGTCAATGATATAATTCCTCTTACCCAACTCTGGGCTAGGCTGTTAATTTGGCCATTGTTTTTTTTAAGCTTCATATATATGAAAGCTTCATATATAAAAGCATCCTCACGTCTTTCTAAGTTAGGATGAAATACTACTAATATGTTTTTTCTTCTCACCTGTGTTAGTCTGTATGAGATTCCCACTGTCTCCTCATCCACGTTCTCCGACCACCTGCGCATGCTCAGAGCTGAGGCCGACGAGACGGACAGCATTCACGACATCACGCTTCAGGCCGGCGACCGCACTTTTCCTGCCCACAAGTACATCCTGTCCATGCGCTCTGACTTCTTCCGTAAGCTCCTGTTCCATGAGGCGGGGCAAGGTGACAGAGGCAGCGGCAGTGGTGGCGGTGGCGAGGACTGGGGCTGGGACGAAGAGGAGGTGCGTCAGAGTGAGGACGCGTCCGGTTGTGACATGCTCATCTTGGAGAAGGTTCCGGCAGAGCTTTTAGAGCAGGCGCTGCAGTTCATCTACACGGACACGTGCGAGATGCTGACTCACGCCGCCCGACCCAGTGTCCCACGTACTGCCAACATCAACAATGGCAAGAAACCAGGTCAGAACCAGCACCAGAGCCACCGGCACCAGCAGGAGCAGCTCATCCACAGCCTGCAAGAGCTGGGCCTGGGCGATACCCTGCGGGGACGCTCTGCCCTGGAGGTGTATCGCACTCTGCCGCCCCCTACCCACATGGAGGGGGACAAAAAGGACAAAGAGAAGCCTAAGGGGAAAGGTGCCAAATCTGGCAAGAAGGGCAGCAAGGGTGGCAGTGGCAGTGAAGCAGGCGGTGCCAACCCAGTGAAGATGCTGCAGGCATTGGCTAAGAGATTGGGTGTGGGTAGCCTCTCCAATAGGTGAGGGCACAGTCCATACTGGCATGGTTGGTGGGGCACTGGGCACTGTTAACAGCTTTGAGCTTCTGTGGTAAGGGAAGATAATAATTAATTTGTATGTATCTACTGTGTAATTGAATGAGCTGGTGGTCCTGGTGATTGTACAGTTATAACTACACAGTTGGAAAAGAAAAGTGTGCTTAGGGTCCAGGAATGTGCTTTTTGGGTTTTAAGTACACTCAAAATGCTTTGAGTGTTCATTATAGGACAAAATATACTTTTCTTACACTTACTTTAAATGTGCTACAAGCATATTAAAGTGCATCTCTTTTCTACTAGGATAGATTGGTGCTTTCTCAGTGTCTCGATGAGATATTGTTTTGAAGTTAAGTCAAAAACTCCACTTGTATGGTTGCATGTTCAGACTGAACAATCTGATTAAAGCATCTGATCATCAGAATACGGAATATTCTAGTTTACTCGGCCAAGTGAACATAGCATTTAGAGCTTTTCTTGAGGACCCATCTTTGGTGTGGTGGCTTGAAATGTTGTCTCGCATCTATGGAATTATATGTTACAACATGGTCATGTTAGATGAGTGAATAAACATGGATGTTGTTGTTCAACAGGCTAGATGGTGTGAAATTTGAGAATGGCACAGTCACCGTGATCAACAAGAAGACGGGCAACAGACCCAAGTTCAACCAGAAGAAGTGGTGGGTGTCTTGCAGTTCTCACGCTTTTCTGTGGGCAGTAGAATAATCCATATAACGTGTGCCCTTGGTCTAGTTAGTAGGAGAGCCCTTTATAACCTCAAGGTCGTGGTGGTGAAAGAAAATGTAAATTTAGCAGTGATGTCCTACCACACTGGCCCCTGTTCTCATGGAGACCAATGTTGTGAGTCTTGCATGAGGCCAGTGGTGGAACCAACTCTGCATTATTTCCATTATCTCTTTCCTGTCCCCTTAGCGGTCAGATAAGGTTGAACACAACTTTAGAAAGTGTCTAACAAAATAGACACTTCTATATAATGTGCATAATACAAACTGTAACTTTTAAATGTGGATATCAGTGAGGAGGGCTAGACTTTACAGATGAAGGTGCCAGTTCTCTATCCTCTCCTCCCTGGGGCTGTTGGTTTCTGACTCTCAGGTCTCCTGTGAAGAGGTTGTTGTAAGGTGTCTGCTGTAGTCAGCACAGCTGCTCAGTGTATGACACGTGTGACCTTTCAAGGACGCCTCCTCCCCGCTTCCAAATGCCACCTAGATGTTTTTAGAGCACTTTGCTCCCACTCTGTGCTGCTGTGTCCTCAGCAGAGTGGACTGCAGACAGTGAACAGTGTGTCATTCTCCTGTCAGCACACATTAGTATTGCACATTAGACACACTAAGATCAACTGATAGACTAGCTTTACTAAATCATAATAGGTTTTCCTACAACATCTATGCTACGGTTAGCAAACGAACAAGTAAACAACAGCAAGTAAAACAGACCACTTTAATGACTCTTTATTGTGAACTTCTCACTCTTCATTTTCTTCAGAGGAAGTATGGTATAGGTCTAATGATCACTTATTCACAACATGGTGCACAGCAACAGTCATTGGTGCAGAACATTTAAGGATACTTCCTAGCCATGTCGTTCATCTATGTGTGTGTGTGCGTGTGTGTGTGTGTGCGTGTGTGTGTGTGTATCCTATCCAGGCAGGGTGACTAGTGTTTGTTTCTGTTCTGATTCTGTGCATTCTGGGCTGTGTTCACAGCTCCTACCTGTGTGATGTCACACTTCGAGCCGAGGATGGCAAAGAATTCCCCTGTCACAAATGTGTCCTGTGTGCGCGACTGGGTAAGCACACCACAGCTAGTCTGAAACAATTATGCCTTACATTATTTTGCAATACTGATGCGTATGCTTATCCTGTTTCTAACACATCCTGATATTCATACAGTTATGTATGCTTATATTTTAGTGTTATTTGTCAGTTCTGTTATGTAGTACTGGTGAGTAGTCACTGGATTGAATGTCAGAGTGTGTGCAGACCTCACATCAGCAGGGGTTCAAGAAAATAAGAGTAATCGGCAACACTTTAGGTTAGGGTACACGTATTCACCATTGACTAGCATACAAGCCATTTATTAGTCATTGTGAGTCACTTATTAATACCTTATTCTGCATGAGTTTACTACAATAAGTAAGTGACTTGTAATGACTAATAAATGGCTAGTATGTTATTATTTGCATGGTAATAAGCTGCTAGTTAAAGGTGAATATGTGTACCCTAAGCTAAAGAGTTACCGTGTAATCCTACTGTAATAATGTCAGGTCCACTTCTAATTTCTTTTTTCCCATATTATGGTTGAATGTTAACATCTGTTCCCCTTTTTCGGACAGAATACTTCAACAGTATGCTCGGTAACCCCTGGATTGAGGTAAACTATGCCCTCACACTCTGTGTTAAGATTAGTGCTGTTTTACTTTGTAATTGTTTAAGGTTTATACTGCTGACATGACCAGAGATTCCA
Source organism: Tenualosa thibaudeaui (assembly GCA_027481765.1). Classification (NCBI taxonomy): domain Eukaryota; kingdom Metazoa; phylum Chordata; class Actinopteri; order Clupeiformes; family Clupeidae; genus Tenualosa; species Tenualosa thibaudeaui. The sequence continues at coordinate 8,174,646 of JAIFZK010000015.1, read as the reverse complement.
CCCCTGTAGGTCAGGGTGCATTTAAACTAATGGTTCGATGTGTTTATCTGCCTCCTGTAGGCCACCAGCTGTACTGCACTGGATATGCCCACCAGCTCAGATGTCCTGCAGGTCATCTTGGAGTATGTTTACACAGATGACTCTCCAACTGTCAAAGGTAAGGAGTATGTTTACACAGATGACTCTCCAACTGTCAAAGGTAACATTTGCTGACTGTGTGTGCTGAATACATGAAGATTTAGTACTGGTACTTAATAGTAATATTTTAGACCAGAACAGAACTATAGAGTTTCTCCCTCTGCTCTCTTTCGTTTCACATCTCTTTCATATGTTTATCTCTCTCTCTCTCTGTCCCTCTCTCAATCTCCCTATCTGTGTGTAATACATCTCTCAGAGTCCCTGAAGGTGGAGTTTGTGTGTAATGTGCTGGTGGTGGCCGACCAGCTCCTCATCCCGAGACTGAAGGAGATGTGCGAGGTGGCAGTCACTGAGAACCGTGAGTCTGCCTTACTCATTCTCTCTGCCCTTTCTCTCTTCAGCTCTGACCAGTCACGTCAGCTCGTACTCAGCAGCGTCAGACGGGGTGTAAAATTCACACCAGGGAATTTTTCCACAGGACCATTACCTTTGATTTTCTTTTTTCAGGAAAGGCGCAAACATTTCCCCCAAACTCATTTTTTTCACTTTGCTGAATTATAGCTATGCAGCATGTTAAATGGACTGAATAATCTAATTTTTGACAGATTGCAAATTTGTGTTGTTCTCATTCTCCAGCCTTAGTTTCCACCACAATCCCTTCACCAGTAACACTTGACTATTCCATAAAGGCTTGTCTGAGACTGAATAGTATGAGGTAATAGAGCTGCTTTCGGATGAGATGTGGCAATAAAAGACCGTGGAATGTTGATGAAAATCAGTGCCCGGTTCCAGGCAAAATGTCTATCACACATAATTTTTTAAACAGTATCTACAGGGTTATGGTATACCTGTGTCTATATTGCTATTATTCAGACAGGACAGTGAAAAGTGAAACAAGCAGGCGAGATCAATAAAGTGGGATTAAAAAAAAAAAAAAAAAACCCAGACTGTTCCCCTCTTGCTTGACAAAGTTTGAACTACTTTCAACTGTTGAGACTACAAGCAATGGACAACAAAACCATCTCTACAGATCTGAAAGGTGCTTGTGGTCTCTCTCTCTCTCTCTCTCTCTCCCTCCTCTGTCCCCAGTGACCCTGAAGAACGCTGCAGAGCTGCTGGAGTTTGCCTCCATGTACAATGCTGACCAGCTCAAGCTCTCTTGCCAGCAGTTCATTGTGCTCAACATGGCTGCCCTGCTCGAGTCCCGGTGAGGATGGACGTCTATGCATGCCCACTTCCTGCTGAAATGAAATTGTGTGTTTCTGTGTGTGAGTGGTTTTGTTGTTATGCCTTTTGTAATGGTTATGTGTGTGTTTGTGGTGTTTCAGGGCGTTGGATGTTCTGAGCGATGATGTGTTGGTGGAGCTGTCTGCAGCCTACAGAAGAATGGTCAGTTTACTTCCAGACACTCTCACACCCAAGCACACACAACCATGTGCACACACAAGAGACACACATGTTAAACAGACATATCCATAAGATGGATAAGCATCTAGTATGTTATAATATCCTGATTTGATTTACTGCTATGGGAGGCACCATCTTTGTGGTTTTGGGAGATCTTCTTTGTTGTCGCTTTGCCACTTGAATCTTGATGTTTGTTCATTTTTGGTGATCATGAATCTCTGAGTGATGGATGACCTCTCTTTCTTTAGATTCCAGCTATGCAGAAGCGCCTGATCACTCCTTATCCCAACGCCCCGGACCTGAGCAGCTATGAAGACCGAGATCTCCTCTCCTCTTTGGACCCCAACAATGACACCAACCACTCCTGCAAGTAAGGAACAGGGATCTGACAGAGCGGGACTAATTTGAGTCCGAAGGCAGGAGGCACTGAGGTGGGGTATAATGTTCCCCCTGTTTCTGTGTTCTCCCAGTGAGAATCTCCTGAAGAAAGCCAAGCTGAAGGCCAAGCGGAAACCACGGCGACGTACCGACAGCTCCGGCGGCTACAACCTTTCTGATGTCATCCAGAGCCCACCTCCTTCAGGTACCACACGCCTTTTCTTCTGCCTGACACACTCAAGGCTATCTTAGATTAAATCATCGCAATAGAATCTACACACTGTTAAGTAAAGCTACATAATCTACACATTGATGAGTAAAAGCCACAACATCATGTTTGTTGCAGTCATACAAACCAGGTAATTCCAGTTAGAACAACCCCTTATGTAGATGAGCTAAGTAAGGAAGTGCAACTTGTTGGTGCCACTTTCAAGTTCTGAAGCTAGAACATTCACCTCTGGATTTGAGCAGGAAAACAAAAGCACACATGCCTGCAAAACATCCCTGTCCTCTTTAAAGACAGGAAGCTCTTTCAAAGATAATTGGCTCGACACAAGCCAGTGGTCATTGTATCAGTAAAAATGATTTCTGTGTATGAAAAAAGAAAATGTCTAGTAAAAAAAAAACAAACAAGCTTTCTGTAACTTTCTGTTCCACTGTCCTGTGGCGTAGGAGAGAAGTGTTTGTCCTCGGGAGTGTTCTTTGGAGACCTGGGCCCCCCAGCCAAGGCTAACTCAGTGGAGTCTCTGCACGAGGTGGCCACCTCTGACTCTGAGGGCAGCTACATGGGAGTGGGTAGCCCAAGAGACCTGCAGTCCCCAATACCTCTAAGCAGGCCTGACACACAGGTAGGACATCCACACACACACACACACACACAAATAGACATGTCTTATTTGTCTGTAATTCCATACGATTTCTTTGTGTCTTTGCATCTGGAGGTACAGTACAGAACTTGTATATAACATGTAAGCAGATAAATCAATGTTGCTTTTGCTGGCAATATAAGGACATAGTGTTTTACCACCTGTTGTGTCCTGATCAGGAGGACAAATGTGGTCCCCCCTGGATGAGGACACCCCCCAGCACCCCCCACCTGAGGAATGGGGGGCCCATGCCACCCACAGGCTCCGCCCCTGAGCCCATACCTGTGGTGAAGGCAAGGTAAGCCATAGCTGTATGCCATGATTCTCTGCTAATACAGGTGTCATTTTGACCTGAGCCAACAGCTAGCCTTGTGCAGTTACTATTGTTTATACCCATCATGAGTTTTCAACAGAGGTCTCCATGTGTTGGATCTTTGTGTCTGTTCATGTGATGCCATAGTCATTGTCTGTGTGTGTGTGTGTGTTTTCCCTCAGCACTGTCCGTCAGTCGACTCCTGTGGTGGACCTCAGGATTATTATGGAGATGGAGGCCAACTCCATGAATCAAGGAGCCACCCCTAAAAGCCCTGGATCGTAAGTGTTTTAGATTTTATTGTTATTTATTTCATTTACTTTTGTGTGTGCACTGTTAATGTGCAGTCTATCAGTATATCTCTTTATTGATATCCTGCCATTGAAATATACTTACTACACAGTTTTAGCTTAGCCTGTCCTTTCTAATTCAGTCTGAATGGATCTACCTCAGATATGTTGAGTGTGTGTGTGTGTGTGTATGTGTGTGTGTGTGTGTGTGTGTGTGTGTGTTTGTGTGTGTGTGTAAAACATTTTAGGCTGAGATTAGGTGGAAATGTCTTGATTGATAGATAGATAGATTGAATGAACTGCTCATTATCATCTCTCTGGAATGTGTCTGAATGTCTTACTCATATCTGAAGGCTAAAGCCTCGTCTTACGCACCCTCACTCTATAACCCCCCCCAATTCCCCTCTCTCCCTCTCTTTCTCTCTCTCCCTCTATCTCTCCCTCTCTCTCTCTCTGTCTCTGTCCCCCCCCCCCCTCCCCCTCTTTGCCTCTCTCTCTGTCTCTCTCTCCCTGTGTGATTGACAGGTGGGGTAGCGGAAGCAAGGCCTCCCCTCTCCCAGTGAAGCTCTCCCAGAAGCAGAGGAAGCTGATGATGACTATGGCCTCCAAGGAGGGGGGCCAGGAGAAGGCTGCTGTGGGCCGATCACCTCCAACACCTGTGGTCACCCCCTCCAAACCAGCCAAGGCATGGTGAGTGCCCCCACCCCCAAGCCTTGAAGCCTCAAAGACTAGTATAGTCAACTTCATGCCAGTTAAAGCATGGATTGTTCAGAGCTTAGGGTTAGGCCGGGGGCACTGGAATACAGCCAATGACTTTTTTTCAAGTTTTATACATTGATGACTATGATGCCACAGCAGTCAGGGTCCTCAAAGATCCTTAAATCTTGAGGTGATTTGATAATTTAAGCTGTGCATTTTATTATTTTATTTCACCTGCATTTTCAATGGCAGTGACCATTACACTTGACCATACATTTTGCATACAATAAGTCAGTGCCACTTGTAGTGATGGTATTAATAAATAAAGACCTGAAAAGAATAAATGTGTGTAAACCCAGTGTAGTATCTGACACTCGTGTCTCGCTTTAAAAAACAGGCCTGTGGTATGGGGCAAGTTGTCCTACATTGCTATTTCTATAAAACTGCTCTCTGTCTTACATTATTCACACAGCACACACAGTCAGTCTTGCATGGTATTGATCCTGCAGGGCAGCTTGTGAGTCAGCTTATGAAATAGTGCAGGTCAGGTCAGAGATTTCATTTTCTGACACTCAGATTGGAATGGCAGCCTGGCGTCAATAAAAAGCATTTTGCCTCAAGAGTAAAGATTTGACCTCAGCTCTGAGATCGATCCTGCATTTCATCTGTGCATAGATCTGAATGCAACTGTGAAACTGTGTGTGCTTGCGTGCGTGCGTGTGTTTGTGTGCTTGTGTGTGCCCTGATAGGGTATATCAGTATATCTGTTTATAGATATCCTGCTATTGAAATATGCTTACTACACAGTTTTAGCCTCTTTGCTTTCTCCTTTCTAATTCAATCTGAATCATCTACCTCAGATGTGTTGTGAGTCTCTGACATTGTGTGCTGTTAGAGGTCATCCTCGATGTCTTTGTTTCCAGGGCGACGGCGGTCCAGTCTCCACCAGCGCTGCGGTCCTTCCGGGACGTTCTGGAGGAGGAGGAGAAGCGGGTCAGGACCCCTCACGCGGTCCCAGTGGCAGTTGGGAGCCCAGTGTCCGCAGGGGTGCCAGTGCCAGGATCCAAGAGAGTGACCTTCAAGTGTTCAGAGAACAGCGACACTGACAAACCTGCAGGGTAGGGCAACACACACATCATCCACACACATGCACACAATATACACAAATTATGTACACATAACTCGCACGCATGCACACACACACACACATCAAATACACATATGCACTCATAATGTACACACACATTAGACAGTTTAATATCTATTGAAGTCAAACTCAATATCTCTGCACAGACACATTGTCTACTTACAACACTGGGAGTGTGTCAGTGGTCTATCAATGGAGAGCTACATGTACTCTACACTTTCATATTTTGGCCATACGGGGGCACTGTTGTTCCTACAAGTCACTCCTCACATCTCTAAATTTCAAACTATGGTGATAGCAGAGTGGTTAATCTACATCATCTGTTGTTTTCTCTCAGAGACGAGTAAAATTAGACATAAACACCACAGGGTGTTACTTTAATCTTTAATTTTGAAGTCTATATTCTATAGTCTATATATTTGGTCAGTAATCAGTATATGCTTATGGTAGTGCTGGAACTCAATAAAAAAAATCTAATGAAGTAGAGGCTTTGTAATTAATTAATTTGAATTAATTGCATATCAATATTTGATACTAGAAGCAAAATTTTTCAATTTAAATGAATTGTGGTGACATTTTATTGAACTCCCCAGGCTTATGCTTCTGCCAGTTTTCAGCATAGTGCCTGGTGGTTGTCTTCTGCACGGTTAGGGCAAAAGACTAACATGTAATTAACACAATAAAGATTTATAGTACCGTGTGCTGACCACCTCAGGCTTTAGCTGTAATATATGTGTGTGTCATTAGTTCGTGTTTAAGGTCTGAGTAATATAGACCATACCAGGCCGGTGTTTTTTTTTTTTTTTTAGGGTGCATACCTCCAACAACATCAGAGGACCTCCCGACTAGCTTACAGGCGTACAGGACACACAAGAATGCAGTGCCAAATGAACTAACTTTTGCAGAATCAGCATAATTTTAAACAAACTTGCGGTGCCAAAATAATGATGCGTTGAGAGCGGTTCTGAAATGTGATATGAAATTGCAAACCCCAAGAAATATTCAGGGTCTTTCAAGGATGGTGTCTATGCCTATTTTCAAAAACTTTCCATGGGCTTGAACTTATTTTTTCAGATTCACAAACTCACAAGGATTTCAAGGACCTGTGGGAACCCGTGTGTGTGTGCGTGTTCATGTTCCTATAGATAGGCTTGTGTGTGTGTTATCTCTGACAGTATCTGAATTCTGTGACTTCCATTCAAAATGTTCACCAGAACTGTGCAGCATGTCTGAGTGTGTGTCCTCTGCATTAATCCTTATCAGCGTAGACAAGAGCAGACCGCACATCTATGTGCATTGCGTTCACGACTTACTTTAAAGCCCATATCAGTATGATTAGGGGGAGAGGGAGGACTGTGCGGTCACAGAGTAAGACCATACAGGTCAGCTACTATGATGGTTCTTCTGTCTAGCTTATTTGATGAATCTCACACATGTTCAAACTATGCAAAAGTTGACATTGGACAATAGGAAATAAGAACAATGGGAAATTTTACCAAGGAGTCAAAGACCCTTGATTATTTACAAAGATAGAGTTTTATTACAACCCCTTCTGATGCAGTAGCAGATGATTGTTTCAACACTGAACAGCTGCGCCACTGGTGCTGACTAGGTACGACACCTGTTGCAAAAATTAGAGGGAATTTGTCCGTGTATTGCTCCTGGCATGAGGCTTATATTGCGTAATTTTTAACAGGAAATGCACGGTGTACCTCTAAGCAACTGAAGTTAGACTGTGTCGATGGTGTGATGAGTAGGGGCTATGATGTTTCGGAGTTGACCCCTGACCTGTGTGTGGTTGCGCCTCCTCCCTCATTGGCGCTTCCTGTCTCTTCCCAACAGGCCGTGGGTACGAAGCGGGGTGGGCAGCCCTCCTGCAGGGGCGGCCGTGACCTTTGCGTCCATCGTGGAAGAGGAGAAACAACAGGAGGCGGCGTTGATCCGCAGCCGAGAGAAACCGCTGGCTCTCATACAGGTACCTGTCTCTTCCTCACCTCACTGCTCTCTTCCTCTTCCCTCTCTCCTCTTCATCTGCTTTTCTGCTCTATTACTTTTTCACTTTTTCCTTTTCTTGCCTTTTGTTCTTTTCTTTTCCTTTTCTTTTCTGTCTCACCTTCCTGATTTTTTCCATTTGCTCTCCCTATTGATTCCTCACATATCATGCTGTTAAGAGTTTGAGTGTAATCATCATCATCATCATCATCATCATCAGTATCAGTGTCCACTCTCTCTGGGTGGTTTGGACTTAATCTCTTAATCTCTCTTTTCTCGTGTTTTTCTTACCCATTGTGTGTCTTCAGATTGAGGAGCGAGCCATTCAAGACCTGTTGCTACACTATCATGCTGCCAACAATCCAGATGAGCTGATCGTGGTTGAGAGGGCTCCCCTAGGTCCTATTGCCATCCCTACGTGGAACAAACACTAACACAAAATACCGCCACAGTGTTGAATTAACACTTAGAAGTGTTGATGTGACGAGACCCTCTGTGACCTCCATACACTCAGTGTTTGCTTTGCGCCTCATGTTGTGGATGAGTGTGATAGACGGCTGTCTCTTTTCTTTTCTTCTTTCTCTTTTTTTTGTTTTTTATTCCTCCTCATTTCTCAGTTTCATGCGGCTGCTGCTGCTGCTTTGTATCCTGTTTGTACAACAGGACGATTACAAGTGAGGAGACTGCAAATCACCAGGGCCTTCCCTCATTGTCATTAGATAAAACAGAACAGAAGTGATGGAGTGAGTGAGTTGTTTATCTGCCGGAGGAAGGCTGTCTCATGATGCACACAGAGCAGTCTTGCGGCTGCCAAAGATGAACTGGAAATGAGCTGTGACTTCTTCAGCAGGAAAGTGCCAGGCTCCTCAGGCCTGGTGGAAGAAGCAAATCCAGCGCAGGCTGGGCTGTGCTAACGTGCATGAGTTGAGGTATTATTGTGTGCGTATCTGGATTCAAATGCAGGACAGCCAGGAGTGAGCTGATATTGTAATGCTTTAATCTGCAACTGGAATATTGGCTAGGCAGCTGGTGCATTCAGTAGCCACAACGCTGCCAAGTTGCTGTTTGATGCACAATAGCAGTGAGATTCAAGCCTGAGTCCCTCAGCTGAGGAATGTGCCTTTCTGCCTTGTCAACCAATTATCTGTTACATTCGCACAGAAAATATAGATAGAGTGAGTGACATACAATATATATAGGGAGGATTTGCCCCTGCATATTCATGCGGAACAGTGGATTGATATGAAGCAGCTGCCATTTTGATGCAAGTCTTTTTTTTTTCCTTGTTTATTTTTTTTTTCTTTTGGTCTTGGCTAATTGTTGAGGTTGGTACCATTTCAGCAGTTGGATTGCTCAATCCACAACTTATCAGTTGTCTTAACAGTGGCATGCAATAAAGAACTTATCTGAACAAACTTAGCTGCCATTCTTGTATTCTTCAAGGAACAGGAACCCACGGGCCTTTTCGTGAATCAGAAAAAATAAGGCTCTGGAAAGTTTTTGAAAATATACATTTTTAATTTTTTTTTTAAGTTCTTTTTTTATTGAGAAATATACTTATTATATATATATATATATGTAAACATGGTTACATTGTATTATTTATTTATTTATTTTTTTTTATGAACATCCCTCACCCCTCCCACCCTGACTGGACCGGAAAAAAAAAACAGTACATCACAGTAAAGGTCCAGATGACACATGCTCTGTCCTAACAGAATGATAAATGACATTTCTGGTGTCTGACTGCCTGAGTCATTTGATAGGCCATTAAAACATTTTATTGAACATGTATAACGTGTATAAATGCACAAATGCACAATCCTATCTACAGAAACACACACACACAAGCACATTCATACAAAGGCATAAATATATTCCCACACACGTGCACACCATCAATGCATTCTAGCTTCTCAAGCTGTAAATAACTAATTACTGTACTGCGTATAATGTATTCACAAAATAATTACAAAATAAACCACATGCACAAACACATACACAGTCCCTCTCAGCCTCACTCACCTAGGTGGGTAACTGTTACAGCAAAAGAGCAATGCCTCATAAATTTCCTCATCTCTCACATTCAAGCTGGAATGCAACACAAAAAAGCATGGATGCTGGGGGTCAGGCTTTTGGCTTCTCCCTGATTTCAACAAAACGGATTTCAACTGAAGATGACAGGAGGTAACCGACACCCAGTCACAGTCACCAATACTTGTTGGCTGTCTCACTGTTTTTTTTTTATTTTTTATTTTTGCACTCTCTCTCTCTCGCATTCTTCCGGCTTTGAGTAAAAGCTTTTCCCTCCGTCTCTTCAGCTACAGGGTTGCCAGCTTGACCCGGTAGGCAGCGGGCAAGGGAACGCCATCTGCACCTGGGTAATGTAATAGATGCAGTAGGACTATCTGTCTTGCAGGGAAATCTGATTATTCCCATGTGTTTCTTAGCAATAACAGATAAGTAAGAGACAGTAGGCTACCATACATTTATAGAGGGAGAGAGAATTTTAAAATATCACGTGAGATGTGTGCATTGTGCTGGATTGTTCTGGTGAAATGATCTGTGGCTATCTAGCCACAGCTTATAGGCAGATATACGGACACAAGCTCATGACTCACAAAACTATGAACAGAACACAAATAGGTAGACAGGACTGAAATGGTTTCAGGGGTCTTATTTCCAATCCAATCTAGCCTGGCCTTAAAGTTAGAGGCGTAATTTTCTCCTTGTTTACTCCAACAGGTAAGAAATAAATCAGACAGTCTAAAACTATATCCTTGACAATTTGCTTTTCAAGTTGGCACAGAATATTAGATCCAAGTCCTGATACCCGCGTCCGCGTGCAGAACCTGGCTTGCTGCGGAGCCGGTTAGACGTACGTCTTCTACCATTATCATTCTCTCTTCCATGCGACTCCGAACCACCTCCACTATTTTCCAGAGTAGGGAAGTTGCCCCGGCCATGGATGGGTATGGTCTCCGTTAAGATGCTGTCGAGACTCTGCACTTCCTCCCAGTTTAGAACGCAAAGGTTGACAGCATCTTCTAAAATAATGTCATCAGCCATTGTTTGAAAAACTATTAGACTGTTATATGTTTCTGTTGGCCAAGCCTATTGTTAGAAACCTGATTCAATGTTTTGCCCCGCAAAACGTCCTTGTGATGCAGATAAAAAATAGAAGTTAATGCAAAATTTCATAGCTAAACCTGCTGGAGAGTTGCTGATTTCAGGGGTCTTCCAACAACACGGGCTACAGGACGTACGTTTCACTATTTCAATATGTAGCCGCTTCTTTCAAGAAGCTTTCAAGTGTCGATTCACTTTAAAAACTCACCACTAGATGGCAATGTGGTCTTTTTAAAAACCAATTAGATCTATGCAGTGGTCTCAGTGAAAATCTTAAAATGTTCTGTTTGGAATGCAGCTCATCCTGTGATCTGTTCTGTTCAACCTAGCATGTACAATCAGATACATTTTTGGCCAGTTGTACTTATGCTGGGTTCATTCAGGCACATTTATTATTATTCGCCTATACATTACCAATATTGTCTATGACCTGATGGCTTACTTATTGTCAATGAAGGCAAAATAATGATACTTTTTGTAAAATATGACTGTCTATTTTCTCTGGGAAAACTTGATTAGGTATAGTGGAATATTGTTATGCAGTGTCAAGACTGATCCTGTATCAAGATTGCATGTTTAGGTGTTCTCGGGGGCCTATGATGGGGGATAAAAAGGTCCCAGTCTGTCCTTGCATGGGCCCCTCTAAAGGCCCCCCTTGGGTAGGATCTTAAAGATGATATTCACCGGTCATAGCCTCAAAACTCCTGTGGCCTGTGGTGATGTCAGTTGATGTCCCATGAAGAATTAATACAGAGTTTTGAATGTCAAAAGTATAGTACCTGACAGTTTCAATATGATGCACATGCATAAGAAATTTAGAAAACATTTCATTTTCTTCTCATGGAACATGCAGAAATGTGCAGTGGTCTTATATAATGTACTCCTATACGGTACACAGTTTGTTAAAAGTAACAAACAAAAGCACAAATCAATGCAGAGATATTTATTAGGATATTAATCAAGTGCCTGTGGGTGTATTTTGGGGGATTTTTTAGATAAGCGGGAAATCATTCTGGAGAAAAAGCCCTTGCAAGATTTCTTTTCTACAGTCTTCTCTCCCGAGGCAAATAATGCAACACAAGGTAAGCAGCCTGCACAACGGTCAGCTATGAAATAAACAAGTTTTGAGAATCAGACATTTGGCCAGTCATGATTTGTGTACATTTGTGACAAAAGTAATGTTTCTATTAACAATGACTAATATCTTACTTGGATCTACTTGAGCAGTAGTTGGATCCAGGTTCTGATCCCCATCGGCGGACTGCTCCTTTTTATTGCTTGGCTTTGATCTCTGATAAATATAACAATGAAATAACTCAAAAACTGCAAAACGGTAAATTCAACTTATGTTTGGAGAAGATCTAAGCTGGTAATTTCAATATAGTAATTAAACATTTTACCTTCAGCTTGATAGCAAGAAAGGCCTTCATTTTTGAAAACTTTGATAGGAATGTTGGCTTCTTTGGCTTTTCTTCCTTTGGCTTTACCATAACAGAGGTTATTTCACGTACTAGGCATGTGACCAAAGTCTTCTCAAACCAAGGGTCTTCTGACATCATTACCCTGAGGAGAATCTCTTTGCTGCCAAACTCATGCAGGAGATCGTTGTAAATAGCTCTGAAGACTTTTCTATGTCTCACACCATGTGGACACGTGTCACTCTTTCGAATGCCCAAAGCAGCATCAATGTCAGTGACTATTCTTTCAATTAGTGATCTGGATATGTCCAACATATCATCAGTGAGTGGTTCCTGATCATTCAGCTTTGAGAGTAGTCGAATGAGCAATATAGTGACCAGGCTGGTGTAGTCATCTGAGGTGGAATTCACTGGGGTCAGTAAGGGATCTGAGGAATCCATAACAATATCCTCACTCAAGGACATCTGCGCTGGTTCACCTGAAGAAGGTCTGCTTAATAGACACGTGCTGTCAGGTAACGGCTGCAGGTCTGTTTGGTCCTCTATCTCTTCTGGTGATTGCAGAGTCAGGTCTAGCATGTTCATTACATCCTTGACCATGACTTTTGTAAGAACCAGTAATGTGTCCTGTAATATCTGTGAAGGAGATTTTGATGCTCCTTTGGGCACTTCAGACAAAGAATACAGGAAACTGGGGCAAGATGCTGAGGATGAAGCTGATTGAAAATGTTCTCCCACTTCCATTGTCCAATCTGATGGAATGTTAAAACAAGGAAGGAAGAAATGCTTCACCATCTCCTCAACATATACCTGAGTAATCTGTCTGGCAATATGTTTTCTGTGGAATTCTCCACTCTCTTCCACATTCACAAGTAGGGGATCAGAGACAGACTTTGTGGCTGTCATCCCTTCCTGGCTCTTGAAATAAAGGTGGTGAATCTGATTACTGAGATCGTGCGAGGGGGGGTTCAGTCTCTCACTGCACAACATTCTCTCCAGCTTTTCGTTCACTGAGGTAAGGTCCTGACTGGGCGATACAGTGCAGTCTTCATTCTGCACATCCAGCGCTGTAGAGATGGTGTTTACCATCATGATGACTGATTCCCGAGAGAGAGGGGAAGGATCATTTCTAACCCCATCACCCATGTCAATATAAACATGCTGGACAGGAGGTGCCTTAGTAGGTGTCTCAGTAAGGCTGACAACTGAACCAGGCAAGACCTCAAAATGTGATTCAGATAATTTGCATTTGGAAGCACGCAATAAATTGGCATTCGGCCTTTGAGGTTCTTCCATTAACTGGGCATTGGTCCCTCCAATACTGTCAATCTGGAGGTCCTCTGAATTATCCAAATCAGTGGACTGTGTCAGTTCCTCTTGAAGAAAAGCAAGCACCTTATCTTCTACAGTCGTTTGAAAGTAGTGTGAAGACTGTAAATCCTTGGCGATGCACTCTTCAACGTCAGAGCATGGACTTGCTGGTGTTTCAGTGGAGGCAGAGGCTTCCAGAAGTTTCTGCACCTCATTAGTCACCTCTGTGACTAAATCAGAAGCAACATTCTCTGCCTCCACAGGAGAAATTTGTGGGTCTACCTTGTATGAATCCGAGGAGTCCAATATAATTCTGACTGCAGATAGCAAAACATCAGCTACAATCTCTGCAGCTTTCCTTTGAAACTCCTCTTCTGAGAGTTTTGCAACAAGCTTTGTAGGTGATGTGACTGTTTGATTTGAGTAATCCTCAACACTTCCCTGAAGAGGTGACTCTGGCGTGGCAAAATAAGCTTCAAGGTGCAGCAATTGATTCTTGTCTTGGGTCGATACAGCAGGTGTTATGTCACACTCTGCGTTCTGACCCACCGTCTCATCTTTGTAGAGAGCGAGAACCTTGCTCAGAACCTCTTTGGTGGTACCACTGGGATCAGCCACTGGGTGGAGGTTTTGCTCTTCCAAAGGGGGCTGCTCACACTCACTGATGGACTCACTGAAGTGTGTAGCCATGGTAAAGAAATCCCTTTCATGTGGTTTGTCAGTTTCTACCTTGTTAGGATGCAAAGCCTCAACACAGCCCTGCAGGTCAGTATCAAACTGACCAACCATTGCAGATGCAGCAGAATCTATATCTACATTAGCTGTGCCTAGCTCCAATATTTCAGTGTCAGGAGCATCTCTTTTTACTGGAAAGAAGAAAAAGGAGCTCACTTGAACTTTTCCAGGTTGATTTGGCTGATTCATCATTTGGCTGGAATCGTGTCCTCTCACTGTTTTAAGGACTGCTTCATTGACAGCCAAATGAGCATTTGTTTGAAATGCCTCACTTGACAGTTTTTGAAGGCTTGAGGAAGACTTTGTAGATGTTGAATCTGAAGTCTTCATGAGATTTACTAATGAATAGTTGCTGGAGTGATCACTGCTGCTCACTGAAGTCGTCAAAGAGCTTGCAGAAATCAAATTATCCAGTTGGGAAATGACATGTTCCACAAATGTGTCAGCACTTGAGGATGAGCAAGGTTCCTCTGACTCCTGAGACAAGAAGGAGGTAAGGACCCCTCCCAATGCATTGTTTGTGCATTCCTCAACCTGAGTCTTTGTCAAATTCAATTCTTCTAAAGCCACACTATGTGTGCCATCACTGTGTGTTTTCCTGAGCAGTGGCCTGTCCGGGCGCAGTACCTGCTCACTGCCAGTACTTGTTGGTTGCACACCTGGGTGTTGAGAGTACTGAGCAGAAGGAGCCTCCATTGGCTGCAGCACCTTTGCTTCCATTTGGTCAATATCAGGTGTGGACAAGCCTTTGCAGCACACAATCAGTGGGTTCTTGAAAAACTGTGTAATCTTTGCTTGGACTTTGTCATAAAGCCCCATAGCTGCTTCAAGAACCTGACTCTTTGGTATTGCAAAAGGTTCACCATTTTTGATTTCATTAATTTCCTCATGTGCATGTGACCGTCTTCTGCATTTTGTGCACTCTATTAGCGATGTAAGTTCCTCCACAAATGTGTTGATAATCATGGAACTAACTGAGTGAATTGGCTGAGGAGAGCAGCTAGGTGAGCGCTCATCCTCTTCCATATTGATTTCACTCCCAAGAACAAAAATAGGTGAAGAAAAAGGTCTAGTTGATGTGGAGTGCACAGCTTTGACCTTGTTAATGAGAATGTCACCAATAGCTTTCTTTGAAGTCTTGCATTGCTGCGTCAAATATGTCTTTAACTTCAAAGAGATATTTTTTGCTATTTTAGTGATTCTGCTTCTTTGGTGTGGTGATGCACAACCTGGTGAGTGTGGCCCACTTTTGTGAAAGGTTGAATCTACTGCATGTGTGACCTCTGTAACGATGGCCTCAATCCACTCATCAGAATCTGGAGTTAAGCCAGCTTCATTCAGCTTGGTCAGACTCCTCTGGACACTCTGCAGGATATGCTCCTTTGTCATGCCATGCTGGGGTAATGAAGTTGTGACTAAATCAGGAGCAACATTCTCCACCTCCACAGGAGAAATTTGTGGGTCTACCTTGTATGAATCCGAGGAGTCCAATATAATTCTGACTGCAGATAGCAAAACATCAGCTACAATCTCTGCAGCTTTCCTTTGAAACTCCTCTTCTGAGAGTTTTGCAACAAGCTTTGTAGGTGATGTGACTGTTTGATTTGAGTAATCCTCAACACTTCCCTGAAGAGGTGACTCTGGCGTGGCAAAATAAGCTTCAAGGTGCAGCAATTGATTCTTGTCTTGGGTCGATACAGCAGGTGTTATGTCACACTCTGCGTTCTGACCCACCGTCTCATCTTTGTAGAGAGTGAGAACCTTGCTCAGAACCTCTTTGGTGGTACCACTGGGATCAGCCACTGGGTGGAGGTTTTGCTCTTCCAAAGGGGGCTGCTCACACTCACTGATGGACTCACTGAAGTGTGTAGCCATGGTAAAGAAATCCCTTTCATGTGGTTTGTCAGTTTCTACCTTGTTAGGATGCAAAGCCTCAACACAGCCCTGCAGGTCAGTATCAAACTGACCAACCATTGCAGATGCAGCAGAATCTATATCTACATTAGCTGTGCCTAGCTCCAATATTTCAGTGTCAGGAGCATCTCTTTTTACTGGAAAGAAGAAAAAGGAGCTCACTTGAACTTTTCCAGGTTGATTTGGCTGATTCATCATTTGGCTGGAATCGTGTCCTCTCACTGTTTTAAGGACTGCTTCATTGACAGCCAAATGAGCATTTGTTTGAAATGCCTCACTTGACAGTTTTTGAAGGCTTGAGGAAGACTTTGTAGATGTTGAATCTGAAGTCTTCATGAGATTTACTAATGAATAGTTGCTGGAGTGATCACTGCTGCTCACTGAAGTCGTCAAAGAGCTTGCAGAAATCAAATTATCCAGTTGGAAAATGACATGTTCCACAAATGTGTCAGCACTTGAGGATGAGCAAGGTTCCTCTGACTCCTGAGACAAGAAGGAGGCAAGGACCCCTCCCAATGCATTGTTTGTGCATTCCTCAACCTGAGTCTTTGTCAAATTCAATTCTTCTAAAGCCACACTATGTGTGCCATCACTGTGTGTTTTCCTGAGCAGTGGCCTGTCCGGGCGCAGCACCTGCTCACTGCCAGTACTTGTTGGTTGCACACCTGGGTGCTGAGAGTACTGAGCAGAAGGAGCCTCCATTGGCTGCAGCACCTTTGCTTCCATTTGGTCAATATCAGGTGTGGACAAGCCTTTGCAGCACACAATCAGTGGGTTCTTGAAAAACAATGTAATCTTTGCTTGGACTTTGTCATAAAGCCCCATAGCTGCTTCAAGAACCTGACTCTTTGGTATTGCAAAAGGTTCACCATTTTTGATTTCATTAATTTCCTCATGTGCATGTGACCGTCTTCTGCATTTTGTGCACTCTATTAGCGATGTAAGTTCCTCCACAAATGTGTTGATAATCATGGAACTAACTGAGTGAATTGGCTGAGGAGAGCAGCTAGGTGAGCGCTCATCCTCTTCCATATTGATTTCACTCCCAAGAACAAAAATAGGTGAAGAAAAAGGTCTAGTTGATGTGGAGTGCACAGCTTTGACCTTGTTAATGAGAATGTCACCAATAGCTTTCTTTGAAGTCTTGCATTGCTGCGTCAAATATGTCTTTAACTTCAAAGAGATATTTTTTGCTATTTTAGTGATTCTGCTTCTTTGGTGTGGTGATGCACAACCTGTTGAGTGTGGCCCGCTTTTGAGAAAGGTTGAATCTACTGCATGTGCGACCTCTGTAACGATGGCCTCAATCCACTCGTCAGAATCTGGAGTTAAGCCAGCTTCATTCAGCTTGGTCAGACTCCTCTGGACACTCTGCAGGATATGCTCCTTTGTCATGCTATGCTGGGGTAATGAAGTTGTTTGCAGGGAGGTGCTGGACCTACAGAAGATAACAATAGTTGGGAGTTAGCTCATTACATTCCCTACAAGGTCAAAGGTTTTATCTGTAAAGTCCATGCAGAACAAAACTCACAAGCAAGCATACATAATTACACAAATATACCTAGAGTTATTACCACTCAATCTGCTGGGCCATTGGCACTAGCACCACATACCTCTTTCCTGAAAGACTGCATGAGGTCAGGGGTGGCTCATCACAGGATCTTACAGAGGACCTGCTACCTTCAGTGTAGATGTTTGATGGATTTTCTGGACAGGTGCCAATGACATTTATATTGCCACGGTCCTCCTCTGATCCCATCAACAGCTCAGGGTCTTCTCCAAGCCTTCGGAAAAGGCTTGGTATAATGACATTTAGTGCACTTGACGTAACAAGCTTAGTTACATTCACGCACACAGTCAGAAACTGTGACTTTGTTGCCTGTTTTGAATTGGGAGAATCATTTGATTATGTCTCAACACAGTAACAAAATTTAAAAACAGGAAAAATATTAATCTTAAAGGAGTTAAAAGAGAAATCTGGTCTATCCTTAGCCCTGTTGTTTGAGATCACTGAGCGCTGTCTGTAAGAAATAAAGAATGAGAACATTTTATACAACATAGACTAAATAGCAAACCAGGGCATAGGAAAATGAAACTGAAAGTGAGTTTCTATGCCACACTGAGTTAGTGTTAGCTGCCAGCTCACTATTCAGTCTGCATTGTATACATTTTTCTAGCTCTTTTTCCTACCAATAGCACTCAGTGACTTTGAACAAGGCTATGGATTGATTGCCACTAGATTTCTCTTCTACGACCAGTTATACATACGGGGTTGCTCATCTCAGCTGCAAATGATTCCCATTCCCTTCATAACAAAACATTGAAATTGATTATTTTCTGTGTTTCTACAATGGTAAAGCTTGTTAGCGCAGAATCCTGAGATATTTTCTGAACTAAATGAAATAATGATACTTTGTTGGTATGGCTGTCAACAATTATACAGTTTCAGCCAAAGGAAAATGTAATGTGTGTACATAAGGAGAGCCACATACTCTTCACTGAGATTGATGATGTAGTCATGCAATGATGGCATCTCCATCTGGATCTTTGAGGTGGAGTGTTGATGGAGTCCCATGTTGGCCTCTGTTTTTTTAGGCTCTGTGGAGGCTTGCTGAACTGCAGCTGGAGAAGCTGAACAACATGACAGATTATTAACAAATGTGACTATTGTAATTGGTGAATTGTGATGGTAAAAGGATTCATAAATCTCACCATCATTGGTGCTGCTTCTCTCAGCTGCAGCTGCATCCTCACTGGAATCCATTATTTTCTGGAAGACAACAGATTCCTTATTTAAAACATATGGCTATCTACTGTCTGTTAAAGCATCAGTAAGTGGGAATTTGAAAGGCAACTAGCTGTAACATTTCAATGCATTTTACTAATGGTAATGTTAAAGACAAATCTTTGCCCAATTTCAGAGTCTCCGTCACTCCAATAATATAATTAGATATACAGCTTTAAGGGGCAAGGTGTAGGAATATTAAAAATAAATAAGTAAATAAACAGAATTGAAACAGAATTGTTATAATGCCAGAAAAGGCTAGTTCTATGTTCTGTGTTCTAAACAGCATTGAACCATCCACTATTTTACAGCAACAGCCTAGCTACCAAGTAGCCTGTAACATAATCCATAAATTAACCAATTAAAAAGAAAAGAAGAAGAGCAAGAAAAAGCTAGAAAGAAAGAAATAATTAATCTGGAAGAGTAGGATTAGTAGGATTTCTAAATATTAAAGTTATTACACTATAGATTTTACTTTTCACCCCAACATTCTATATCTTTTAAGATCACATTTTCAGATGAATGTTGTTTGGTAATGAGTGATATGAACATTTTGAAGGAAAATATTTTGACATGTTAATATGTTATATTATAAAATCAGTTTTTTTAACACAGACTTTTTTTTGTACTTAAAAAAACAGTTTGTTGTGCAAGGCAGGCAAAATCCACAGAATATTATGGGCTGCATGTGAACTAGCCAAAGAACATACATAATTACTGTATACTGTATACTATAATGGGACAACCTTTTGAACCAATAATTTCCTGGTATTCTCTGATTTGACTCAGAAAAGAAATAACTTTTCATGGTTGGAATTCTATTACTCTGCATATTCCATGATCTATTTAAATATTGATTCATATTTAAATATTTAAAACATTCAAAATTGTTCCACATACCTTTTTGTTTGAAATTTCACCCCATGGTTAAGGTGTGTTGTGGTCTGAAATAAACTGGAACTGAACTGAACTGAAATGGGCTTCAGTGACACTGTATGATGTGATATTAATGTCTTTATGACATCAGCAGGAGGCAGTAGTGTATGATGTCATTGTCAGGTCTGCATCAGAACTGGTCACGGCCACGCCCCCTCACTCAACTCGCAATCTCTCTCCCAGATCACAATCACTTCCCCGCGCACGGTCACGTTCACCTGTTTATCAATTAGTGTCACCTGGTCTCCACTCTATTTAAGCCCCCTCCCCGGTTTCCCTGGGGTTGTGCCTCGTCTATACAATCGTCGACGTTATCGTCACTGTTCACTTGGACTTCTGCGTCAGTCTTGTTGCCCGCGATAGCCAGGCGATAGTCCTGTTCTTCCCGCGTACCCAGACTTCCCATTTGGTATAGTTATCTCCTGGTTTTTCCCAGTCAGTATTTTTGTGTTTGTTTCCTTGTTCCTCTGAGTGTTTGTATGTAGATTCCTCTCCGCTATAGTAGCGGACACGACTTTGGTTAATTCCCTGTTTGGTTTCTGTTTAATAAATACCTTGTTGTTGAAATCCTGCCTCAGTCCCGTCTGTGCCTAACAGCCATGAAATGGGGCATGGCCTAGTGTAGAGGCAGAATGGCCCAGTAATTAAAGATGCGAAGCATGATGAAATAATCTGATTAGGCTAGAAGTATTGGGGATACCAGATCTCGTTCAAGGATTTGAGACCCCTTCTCACACAATCTATCCAGATAGTCAGTATTCTTAGGGTCTTTATTGTGTTTTCTCCTCTCCTGCTCACCCCATTAATTTATGCGGTTAAGATCAGGGAGGTGGGAGACAACCATGTGAGAGGCTTGTTAAGTGATTAGTAGGTTATGTCGATATTAACTTTAAAGAAAAAAAAAGTTTATTTGTTTGTGGATGATCAAATCATGACCCACTGTTATTGTCTTGGCAGACAGACTGATTTGAACTTGGAAAATGGACATATATCAAGTCAAGTAGGTTTTTATTGTTGTTTCAGCCATATACACAGTACATAGTGAGACGAGACAACGTTTCACCGGGAACAATTGGTGATACACGTAACTGTTAAAACACAGTATGGACAAGACAGATACGTAATAGTGCCTACATACACTATTGCGGGACTACACAGATTCACTCACACACGCACTCACACACACAACTACCTACGCGTGCACACTCTTGTACACATATGTACATAGAGTACAACACAGTTGTAAACAGGCAGGTCAAAGTTACAGGTGACCTAAAACAAACACGCTAGATAGGGCATGGCTTTTAGCAGAGCACTGAGGCTAGTTGTGATTTGCAAACAGAAGACTGTTCTATAAATATAAATAATAGCAGCAAGGCTATTCTACATAAATATAAGTGATGGCAGCAAGAAAGTGCGGGGGGCATAAAGGTGCAGTGTGCTGTAACGCGCTGGTTTGCATCCTGAGTTACTAAGAAATGCAGGATGCAATGCAGGATATATTTCATGAGGTTCATGAGGCCATCCAACCTAATGAAATTCCTACGGCCTTTGGGTTGTTCTCATTATAGCCTAATAATTCTTCTATACATGTCTCGCCAAAAGGCTCCAATTTCAACTAAACATAAAATATAATTCTAGGACAGTCCCAATAGTATCCAGTATAAAGTAATTAAATTAGAAGATTTTTCCCCCTGGTGTGCATTTTAAATTGATCTACTGACCAAGGGATCACAATTTTTTTTTTTTGAGTTGACGATCCCAAGACGCTACTTTTATTCTGGAGATTTCCAATGGTGGTCCTTAGGGACTTTTTAGCCTCTCCTATCACCCTTGCCCTGCACGGGAATAGCTTCTGTCGTCTAGAATTTCTTAGTTATTGTTTTAATTTCAAGTAGCATTTACAGTATAAAACCAATCCCTGTCTTACAAGCCAGCACACTTTTTTGAATCCATTTAAATGAAATTTTGTCATGTCTTTGTCATGTTGAAAAATTACCTCTGTTTCTCACTACTTGACGGGTGAGTACATAAGACATTCATACCAGCTCTCGTAAATTCCTCACAAAGTATTCATGACTTTCATAAGACATGAGTCAACATTCATAGCTAACCCTACATAAATGTGGGAGGCGGAATGCCAATAACTTATCAAAATAAAAGTTCAACGGTCTCAATGCAGCATTGTCATTTTTGTTTTAAACCTGTTACCTGATGTCACCATGTCACATCAGAGTGAATTTGTATATGGGTAAGGCCAGTGTTATGAAGGAGACCGCACATAAGCAAGTATAAAATTGAAATGTTTTGTAAGAATTTGCATGCAACCATGACAGATAATTCTCATAGTTGAAATAATTATTTTGTGTTTCGTCCAACCATTCCAGTGTCCCCAAATAATTACTCATCAGCTTTGTAGTTAATCTTTCAGTGTTAAACTCAGATAACTGATTATGAGTACTTCACAACGTGAATATAAAGTGACATTTGAAATAAACTTCAGAAGATATTAATGTATTTATCTAATTATAGACACTTGTCAGGACTATATGGTAAATTGAATAATATCCTTTACAAAATACTACATGTCATTTTAAAACCTTTTCCATATTATAAAAATAATAATAACTATGATCCTCTCCCTGACTACTTCATGAATGTCTTCTGAAGTCTATTTTAAATGTCACTTCACAAGTTGTGATGCATTCATAATCATTTTGAGACATTGGGTCTTTTATTTTTTACTTTTGTAAGGTTGGGTATGAATGTGCTATGAGGTTGGGTATGAATGTGCTATGAAACAGTCATGAATGGATTGTGAATAGTTCATGAGAGCTGCTAATAAATGTGTTATGTACTCACCCTTCAAGGAAATTGTTAGCAAAATTTCCTTCCCTTTTATTAGGCCTTTTCTCTTTCACTTTAATTGTGAGACAATTGTGAGTCCAAAATATGATTTTTCATTCCACCTTAGTCATCTTTACCAGAGGTGGCAATAATTGTGGAGAGTGTTGTATGGTGTCACATTTTACCCTATTTTTAAAGGAAGTGACCAAAGCTATGAAATTGACCAGTATAGCTACAGAACTCATGCGTAAGCAAATGGCAGTACAATCTAGTAGTGCATTTTTTTAAAATATGTAAACGTTATGATTTTTTAATTTCCACTGATGATTATAGGTCAATGATTATAGTTGCTTTAATTATGGAACAAAATTAGGGGGAGGGGGGAAATCAGGCTACTAGCATGCTATCCATGTGCCTTAACTGCTGTCACCCCAAATTCCATAGCCATAGCACACTGGTTATGCCTCCAGATCTGTCCCTTTGTTGTAATGGTGGATGCATATCGCACATGCGCATTGTTAGTCCATATTAATAGAACACTGGCTATAATTAAAAAATGCAAATTTTAAAAGAAAACAACTATTAACTACTAAAAACTAACTATTTGGATTGTTTTTTGTTACTACATAGCCTACAGTCATTAAATACATACAGTAATTTAAATCTTTCTTAGAACTGAAATAACCGAATGGGATATGGCATGTTAAAGATTGTCTTTAAATATGTTTTGAACATGCCACTAAGTTTTCCATTACTTGGTTCAGAAAAGTAGGCCTATTAAATACCTTGACTTTCCATGTCTGGAAGAGACTTTAAAATTCCCAGACATTCCATGAACTTTGGAAGGCCTAATAAGGCTAAAAAGCTAGCAGCTGAAAGTTGTACCCTTTCTTTAAAAATTTCATACCATTTTGTATTGCAGGCTATTCAACCCTGGCCACTTTGATCTGTGACCATATGAACTGACACTGAACTGAAATAGACTTTATAAGGCACTGAATAATGTCTCATGTAGGCTTTGTGACATCAGCAGCATAGTTGGTAGATTAATTACATCATTTAAAGCTACATGCTGAAAATTGGTCAACACAGCCTTCATTTCATTTGAAGTGTCATCCTATTTTATTTGAGACTCTAGGACAATAAGTGCTGCTAACGTCTGTGTTTGTACTGCTTTGATTACTGCTTTTATTGTGCAGCCAATATTCATTTGCAACAGATTTTCTTATTATTCCTTTTAACCAAATGGTCACTGCATCTTCTAAGTTCCATTCATGTGGCATTATTCATTCATTCATTCATTCATTCTTTCATTCACTATTGATCATTCCTTTTCATCAAGGCTGTGGATGTATCATGTAATGTAAAGCCAATTATCTTGGTAAATGATAAATTATCAATTACCAATTTAATTATAAATCTCACATATGACCCTCATGTCATCCTTTTACCTTTTAAGTATGAATAGTGCTTTCATATTGCCCACAGGGAGAGAGAGGTCACTCACAGCTTTGTCTTTGTCTTTGCACAGAGAGGAAAGCCACTGCATTACTCTCCCAGCTCCTCCTGATCCTTTAGTTTTCCAGTGGTGAAACTAAGCAGGTCTGGAGATGACACTGCAGGTGAGCTCAGTAGTACTCTCATCTCCCACTGACTACTCTGAAGTCTACTCTTCTACTCTTGCATAGATGGTGGACAGACAGCGCAGTTTCCTTAGTCCAAAGAATGTGTCTGAATAACAAATTGCAGTGATGCTGAATAGAAATGCTTAATACACAATGGTGGCAAATATGAAAATCATGTGAATTAAAGCCTGCTGAGAGCAGTTCAACAAACAGCCAGACGAGGGCAGCATTGATCTATCAGATTACCCTTAGCATAAGTCTCCAACTGTTACAGTATGGCTGCTTACCAAAGGTTTTAGTTAAGTTTGGCTCCCTTGGAAAGGAATTGTTCAAGTTTCCCTCAATAAAGACAAAAAATTTGAACAAAAAAAGAATTGAACAATATCTTGAACCTCTCCTCTCTATGGTTACACTGGATAGCCTTACACTTTTTAGGTATAAGGTAGGAAAAATAAATCAATGGCCAACAGTCGATTGCCAGTTCAGCATCCTAAATTGGCAGCAAACAAGTGAAAGGGGTTCATGTGTGCTGATGATGCGTTGTAGTATGTACAGCACACCATTTTGGCCTACAGACGCTCATCTGTCGGCATAATGTTGTCAAAATGGATCGGTCACAAAATGTTTGCCCTGTCCAGAGCACGTCAAGCAACCCGCCAGGAGCAGCAGTGGTCTGTAAGATTATTCTTGGAACTGTGTAGAACCAGGTCTCTGTTATATTTCTCCTGTGAACGCCAAACCCAAAACTGACTGCTTGTGCTGTTCTGTAAGAGAGTAATGAGCCATCATGGCCATCATCAGTATCTCAGATAGTGGATCATATACCAACTTAGCACAATGATGTTTTAATCAACATAAGATACATTCACTTTTGCTGTTTGCTTGCTGAGATAGCAATATATCCTTGCATATTATATGAAGGTGATATGCACAAGTACTGAGACAGGTTGAGAAGTGATGTGCATTGTAATGAATTTTTAACGTGTTATACAAATAAATCAGTAAATAAATAAATGAAAAAAAAATAGATAAAATGAAAACAATCTGTTGGAGTTTGTTAACCTATAGACTGAGAGAATACAAGTCAACAGCATCCCCTCCTCCCATGTTCCTGAAACATTTTCCATACAACAGCATCCTCTACTGACCACATGATTAAGGCAGTATCACTAAATCATTCACTATTTGCTATACACTGTATCTACCAGGAACAGAAATTCTGTCAGTAAGAAGAAAGCGTGTTAGCTTGTGCTAATGTCACAAAAGTCTAAGTCTAAAGGAGAGGGGATCGGAGTAGGGAGAGAGCAGGGGAGGGAGAATGAAACTGTTGAAAAAGCTTGAGGGAGAATGGAAGAGAATGAAAATGGGGAAATGAATTCCATCTGGCAAAGTGTCCTTTGTGTGCATGTGTCTAAAGGCCAGCACTCCCACACCAATGGGGCTCACTGCCAGGGTGCCACTTTCTGACTTCAGCTGGCTGCCAAGGCTGAGAGTGACCAGACTACACACGAGTCAAGGGATTGAATCAGAATCAGGAACACAATGTATGCCCCTGTTCCTAGACTGTTTCAAGAGAGTTTGATTATTAGCATCTTATACCACTGTCCACCTTTCTGGCCCTATTACACTTACATATCAATCTGCCCAACTCTATGTGAAGTTTAAATGAACTGTCACAATAACACAAGGGTACAATTTAGCAGCCTGACTGATGATGCACAGCAACATTTGAACTTGCGACCAAGATGGATTTCAAGTCTGTTACACTGCGTTTGGTAGTATGGGAAATGGTGATTTTACAAAAGCCAAGAAGGTATAGAATCTTTGGATGCGGCACTTGACAAAAGACTAACAGCCCACTTTTGATCATAACAACCATCCATTTAGAACTACACACTGTGTGTATATTAGTGAATATTGCCCTTACCGAGGTGTTACCACCACCTCAAACGCACAATATTCACCATTATACGTACGCCATGCCATTCGTTATCCCATGTATAGCTGTGTCCACAGGATTTCTGTTTTAACATTCCAGAAGTGATCTTAAAGGGGATGTAGAATAGATGAATGGAGTACTGTGCCTTGTTCTCTGATGTTAAAATAGAATATGAACACCTCATGTCCATGATAGCTCTTTGGCCATGCACAACCTCTCCTAAATCATCAAAATGTTTTTTCAGTCTATGTTTCCTTTAACACAGAAGTAGTTTGGGAATGAAACAGAACATTCAAGCATTGTTTTTGTTTTTATCATTGGAATGGTCACTTTCTCTCTCTCTCTTCCCTTCTCTCTGGGTTCACTTACGTCCCTGTTTTACTTTGTCTTCCTCTGGCATCATTTCCTCTCTCCATCATTTGACAGGTCTCCCCTCACCTTCCCCTCCCCTCACCTTTCACTCCCTCCCCATATGACACTGTTATACTGTAACTGTTCTCTAAGTTATTGGTATGCGTCTATTGTTCAAGGCTTGGACATTTGTAAGCACACACAATAAACAGACAGTGGACAATACAGAGCAATCTTTTCAGTTCCATTGTGTTTAAATGTATTGCATGAAAATCGGTTAAGTGTATTGTATTAAATCTCTTATGGATCTCATCTTTGATCTATCATCTGTGTATGGCATGGTAACCATGAGTGATTGGTATTATTATTCCTCTCTGTGTTCCTAACAGTCTATGGAAAAATCACTAGCAGTTTGTCTTGTAGTTTCCTACTCCATTGTTTCTATCTATCCTAGTTCATTTTTTCCCTTGCTTCCAGTTTGTAAGCCTCAATTACTGCTCTGTCTCTGTTCTGTGATGAGGAATCGTGTGTCAGTCCTAGAGCTGAGAAACTTAGCTTAAACTCCAGTTCCTTCCAATTTCAAGTCAGTCATCTGCTTCTTTCACTTTCAGCATTAGTCTAGCAGCTACAATTATCTCAGTGGCAACACAGCAGGTGAGAGCAGAGCAACACTTTGCTTGAGTTCCAACTGTATATTGTGAGAAAAAAGAAAACATCCTTTGTGTTAATGAATCATGAGTCAATGAATTTATATAGTTTTATACTTGTTTTATACTCGTTATTCGTTATACCAAGAGGTTGGTATCGACACAACGTGGTTTTGAACCACCCATTACTTGAATTGCTATGGAGCTGCTTGCTTAATACTTTTAAGTAGAATTACCAGGAGACTTTACATATAACCCCCCACACCTTTTTGAAGGGCAGACATTGCAACTTCTGCAGCCAGTTATGCTAATGTCTAATGTTTAACCCTAGGTCAATAAGCTTGGCTGGGCAGATGATGGCATGATAACATGAGTTTAAAATATCCTCCAGAGTATATTAAGGACAAGTAATGTTCTTTAACAGTATTCTGAATTCCTCTAACTATAATTACTTAAATGCAATTAAATACTCATCATTTACCCCATGGAGCTTGGACCCAAGTTGACTCCTTTTATAAACACTCCTCAATCCTATCTGTGCCTGGATAGCTAATTATTTTCTGGATCTAATGTCAGAAGCATCAGCACTGTTAATACAGATACAAGACACAAGGATTCTCTAACGATAGCTATTCATGTCAGAGATGAGATTAATTGCCTGGGCTAACGAACCCACAGCACTGCAGAAAATTCAACTCTGTTTATGGCGGGACACTTAATTGCAGTGTCGAAATTATGGACTTGAAACGAAGTCCATCCCACTGCTTGTTCATTAAGTTCATGTGACAAGCAGTGAACACAGACTGATGTTAAGTGGGTTGGGCGTTTTTTTTTTCATTTATTTCAGCCAGTGTTTTTTTCGTACTTAATTTTACTCAGTCACTCTTGTCTGCCTTACAATCACAACACTTAACACAAGACTTAAGATGTCATTCAGATACTGTACATAATAATCATTATAATAAAAAAAACTATATAGTGGCTCCTTGGTGTATTTGAAAATCCAATGCATGTACATATTTTTGATCATATGATGATGGTTGAAAGAAATTAACTCAACAGTTTCTTCAAGGGACTGTGTCCATCACCATGGGAAAGCATGTGTTTGTGTGTGTGTGTGTGTGTGTGTGTGTGTCTGCGTGCGCGCATGTGCGTGTGTCAGGGGTCTTCTGCCCATTCTCCTTCCCCCATCTCCAGTCATGCCAGTTAGGAAACCCCTTGAGGGGTCCAGAGGCAGAGGCTATTTTTACTCCACTTATTCACCTGGCCCATTTATGCAGGTTCTCAAACCCCCAGCCCCCATCACACGAGTCCCCCAGACCCAGAGTCCCTTGGCTGCTTCAGCTCACAGTCAGCTCACTGAGCCACTGTTCTACTCCTCCATCTACATCTTCCTCCTCTTCTTCAATCTCCACTGAGATTTTAAGACTTTGCTGAAGGTTTTTCTACGTCTCTCTTCCCTCTATAGCCATACAGGGTCACAGATAGAACACTAAAATACAGGGCCACAGATGTACAGTAATTTCCCGAATATAAGCTGCACCATGTATAAACCTCAGGTCAATGTTTTAAACAAACTAAAAAAACAAAACCATGTATTGACCTCACCCTCTCATTTACCTCACAGAAGTATTAACCTGAGTTTACTAAACATTACCTATTGAATTACAGTCAGATCAACCTCATAGATGAAGAATTTTTGCTAAATCAATGTATTAACCTCGGTTAATAAAAAAATTACGGTAGTGCACAAACCCACATACTGCATAAACTACATGCTGTGGTCTTTTTCTTTACTCTGTGGTAGGCTGTTATTATGGTATGGTATGGACTATCTATTTTTTCCTTTTCTACTCTGCTCCTCCTCTTCCTCTGGTTCATTTCACACACTGCTGGATCCTCTCCAGTCTCTCCCCAGTCCCTCGCTTTGGTGTTTGACATATCTAGGGCTTCTCCTGGTCCTTAATGGATGGGTCTGTTAACCTCCATGGAGTCACATCAAGACAAGAAATGGCTACCGTGTCTTGTCCGACAGCACAGTATATAGCCTGCTGTATATATATATGTGTATGTGTATGTGTGTGTGTGTGTGTGTGTGTGTGTGTGTGTGCGTGTGTGTTTGTTTGGTGGGGCTCTTTGGTTTAGTGTATGCTTTGCATCTGAGATTTTGAGATCACAGTAGGATTTCCAACATAGTTATTAGAAGAAAGCCATGGTATAGTGCAAAAAACACGTCAAACAAATCAAGATGATAATGGCTACAGGAGATGATACAATGTATGTGAGTGAGGGTGGAAACAGAGAGAGAGAGAGAGAGAGCGATGCTAACTACTATACTCTTACACTAACACAATCTTTGCTAAACTGTAAACACAACACACTGCATAGCACATGTTTTGCAAAACTGCAAAGACTGTTTCACTGCATAAGACTCGATTTGCAATTTTATAGCACACTTGTAGAAAAATCTTTTTTCTACTCACACTATTCTGAGAGTTGCCTTCCTAAACTGATACACGCCAAAGCACTTTTTGATGATTACGTCACTGAACATTCAGACCTTTACCATTGCAAAAAAGACAGGTAAGGAAGTGTTTGGATTACAGTTTGGACAATATTGGAGAGAGAGTGAAAAAGGTGTAAGAATTAGAGGAGAGGAAGGGGTGAAGAAATAAGGAGGAAACGATTGTGAAGTCCTAAAAAGTTATAAGCTGCTGAAAACTGACATGCAATGCAGACAAAGTAAGAAAAAGCCAAATGTGTTTTCAATTCTTACTGTCAGTGTGCAAAAATGCTATTGCAAGTAATTTATGTTTTGCTAGTTCGGTGGAAACCAAATAGCCAAATAGTCACTGGAAATAGCCAAAGTTTCAAACTGAAATTGTGCCAAAGCAATCAGAAAAAAAGTTTGTATAAATTGCAGTGCTATTTAAGTTCAATCAGAACTCACTCAATCATGAGAGCTCTGTCAGAATGTGTCCCTGTTACTTCTGCACGTGAAGACATGAAGTATGATGTGCAAACTTGTGATCCTTCCAGACTTGTGGCTCAGTCAGATTTTCTAGCAGGAGTCCTGTGTTTTGGACATGAGGTGTGTCAAATTCAGTTAGCTGTACCCAGCTGCTCCTGAGTGGTTGATTTCTACTGCACAAACACAACACTTTGCTTTCTTTGGTTGACGGTGTCGCGTTTGATGGATTAATTTGCATAAAGTTGAGTCTGACGCGAAAGAGCTGCTCCAAGCCGTCGCGCCACCTTCCCAAAATGCGTTGTGTGACGATCTACCGTTAGAGAGTTTCTTTGCGCTTTTGCAGGTTTGTGTGGTGGGAAGCCTGTCTGCTGTGCTCATCACTGGGCTATTCTGGGAGCCTGCTAATTTGCACCAGGGATTGAGGGGAAGCTAGAGAAATAGGACATGAACACATAGCCTACTTAATTATTCACTTTTGGAGTTTACAGCTATGGACAGGTCCCCCCCACACACACACCCTAAACAACCTTTTTCAATTAACTATGAAAAGGTGAGTAACCAGACATACATCACAGTGTACTCTAGAACCTAAAAGAGACACATGTAATAGCTTCCAGTCAACTACCAGTCAAGTGCTGGTACTGTTTGCAGCCCCTCCAGTGGATAGGACAGCATGTGTTTTTTTTTTTCAAACTCATCCACTGAGATAGATATTATATGCCTGATCCTCTGGTACCAATCTGTCCCAATGTGGTACTCTTAAAATGGAATATTTTCATTGGGGGGGAGACTGAAATATATCAGGATTAAAGGCAACAATAACCTGAAAAAACTGAGGACATTTGGCTAAGCTTGTTATACCCTTTCTTATATGTTCTGTGTCTATATCTTATTGTATTAGTGTGTGTTCAGTCTTTTAACAATCCTGCTACTGTGAAACACTTTTTTGTCTGGGAAAAGTGCTATCCAGATACATTTTACTTACTTACTTTACTTATCCCAATGATCTACAGAAGAAACAGGATTCAGCTCTCTGTGAGAAAATTACCACATTTCCCATAGGCCACAGCTGATATCATGACAGTTGAAGCTGGAAAACACCACTAACGACCAGTGTAAAAGGAAGTACAATTTGTAAAAAATTAGTTTAATTCAATGGACGGTGTTGGATACCAGCCAATTCCTTCCAGGGCACTGACCAGAATGATTTTCTTGTCCTTGATTGACAATTACATGCACCACTGCTGAGAAACTGGAGCTTCTTCCCCACATCAACCCTCATCTCCCACTGAAGATCAATGTGAGGACACTTCTACAGATGTGGGCTCACTCTTATAGGTCTGATTTGCTGTAGAAGGCTTGCTCCTTCCTCCTCTTGAACCTCTCCTGCTCTAGTGTATCAGCAAGGGACAGGAGCTCTTTGGCACGGCGCCAGCAATGTTGTCCTTGGGTCAAAGCTACTGTGCACCCTGAAATTATGTGCAACGTGTGAGCCTTTTTGACCAGTGTTTGCAGTTTGGGACCATGCACCTAGGGACCCTTGTTGTGGGGCGATGTTGACAGTTCTATTCATTATATATGGCATTTATGATTGCTGATATATCATTTATATACATTGCTGCTGTATTTGCACAGAGAGACATGATGCATTGGTACTAAGTGGTGATATTAACAAAAGATCAGAGGTTGGCCATTTCCAGTCAATGCTAATTATGCTATTTTTGAGCACCAGGAATACATAAATATGAATATTAGCAGAGCTCATTGGCATCTTGCATCTAGAAAATGGCATCTGAGTGAATGAGATAAATGTAACTCTACAGAGGTCCCCTCCAGTCATTCTTTAATGCAGCTATGATCTTTGAAGGGCACATCAAATAAAAATGGTAATCCACTGTGGTGAACACAAGATTGCTTTGGCAGGGACCTGCAATGAACCATAGGTGTTTTAATTTCTCTTCATATGACTCGATTGGGTCCCAGAAGAACTGGATATATGACAAGCAGAATGACTTCTTTTCCTTCATGCTCTGTCGTATTTTTGCCATCATAAACCAATGGGATCTAATTAATGGTAATTCACTGAGTACTCTAGACACTCTATTCTAATGCTTGAATATCATTTTTTGTCATATCTAATTTGCACATTTATATTTATCGTCTTCTGATTGTGGCACCTCCAAGAAATCCAATGAACTCCATAAAACTGAGTGCTGAATTTGCATGAAAATTCAAATTGATTTTGAAAATGCAATCAATCATTTCCTGTTTTTCTCCTCCACAATCACACTTCATCATTAGCACCCAGACATTTCTTCAGAAAGGGACAGTGAGATATTAATGCGAATACTGATAGCTAATAATAGCACTGTGTATGGTTCAAGTGAAAAGAGTTCTTCCATCTGTTCTCTCTATCTCTGGTGTCCTATAACACGAGAGTCCTTGGCATCGTTCTGAAACTAAATGTCCCAGGCCATTATTTGGCTGTCATTTCAAACTGTGAACACTCACGATTAGCAACCTAACGACAGACAGTATTTACATTTGCAGCCTGAGGCTCAGTGTCATTGCATGCAGCCCTGGAAAGGTCAGCAGAGCCAATCTGTTCGCAGCTAAATGACACTCCTTCACCCTGCCTCCACTAGTAATTGAGAGGACACTGCACTCATACAAACACCCGTGCATCTCACTAGAGGTGCCTGGGCTACAGGGAAGGGAAATTGAAAAGAGACAGTAGAGATTAAAGGGCTTAGCTGTGTGTGTGTGTGTGTGTATGGTCTGAAGATGTTGGCTGCTCACTTTTATGTGTGAAGATAATAATTTTTGGCATTCTATTTAACACTGAAACAGGTCCACTTCAAGTGTGGCACTTCAGATATTTCTTCCAACACAGTTAATCATATGCATTTTTGAGCCTCTGTTGTCCTGCTCATGTTTGGGCTATGACATGAGTACTGGAGAGAGAATAGGATTCAAGGAGTTTATTTGTCACATGCATTGAAAAATATAAATAAATACATAAATAAATTAAAAAAAATAAAAGCTAATTAAATAAAAGAAGATAATAAATAAAGGCATGGAAAGGATAGAGGATATGAAGGAGAGGAGTGAAGTGGAGAAGGGAGAGGAGAAGAAGAGAGGGGAGGAATGGAATGGAAAGGAGAGGAGAGGAGAGGACAGAGGATGTGAGAGGGCAGAGGTGCAAAAAATGTGGAGGGGAGGAAACGGCTGATAGAAAGAGTGGAGGATAGTTGAAAGAGGTAAGGAGACAAGACTTGAGATGGAATCAGTAGAGCTGCTGGACATTACCTCTCCACCCCCACCCACTCTGCACCACTCCCATATAAGCAGACAAGTAGTCCATCGCCATGCGTCTCTCCCATTGCACCCTGATCAGAAGCATAATAATGTAAAATCGCGACAGCAGTTTCAGCACGGTGTGAGATTGATGCACTTGATTTTCTTTCTGTCTTTGTTTTTGTCTCAATAACCCCACTTTGCTCTCCACATTCAAAACCTCTCATTCAAAATTTCATTTACAGGGAGTGCATCATTAGGTCCTCTCAGGTCAGGTGCTGTGAGGACAGCCCTGTATCCTTCATGGTGAAGTGATCACAAGAGTGGGTTGCGAGGGGGCACTTTGTTCTTCTAGTTTCGTCAGACAATTAAGCTGAGCTGGAGAATGGCTTCCAATAATTGTGTGGTGGCGGCACTTCCTTGTTATCTGTCAATAAGTACATACAGAAAGGCAATTAGGTTGCATTGAATGGGAAGGTTTTTTCATGAAATAAAAGGAAAGTGTATATTTCAGCCCATATGACAGCATTGCATGTCAGTTGCACGCTCACTGTACGTATCTATCTTAAAGTATGTCATCTTCTTTAGTTCTGATTTACAATAAAATCAAGAGAATTGCAAGGACATGCATCAATAAGAATAAAAGTTCTGTGTAGTTTTAATCACGCGAGGAGTTGAGTGAAATTGTCCAATAGCATCCTGTCTCTAAGCTGGTGTGGCAACAGACACAGGCATTGACGAGGGCACAAAACACTTATCTTCATTATGTATTAAAATAATGTGTTTATGTACGTTCCCATATGGACACACTGCATATTTATTGTCGAATGCTACTGGTTATTACACATAAAAATATTTCATTTCTTTTTATGGCATGATAAAAAAGTGAAAAGAAGAAACCGTCAGAGAAAGTATGTTTTTTTTTTTAATGAAGACAGAACCTTGCATCATTTACAACCACAAAACATATTAGAACCACATAAGCACATAACTACTAATAAAAATGTAATATGACATTGGTGTATTATGTATTCTCTTTCAATCATGATACAAGACAGACATGATAATGCATTCTCTTACTTTTTTAATTCAATTAAATTCAATTATATCAATACAGTGCCTTTTACAATAATATCGTCTCATGACGCCTTACAGCAAGGAGCACCCAAGAGCAAGAGTTTACTGTTACTTCAAACTGTGGCATCTGTGAACAGACAGGTCAGTGACTAACCAGTAGCCACTAGAGAGTCATATCAATTAAACGCTCTTTCTTTCCCTTTCTCTTCCTAGTGAAGTCCAGAAGGCAATAACAGTCCCAACCAACAGTTCAGGCCAATCAGGAGGATCAGCCTCTCTCTCAGCTGCTACCTTACCATCTCAAGCCTAAAAGTGCAAAAATGTGTTGTTATTTGGGCTATGTATGCCAGTCATTCCAGTAGTAGAAAATAGTTCCAACAGGGTGAACCAGACAACCAGTCAAGTTCATGTCAACAATGTCAACAATGTCAATGTCAAGCTAGTGGAATGATGAGAGATGTGAATCAGAAGCCCTAAACCTTGTGATTGTGATGCAGCTAAGGGGCATAGTCAGGCATGAATCTCTGAAATGTACTTTTTTATCACAGAAATGTTGTTTGCAAAGGCTGTAAAGTGCTTTCTCTCACACACACACACACTCTCTAATCACTGATTAGAAATAGATACATTTTCCCCCTCACACACGCACACCCTGATTTGTCCTTCACCTTCGTAAACAAAAACCTGTCCCTCTGTCCTGCATTATCCCACTGTAGAGGCTAGTCTGCATCTGGCTATCCAGGTCATCTGGAGTCATTTTCATGCTGTTCCTATCCCACTCATCTCTTTGGTGCTGGAGTTCAGGTGTCTGTGACAGGGACGCTCAGACTGTGTCAGTGTGACACTGATGGTTGTGATGGTTGTGTTGCACTGATGCTGATGCTTGTGTTGCACTGATGCTGATGCTTTTGCTGCTGTGTCCAGCACAATTGTGACCTTTCTGACTCTGGCCACTGATACAACTCAGTGTAGCACATTCACTGTCTTTGCTATCTTCTGCACACTTATATCTTTTTGATGTCTCTCTCTCTCTCTCTCTCTCTCTCACACACACACACACACACACACACACACTTTCAAACACACACACACAAACACTTTCCCTTATCCTATTCCTTACCCATAGGAAATGCTTGTAAAGATTCTCTGTAGGCAGAAACATGACTTAGATATAGCATAATATGCTTTGAATGTGCTACGCATTAGAGCTCAGCACTATTTTGCATAAATACATAAATACATTATTGCATTAATGAAAATGGAACTGAATGATATATTATTCTCTGTCAGGTAATCAGAAAGGTGGTGGATGGATCTAGCTGGGGCTATAATTTACATCAGTTTTACTATTTCACCCTCTCATTTACCGAGATCAAAAATATTTCTCTGATTAGGAATAATATAGCTCACAATGTCATCTGATACACTTTAAAGTGATTACCTGTTGAGGCTGCTTCCTGGATTTGTATTTTATTACTGACAGGTCTTCATTTCGCTCTACATTGTCTGTTTTTTTTGTTCTCTCGTTTCATTTTCTTGACAACGACATTATTCAGCATTTACTAACCAAGAGGAAGGGATAATAATAATGACAAGTGTGCTGTATGTTAGGAAGCATTCTAAGCATTTTAGAAGTAATCTCTGTGCACTACAATATGTGCAGCACACCGTGTATTGCAGCAGACAACTGTGCTAATTGTCATATTAAAATTAAGCATAGAGGAAACATCAACACATCCAGGCACATGATGTATAGCCTATTCCAGTGTTTATGGATAAGAATTACACAATCTGAATCATACAATTCTTTCGACCAATAATAAATAATTGTCTACTTAAATGACCAGAAGAGCTTAACACATACATGAACATCATTACAGTAAAAATTTTAGGATGTAGACATCACATCTCAAGACACATTCTGTGTGTCACAGATTTCTACGAAACAGCTGAATAATATTGCATGAATAAGACTCACTACTGTATTCCCACAGGAATGCATGTCATTGTGACATATAAGAGAGTCATTTTCTCCCTGGTCTTTATTTACAGCAGAACAGGGTATTTCCCCCATCTCCCTCACTGAGCTTTTCTGTTGCGCTTGAGTGAGTGAGCAAGATGTTTGGACGGAGAGAACAGAGAGAGTGATTGATCTTGCACGTCTCTGTCCTCCGCTCACAATGCCAAAAGCAGCCACAGATCTGAGGAGCTAAAAAAAACTAGAGAAGAATCATGTGAGTTGCTGAGATCAAGCACACCTTTCCTTTCCTTACGTTCTTCTCCTCTTCCTCTCTCTCCTCTTCCTCACTATTTCTTTCTCATTTTCCTTTGATCGTTCATCAGGTTTTTAGCAGCAACTCCAATCCCTTTCATACTAATGAACCCAAGTTACTTGATCTCCTTCTCTTTATCTCGCTCTCTCTCTGGTATCATAATGATAAAGACATTCCCACAGTGCCTCTGATCACAGCTCTCAGTGAATGACTTTAACTGAATCACTACCCACAAGCCAGATGGAGTAGTGCTAATGGTCTCATACATAAGGGACTGCTAAAACCCAGTAGATATGCAGTTGCCCTGGGCACCGTTGTTGATACTGCTGATTCTCAACCTTTATGTCTCTTGTTAGTACAGATTATTACATTTGTTCCCATTGTAAGCTCCTTGCCTCTAAATGTGTGTCAGTGCTTGAATGGTTTTGTCTAGGGTTAGCCAGACCCCCCACACCTACCCCCACAACCACCATCATCCCACAACAGATGTACCTATGGGTCCCATTGATTGCCCTTACTCTCTGCTTGAAGTGCTAAATTGATCCTTCTTTCCCCATCCTCTCCTTCTTAAAGTTGTTACGAGAGGAGATGTTGTAGACTTGAGTGATCAAACTGCTTTCCTGTTTGACCGAGGTCAGATTTCATTACCCTTGTACCTTGCTTAGAGGAGAGAGAGGCAGAGAGAGGGAAAAGAGAGAGAGAGAGAGTCCATTTAAAGATATCTTGTGGAAGGAAGAGGCCCTGTGTACACCTCACTGATCCTAGAACAGCAAATGCAACCTGCAGCCTGGAGCACAGTGGTAAAATGCGTAAAGGCTAGAAGTTAGGAGCAACATCCACAGGTAAGAGTTATTAGAGGAGCAGAGGAAACATTTAGACATTTAGACATTTACATGTTCCTTTTCATAGTGCAGAAAGAGCAAAACTGAGTGTGTGTGTGTGTGTGAGAGAGAAAGAGAGAGAGAGAAAGAGACAGAGGAAGAGAGAGAGAGAAAAAGAGAGAGAGACAGAGGAAGAGAGAGCAGAGAGAGCGAGAGGTGTAGGTATGCTGACAAATTTGAGGTAAAAGAGTATGACATGACAAAGGAAAAAAAAGAGGGAGATAACCTCGACAGTCTCTGTAGCCAAATGTGCTCCTGCTAATGACTGATCTGCCACTGATATAATGGTCATGTCCTCTCCTGCTCACAGTAGGATTTAGCTCCAAGGTTGCGCCTGTCAACTTATCTCCCTGAGCGAGTTTTCCACCTGGCTGGGCTCGTGGTCGCCCTTCTATAGAGATTACATCTACTGAGTTTATGTAGGGAGGGGGGGAAGAAAGAAAAATGTGGTGCATTTATTCCAATAAACCACATTACATCTCAGCAGTGTATAACCATGAACTAATGCTGAGCCATTCAGGGATGGAAGTACACATCAGGGAACATCTCAGCTTAAACAGAGTTAGAAAATCATGAAATGCTAGTACCTAGAATACATCAAACACAGAACGTAAATCATGTGACACATTGAACAGTGAAACACCAGAAGTTTGACTGTATTTGCTTTGGTGTTTTTTAAGCACTGATCTCCCTTAAACCTCTGAGTCCCTTGTCTGTCTGTAGACTCGATCTATCTAAATGATGATTGCCATGTCTATTCCGATGAACTAATTACGTGGCGCTAATCAGTCATCAAATCTCCCAATTATGCCTTGGCACTGTCTGTGTGACTGGTGATGAGCTCTGACATTGAGTAGTGTGTTGAGCATCATCTTGGAGCACTCTCTGACAGGCCATCAATCTGTCATGACAGTGGATGTGGCCAGCCCCTTAAGGGCCACAAGGATCTATCTTGGCCTCATCTACAGTCACTCCCAATGAAACAGGAAGTCCATTACCTCCCTATTGTTGTTGTTGTTGTTCATATTTATATCAATTGATGATTTTCCATTAGCACCCATTTTTGTCAGAGGGACAAGTTTGCTACTGCATCTGAATGGGTAGAGAATTCACTAATAGGCTGAGACAGATGTGTGGGGAGAAAACCTGAGGCATTACTCTGGTTAGTTATGAGTTTCAGTGCCTGAAGTATTTGTGTATTGTACAACTGTGTTTGTGTTGGTATCCCATGAACCACATTTGGGTTCAGTGACCTTAGGGAGCAGGTTGGAATCCAGCCCAGGAACATTTCCCCATCTTATTTCCCATGTATCGCCCTCTCACTTCCTGTCTGGTCCCTCCAGGTCAATAAAGACTCTCCAGGCCCATAATGTAACTTTTTCAAAAATAAAATCAATACTTTGCTTTGGTCTTTCAATCTACAGTTCCACAGATAGAACTCAGACTAAAGGACACATCTTGCAACCTGCTTTGAACCATTTCATCTGTATCTCTATTGTGCATGGCCTATGTTATAAAATAGGATAAAACATTCAAAACTTTCACTTGAGAAATGAAAAAAAAAAACACAGAATAATGACTGTGAATGAATAATGAATGATTGTGTCCAACACAATTGAACGAAAATACCAGCAGGATCTTTACCTTAATCTTTAATTCATCATGTAAGTAAAATGGATTGGATGCATGATTCAGTTGTGATTCCTGCCACTTCTCCCATAGGAGGACCTGTTTGTGCTTCTCTGCTCTACTGTACTGTAAAAGGGAAGCCTGGCACCGGAGGGCACATCTGTGCCCATCTTCTTCTCTTTGCAGCTGCTAAACTAGGTCTCCAGAGGGGCCGGGCATCGTGACTGGTTCTCACTACCGCTGCTTGGGAGGTGGGGGGGAGGTTGGCGGGTGGGAGGGTAAGTGGGGGTGGCAGGGGTTGGTTGGGCCCCCCTGGGAAATAAGTGAAGAGAAGATGTGTTTTGTTTTGGGGTTTGTTTTTTGTCACGATATGATTTGGGGTTGATGACAAGGAGTGGTGGAAAGACTAAAGGGCTTTAGGGAGAGGCTGTTGAATATGCGTGAGTCATTAAAAAGAACTCTGTATATGTGTGTGTATGTTTGTGTGTGTGAGAGAGAGTGAGAGAGAGAGAGAGAGACAGGGAGAGGGAGAAATAATTAGATTTAGATTTTGTGAGAACGCTCACAAATGTATAGCTGTGAGATTAATATATATATATACCCATTAAAATTAATGAGACCTGTTTCTTTGTATCTCACTCCCCCTCTACTGTCTTCACTCCCCCTGCCTGCCTCCATCTCCCTCCCTCTCTATCCCTCTCTTCTTTACCTTTTGTCCTCATTCACCTCTTCTCCTCTCCTCCCGCTCCTCTCTTCCTCTCCCTCTCTCTGACTTGTAGGACCATGACCTAGCCTGTTAGATGGAGGAGCTTAGGGACATGGGGAGCTGTCCCCATTGAGGTGCAGGTCACAGCTCATTGGGTTCCTGCTCAGGATCCACTACATGCAACAAAGGTGAATGGGTCTCCCACGCCAGCCCTACATACAGCCCATGTCTAAAGAACTTACTTTTTATTGCACAAGAGACAAGGAGCTGGACTGGAACTTTTCCATGACTGGAAGAGGAATTGGAACAAGCTTTAGTACAGTATGTTCTGTGTTACAGAAAGTTTTAAGGACTTTTAGGATGCTTGGACTTTCATGTGGAATTAGATAACTTTTGTGCGCTATCTAGGATTTGAAAAATCTATTTATTTATATATATTCTTCAGTACTGTGAATACAGAAGACAGGAAAAAAATTATTTGTTTAGACATCAACATATTATTTCAGTTTACACAGTAAAAGCACTACACTACACAATACACAGGGGAGACAAATATTACAAGTTCAGTTTAGACTTTTTCTTTAGTACATTAAAGCAGAATTGGAGAGACCCCTGGTGAACAGTGTATGTTTTCCAGACTTCCATCAGCCCTGCAGGATTTGTTGCACCTGAAAGCAAAAAGAAAAACAAGCAATAAAAAATCATGGACAAAAACGTTTAAATAGGTAGGTTCACTAGTGGGTGCCTCATGGGACTAGGGTTTTGATGTTTTAGCAATCTCTCAAAGTGGGCTTTTAAAGTGTAGCAAGAATGCACTGCGCTCATATCGTATTCAGAAGGGCTCTCTCCAGACTGAGATTGTTAAATATCTCGTTCATCAGTGGGGAGGAGGGATTAATTCCTTGCCGTTTAAAAGACTTTTTTTTCTAGTCGGAAGTGAAAGTTAAGAGACTGAAGAGTTTGACTACAAGTAGCTGCTTGTGGCACTATCAGATGCAAGACTGAGACAACTTTTCTGCAGAAGTAAAGTAAAATGTCTCTGTCTGATGAAGTCTTCTGTCCAGTCTTCTGTACTCACTGTACTGGATACTAGTAATGTACTGCTCTAGATTTTGAGCACTAAAACACCCTATCTACCCATTTTGTCAGGGGTAAAAAAAAAAAAAAAACATCTGGGTGGAACAACAAAGCTTCATACTGGGCATTCAAGTCGGATGCAAGATCAAGTCGGATGCAAGATCCTCAGTTCGGCCAACAGGGTGATGTTGCCAAGTCTAAGATCTGGTCAACTGCAGACGAGGAGTAATTAGGCCATGACAATGCACTGTAAATCATATGTACAAAATGTAACAATAATATTCTACCAGTTTAATTTCCATAAATGGTGTATATGTTTAACAATCTTCAAAAAATATACACATGCATGAGTGCTTCTGGACTCTGGTATTCCTGCTCAATACAAATCCTTTGAGTGAGTGGCTGGAAGTCTTCAGAACAGGTAGGCATGGAATTTTCATCTCTATTACTCAGTAATCAGTATGTTGTGTGTGTTGTTCTCAGACTGTGCTGTGTGTGGCTTGTAGAATGGTACATATTCTGAGATTTAAGGGATCTGGCTTAGATCATCAGACAAGGCATGACATGCAAGGCTTGCAGATATTTGGAATTATAAATACAAGCTAATTTGCTAGACAGGTGAGAAAAAGTGTGGAAGGAATGCGTAGCGGGGATGAAAGTCTTTGATTTCAGTCACTCTATGAAAATTTGCTGTGCACTTCAAAGAATTCGAAATGCAGCAAAGTCATTCAGAGCATAACTATGTAATCAGATGTGAAAGATTTTGAGATGAGTGTTGATTATGGCTTTCAGAATGAAAGTGATTGTTGATAATTATGTAAGCTTTATGTTTATGAACTTGAAGTACAAGGAGTAGGTGATGCTGACACAGAACTACGAAATACTACTGAAAAAAACCCTAAAAAACCTTGATATTTCACTTCTCAACAGATTTTCATCCACATTTTTAGGTAATCCCTAAATCGAACATAGAGGTCACTTCTTCAAGATTTTGGACTTTGGACTGGTGACTCATTGTTTTCTGTAACTCTCCAGCAGTGTCCAGTTTTGATCCATATGCTTGCATTTTTTCTCACTATCCTCCTTACTAGTCCTTGTCCAGACAACTTTGTCATAGTTCCATAGTTTCGAGAATGTATGTATGTATGTTAGAGAGAGAGGTAATTTCAATGCTTTATGCTCATAGTCTCCTGTTAATGTACATGCACATGCATATGCACATACCACTCAGTACCACAGCAGTACTGAGCCATCAATCTCTTCGGCAGCCTGGTCTGCCCTCAGTAACCACCCTAATCAGAACCGGACATTTCATTCCACTTGGAGAGCGTAGCAGGCCGAGCAGCATCTCAGGGGGGCATTGTGGGTAATAGCTGAGGGTTGTGTGTGTGTGTGTGTGTGTGTGTGTGTGTGTGTGTGTGTGTGTGTTTGGGGGGGGGTCATAAATTTGTTAATTAAGAGACGAGAGCAGCCAGAGGAGAGACACCAAGGTCCAAATTGCCTTGTTCTCACAAATCAACTCCTAGTTTCCTTCAAAACAGCTGGATGTAAATACCAGCTAAAGTCACCTGGCCCGTTCCCTGCGCTCTCTCTCTCTCTCTCTCTCCTGCACCTGCTGACAAGCACGCCAAAGCACACTGCACCAGATAACTTCATTTTCCATCCCAATGGCTGCCGAGACGACATTGAAATGTGCTTCTCTGTAGACACTTAAGCCAAAAAATGTCACAAGGGCTCTCATTTATTATATTACTGTGCCAAATGGCAGTTCAATTTCCTCATTCTTCATTGTTGAGTAATTGTATTCTACATGAGCCTATATGAGAATAGACATTCATTTAAGCACACTGGAATTGAGACGAAATGGCAAAACTGTAGATAAAATCAGCATGAGGCTGAAATGGTCTACCTATTTTCATATCACCACTACATACACATACACCCCCTCTACACACACACACACACACACACACACACACCTATGACCCCCCCCCCAACACAGACGGAGAGATGTAATGGAAAACCTGTCTATAATATCCGCATGGGGCTAGAACTGTCTATATATATTTTCATGTAACCACTACACAGACATGCACATCCATCCACTCACACAGACACACACACACACACACACACCTACAAATCCACCTCCCCCAGCACAGAAAGATATAATATCCACACAAGGCTGGAACTGTCTGTTTTCATTTCACCAACACATGCACACACTACCGATTCCTCTCCTCCAACACAGAGAAAGAGAAAAATTAAGTTTTACTGTAATGATGTCATAACTGCTAGTTCTCAGCATTTTCATACTAAGTGCCAGTTTCCCATTCATCTGTGGGTGCGTTATGAACTTGTCAGTTAGTGTGATGCCTGTGTTTATTCACTGCCATTCACAGCTCGTCTGTGCCAAGACCTTTCCGCCATGCTTCTGACATCTGCACTGTGACTTGTGTTTTTCTCTCATTTGTTTCCTCTGACAGCACCATCGTTTGGAAGACATTTTCCATAAATACCTTCAACTGTGCACTGTTACATAAAACCAACGGACTTCAAGCATCCAGGTTTAGACTCAATTTCATTGCATATCCGCTCCGGACATACATTGTCTATGTAATGCATATGCAGACAGCCTCTGTCTTAGGTTACTGACTCTAGAATGGTGAATGTGGTGTATTGACTTTACTGCTCTGTGTTTGTAGACTCTGCTCTGCTCTCTGCTTACTCAGCTCCCTAATGTGCAGTACTTGCCTCTGTAGGAAGAAACTGTAGAATACACCCTTGCAGGAGTGAAAAACTAACCTTAACATTAGCAGCCAGTGACAACATCTGACACTAAAGGGTAATTGGCTTTTGGTAGAGGAATTCA
Organism: Tenualosa thibaudeaui; assembly: GCA_027481765.1. Taxonomy (NCBI): domain Eukaryota; kingdom Metazoa; phylum Chordata; class Actinopteri; order Clupeiformes; family Clupeidae; genus Tenualosa; species Tenualosa thibaudeaui. Next base: position 8,130,996 of record JAIFZK010000015.1, on the reverse strand, counting down.
TATAATGATTTAGTAAATAGTAGGCTACATTTTGCGACTTGTGACTCTGGGCATCTTGTAAGTTCTTTATTTGCCAGGTCCTTGTGTTGGCCAGATCTTTGTACTCTGTGCTCATGCCTTACTCATAGCTTACTCATCTCTGCCCAAGAGGTACTTCATTGAGCTCAGTTGGGTTCAAAGGTGTGTGTTGAAGCTTTCACCACTTCAGGCACTACAACTGAACTGTTTGTGAGTATGCATGTTTGTGCATGTTTGTGTGTGTGTGTGTGTGTGTGTATGTGTGCGTGCAGAGACACATTGATGATATATACATACTGTGGCATTGCATCTACCTACCTGGTCAGCTTTGGTTCAAAGCAATCTACAGGGACAGCAGTAAATTCATCTGTAGGCTATCCTTTTTCTTTATAAGAACTGACCCTTCTGCCTTGACCTGCATGACAAGCACAACATGTGAGCGATAACAGAAAAAGTGACAATCAAAAAGAAGGACTTTTGCCCAAGGTAACTCTCTTCCTCCATTTTGCTCTTTCTTTTTTCTCTTCCCTCTCTTCTTTGTCCACATTAATAGGGTGCTGATGAAGTAGCCGTTGTCCAGAAGCACTTGATATCACATACAATACATACATGTAGGAAGGTAGATCAATAGGTACTTTTTTTCAGAGAGAAATGTAGATACCCTCTACAACATATACACAGAAACAAGAAAAATAACACCATAACTCAACTTTGGATTAAGTGCCTTGCTCAAGGGAACAAATTCTGGCACCCGGGATTAGAACCCACAATTTCCAGCCTGCTTGGCTAACACTCATCGACAGCATCCCATCTTAAACTACACAACTAGCCTACTTTCAAAATGAAATTTAGCTTGCTACTGGTTTTACATCCAGACAGCACAGCTCTTTACAGTTAGCTCACTGATCTGCTCCCTCAGTCAGCTGAGCTATTTTCTGCCAAGCCAACACATTGTCTTTAAATACGGTCAAGGTGCATATAATTATCATTGTGAGCCAGGAATACTAAAGGTAGGGTGGCGTAGGATAGGCACTGGTTAGGTAGGGTTGGCACTGGTGACAGAATGTAGAACGTTTATGACACAATGTTTGTAAACACAATAAAGGTCTATACACATAATATGAGACATGCAGGTAAAGTCAGAGGCTGAATCCTGGGTCTGTCTCGTTAGAAAAGTCAGTATTGGTTGTGTCATCATGGCCACTGTTAGAAAGGTTAATGGGAGAGAAGACATAATGGACCAAAGAGAGATTGCCGGCATTGACCAAAACATTTCTCTGTATTAGGGGATGATGGATTTACTGTCTAAATCACACTTCACTTGTCCGTCACCCTTTCAAATAACCCTGATGAAAAGGTCAGTGATGGACAATTTTAACTCATTTATTGACTCAGTGTCTGGTGCCTGAAAAAGGCAAACTTACAAAAGTTCAAATACTGTTACACAGAGACTCACATACATCCATATGCACACTTTCGATCTCTCTCTCTCTATCTATCTTAGGTTGTTCATGTACACATACACATACACACAGACATACACACATCCAAGCACTGTTGCACACAAACACACATGCACACATATAAAATGTTTACAGGCTCACACAGATCTGATATGTGTTACCTGTCCCAGTATTGTTCAGTATGAGCAGTTGTGAAAACACTATTTCCACGCTGTGACAATTTTTTGTCACAGTTCGCCAAAGTATAAGGCCAATGTTACTGAGAACTTTTAACATGATTCATCATTGTGTTGTCGTCTCAGTAATGACACTCCCCATCTGCGTAGGCCCTGCAGGAGCACACTTTTGTGTTTTTGGTTGTTATCACATTTCAGGCTGTGTGACAGATGGCGTTAAACAGTTTCAATACTTTCTGATGTCTTTTCTGTCCCCGATTCTTCTGATTGCACAATCAGAAGATTGTGGTTCATGTTCATGTAATTGGTTCATTGGTTCATGTAATTTATTGTCTTCAAATTCCATCGATCCCTCACTTGGACTGTGGTCAGTGTCTTAGCCTAAACCACTGAAAAGCAAGGTAGTCTACTGAAAAGTCCTCTGCCCTTGGACTGCAGACAATATGAGAATTAATTAATTCAATCATAGATAGATAGATAGATAGATAAAAAAAGCAGACAGGTGCCTGAGAGAGAGAGAGAGAGAGAGTGGGAGAGAGAGAGAGAGAGAGAGAGTGGGGGAGAGAGCATTATTGCCCATTGCATGATTGCCAGAGATGTTTTGTTGTCTCGCTCTTAACATACTGTGCAGGGGCTCTGTGGTGGAACATCGCTGCTTCTGCAGATGGACTCTTACTGCAGATACACAATGATGGGCTCGCTGTTTCTTCCCTGAAGGCCATAAAGCTCAAGTTCTCCAGCATGATGCCACATAGGGCATATCATCAGGTTATCAAGACTAAAATGGTGTTCAGCTCCTCAAGGCACTGTGAGTAGCGCATCCCCTTTGTGACCATTAAAAGGCCCTGCTTCAATCTGCTTGGGGGAGCCAGCAAAATCACAAAGATGCTGGGCAGGCACAGATGCTGAGATATAAGCCCCCTCTCAGTTTTGATGCATTGTACACTGGGTAATTGGCACACACAAACACCAATTAAAGGGCATCATCTGTCTGGGCTTGAGTCTGTCACTTCCTTGTTTCCGAGTTCTTTGTGTGCTAAAGCAAGACTGTATTGCAGGGTCAAGAGACTACCCAAATGTGTATACAAATGTGGCTTATAGTGGATAAACTGAATTTTTGAAGCACTTTCTACATTTGGGGAGTGGCAAATGCATTGATGAGTTTCACAGATGGTGGATGCACCAGTCTAAGAGAATGAAATTATTTTGAAAAAAATATGGTAGTGCCACAGAGGCCATAGCCTCTCAGATCTCCCAGTATGGCATTCTTACTTGGACAAAGAATGTTTCTGACTTTTATTCACCACAATTCACCACAATTTTTTATTCAGTCTATTAGTCATTGCAGCGACTTGGAGCAAAAGCTCATTTTGCTTCCTGTAGTGTTTGCAGCAATGAGTTCTAGTGTGAAATGTCATTATCTAGCAATGCATAATTTCTGGGTTTCATTTTGTATGAAATCTCCTTGACTTTGTGGCACACAAAACATTCTCTCTTATGTACAGTATGTACAGTATATCTGAAACAGCATTTACCTACAAAGGTCAAGTGAAAATAGACTTTTCATGATGCTGAAAAAGATGGCAGAGAAAGGAACATAGAAAACAAATAAACATATTGCCTATCGAACAAGCAGGCCTTCTGACAGCGCTTGGCCGTCGGCTGTCTGCACTAACCTTGTTGTGGCCTCTAAACTTATGTGGGCGACTTTATTTTTGGAGCATGTGCAGCTTTGTCACCAAGAGGTGAACTCTGACGCGTGGAACCTGTGTGGTGTGAGGACAATGCCTAAGTGTGAAGTTAACACTCTGAGGATGACAAGGACTCTCAGGCACAGAACGCTCAAGATATTTTTACAAAGCTCTGCTTGATTACAGTAACAGATTGCAGTCACTGCAAACTTAAACCATATAGAAGTCATGTCACTGCAGTACTGTATAGTCTTGAAAGCTGTTCAAAGTCAGTGGCCACTACTGACACTCCCAAGGATAGTGTGCTCAGCCCCCTCAGCTAGTTGAGCCCTTGTCTTTCAGGTTAAAGGGTGTGATTCTGTAACAGTAGTTGAAAGAGAGACAAGGGCTAAATAAAGCCAGTGGTTCCACTCGCCACACCATGGCTTAATCCCAATGTCCACCCTGACTCTACGCCCTAAATCTTTAAAGATTTTCAAGTCCTCTCATGCAGTTGATGGTGCATGGCTTAGGACTTAAGGTCAATTTATACTCGTCCTACTCCGTCAATACGCAAACTTGCAAGCCCGCCTGCTCCAAGAGCTGACAGATACAGCGAATTTTCTAACTATACGTCAAAGTGACATAGACAATGGCTGTGATTGGTCAAGTTTATCTACTCGCTTTGTTTTGTTTGCTGGTGTATTTCACCAGCCCACTTTAGATACTTTTAGCAACAGTCTAGTCTACTGTATAGGCTTTGCAAATAATTTAAGTCATCGTTTTGAATTGAGTGACAAGATTTCCTGATTGTACTATGCCTGTCTTTCAATAATGTTCTAAATTCAGCACTTCATCAGCAGGCAGTGCTTTGAAGACAGTGATTGCTTGTTAACAGAACATGAGCTGACTGCCCAGAAACCTTGTGAATAGTTCTGATATATTGTAGAGCCCTTTGCGTTGATTCAGTATGTAACTATAAATCTGCCTTACCTCCCAAATTTTTAAACTATTCGTTGAAACAATGCAGACCCCACGGACAGAGGGAGCATGTGACTATACAAAAATTTCACAATTTCTCTTAAATTGTCACACTTAAGCTTTGCGACAAATTGTTTTGCACCATCCATCTTTTGGAGACCTTCCCTGCTCATGTGACTTGAACATGGTATTTTATTCAGTAAGTGGAAGAGAGCAAATCTTCCATTGCATTGCTTTCCACTGATGTATCAGACAAGGTAGAGCACTACAGGGATTTGACACTATCAGCTGACAGATCACATAGCTGTCAGTAAGTGACTGCCTCTACAGCGTGCCTAGATAGAGCAGAGTCTTCTCTAATGTTTATAACCAGCTAGACTCAGTTGCTTTCTTGAAATCTGAGCATTTTATTGGCTGAAACCAATTAAGCAAGCATTCCAAATGTCATGAGGTCTTCAGTGACATTTTCAAATAGAGGAACACTAAATGGCAGTTTCAGCTCTTTTAATGAGAATCCTGGGAATGGCCATCATTGTGAGTGTAGCCATTGATGGTCTGAGCCATCTAAAGAACACTTGATTGATCTACCAAATGTTCTTTGACCTGACCTGACATGCAACATGCATGACATTCTTAATGATAGAAAACAACCTTAAAGTATCTTGAAGTAGCTTTCCTTACTGTTTTTATAGAATAATGATTTCTAATTCATTCTAAATGCTACATCAACTTAAAGGGATATGCGACTGTTTGGGAAAAACAATTTTTAATAAACAAATTTTACCTTTTCCCAGGTAGCACTTTTAGCTCCAGCCTAGCATAGATCATTAAATCAGATTGGCATCTCGCCCATTAGCACCTTGCTCAAAAGTGACTAAGAAATCAGATTTTTTTTCCTAATTAAAACTTGCCCTTCTGTAGTGCAGCACCCCTGACTGTATCACTCCAAACACTATTTCCTGCACAAACTTTCCCATGATTTGCCCAGCTCTGTGTCTATGGGGGTTTCAATATGGAATCCAAAGAAGAATGGCCCGAGTGCCTCTTCTGCTCTCTGCCCCACCCTGACCCCAACCCGCCACAAACCAGGTAGACCTCAGCAGAGGTTGGAAGGGCAGAAGATGACTCCTGGAGTCATCCTGCACGTTGCACACAGTAAATCAGAAGGGAAGAATGATGCTGAAGTGAATCATGCTCTCTTTTTATCTCCTTATTCTTTCCCTATTTCTTTCCATCTCTCTCAGTCCCTCATGAATAAGTGTAGGACACTTTGGATAAACATTGAGTGTAGTTATCCGTTCCGTTCAAATGTAACGGCAGAGGTTTTAGAGCATAGGCAAGTTAGCCAGCTGTGGCTGTTGGTGAATTAGTAGTATTGGTGTCTGTTCTGTGCGTTGCAACAGGAATACTGATGAGCGTTGACCTTGGGGGTGAAACTGAGTCCTGACCCTGTCACAGATATCTCCTCATCAGTTTCATTTATCATATTTATTTTAGTGAGGCTGTCAACAAATGGGCCAATAAGAATATATAGTTCTAGGAGCAGATATCAGAATCATGCAATATTTCTGTTGCAGATAACACACTGATTTCTAGTCTGCACATTTTCAATCTGGGAAACATTATCTATACTGGAAGCCATTACACCAAAAATAAAACAAAACAAAACAAAAACTGGAACAGCAGGATGGTTTAAGATCAACCATAACCAATTTATAACAGAGGCAGCTTGTTCCTCAGCAGAGTCTTATCTCTGTCTACTGTGAGAAAAACTGTTGTTTCTATTGTTATTGACGCACACACGCTTTTTTATGTAAATTACATTCAGCAAGCTTCTAAACGTAAAATAATAAAAAAAGTCATGATGATGATGGACCTATCTGTTCCATCCACATAACTGTAATGTTAGAACAAGCAATATCTTTTTCGGCAAGCAAGAGTTCACTCGATGCAGAACCGATCATTTCTCTCAGAGCTGTGAAAGGGTTATGTTTCAAGAGTGGGACTGTGTTTCCTGAACAGCTGCGCAAACAGAGATTGGCGCAGAGATGGCGGCCTCGGCAACAAGAGATAGAGATTATAAATTTTGTGTAAACTAACTTAAGAGAGTGCTCTCTAGCACAGTGATAAAAAATTACACCCCCGCCCCTCCCTTGTTGTTCTTGTATTCAGCTGATATGTCACACAATAACAGGCCACAGTATTGTTTTCCTCGGTTTTCCTTTATTATTTTTCAACCACCCCTCCGTCCCCCTGTCTTTCTCTTTCCCCACTTTTTCCTCCTCGCCTCCTTTTGTCTTTGGAGATGACCTTGCGCAAAGTCAAACAACTATTTCTTAAAATCTGTGTTGACTGTACGTGCTGCACATTACAATGGTAAGAGGCGCACTAATTTCCCTAGCAGCCCTTGCTGTATCTGATGGCAGTGAGACGTTTAATGTTACGTTTCTGCTTTCCGCTTCAGCTATTCTTAATTACCCTCCCCACTGTTGGCAGCTGGTGTAAGAGAAGCACCAGGAGAACTGCGTGTCTGCGTGTGAGGGATCTTCGATGGCTTCGTGTTTTTCCGACAGTTAGCAGTGTGGATATGCTCGCTGTTAAGTTTTCCCATGATTAAAAAGGCACGACTCAAATTTGCATTGCTTTCTTTTGAGAAGTTTCATAGAGTGAATGTAACTGCTGTTTAATGAAGTTACTGATTCTTCTTAGAGCAGTTTTCTACTGGTTAATGAGTTTATGGGAAGATTCAAAAGAACTTTGTTGCGTTGTTAATTATCCCCTGTGGTTGCAGTTCCAGATAATTTTCCTAAATGTGCTCACTGATTTGACGTGAAACTCTGGGTCATACTGCGACTGACATATTGTTTAAATCATAACTTTGGTGGCAAGATATAGCGCAAAAAATGTTTAGCTTGAGGGAATGAGATCATTACCATTAACTTCCAATCTAATTTGGAGCAATATTACCTTCATAATGTCCATCCATTACATTCTTTATTTATTCATGCCCTACAGGACACTACAGAGGATAGAGCTATTAGCGCGCACTAACCAGCTCCATCTTCGGACAGCCTACTGCTTCTGAACCAGCAGCGGGAGATGACAGTTGGCACAGAAGTGCTGTGCGATAGGATGAGGAGCAGCATGCTTCAGACAGACGCCTGCCTCGTCTCATCCGGTGCGATAAAGCCTTATGGGGGTCAGATCATGTAAATCGCCACATCATCGGTGGCAGCTGGTGGGAGCCGAGAAGCCATATCAGGCCTGGGTGATGAGAACGCAGGCGGTAATGGTTCAGCGGCACCTCCCATGCATTTCATAACGGTGTTTAGTAATCACAATATTCATAATCATAAGGACCGGAAAGGGACCAACCATCAGGAGTATAGGGGTGCAGCGGGGCGTGCTGGATAACAGCGGGCACTGATGGGGGCATCTGGAGCTAAGCTGTACAGTGAGACAGTCAGTGAAATGGACAGGACAAGGAACAGGCTTGTTTATTCTCTGCAAGGCATTTATCAAATGCACACTTATCGTGTTATCTTAGGAGGAGAATGAAGTGGGAAAGTGATGTCATATGCGGGGCAGTCAATTTAGAAGAATTGTATTCTATTCATGGATTGCACAAGGGTGAACATAAATGGCAAGTCAGATAGTAATTATTTGATGCACATAACTAGGAGGCACAAAAGGTAACACAAGGTTTTATTTTCAGTCTTTTAGCAATTAGATTATTTGTTATCTGAAAAGGGCAATGTAGAGCTTGTTTCCAAGGCATTATTTGTGAAACTTTGACATTAAGAGGCAGTTTTTTATCCCCTAGAGCATTTACATCACAACATATATCCACACGCTTGATGATAAGTAAAGGAGTCAAAGGAGAAGACCAACACTACTGGCTCCTGCTAATGTCATAAAGACACTACTATGACATCATAGAGTTCCTTCCTGAAGTCCATGTGAGTTCAGTTCATTTCACACCTACATACCCACAGCCCACAGCGGGTAATAAAATGGGGTGAAATTTCACAATTTTCAACAGTTAGCCTTGTCATTAATGGAATTATAGTAATAAAAAATAATATAGAAAATAATAGAATTCTAACCTGGCATGAAAAGTTATTTCTTTTCTGAGCCAAATGAGAGAATATTGTGAAATTTGTGTAATATGTTCAAAATGTTTCCCTTCAGTATACAGTAACTATGTGCTTTCTTTGGCTGGTTCACATGCATCCCATAATATTCTGTGAATTTTGTCTACCTCGCATAAAACAATTTTCATAATGAAAACAATATAGCCTGTGTTAATAAAATGATTTCATAATATTTTAATATGGCAAAATACTTTCCTTAAAAATGTTTGTATCACTCATTACAATCATTTGAAAATGGGATCTCAGAATGTATAGAATTTTGGGTTGAAATGGAAAATCTACAGTGTAAGAATTTTAAGAAATCCTACTCATCGAGGAGGGTGTTCCAGATCAATTATTTCTTTCTTTCTGGCCTTCTTTCCTTTTCCTTTTCCTTTTCAATTAATTAATTTGTGAATTATGTTATAGTTATATTATGTTATAATTTTAATTAATTAATTTGTGAATTATGTTATATATTCAGTAGCTAGGCTGTTGCTGTAAAATAGTGGATGGTTAAAAGCTGTTTAGAACACAGAACATTGGCATTGTAACAAGTCAGTTATTCTCAAATTCTGTTTCTATCACTTTATTTTTAATATTCCTACACATTGCCCCTTAAAGCTGTAATTATTGTTGGACTGATGGAGACTCAGACATTGGACATAGATTTGTCCTAAACATTACCATTAATAAAATGCAAAATCCTCAAGCAAGGCATTGGAAAGACTGCAATAAGCAGTTCTGTACAAATGCAAAGAAAGCTATTAGTGACAATCTCAGCATCAAGGTCAAAGTTTTGCACTCCACATCAACTAGACCTTATTCTTCATTAATCTCTGTTCTTGGGAGTGAAATCAATATGGAAGAGGACGAGTGCTTATCTAGCTGCTGTCCTCAGTCAATTCACTCAGTTAGCTCCACGATTGTCGACACTTTTGTGGAGGAACTTACATCACTAATAGTCAGAGGTGTCAAAAGTACACACGTTCTTTACTGAAGTATAAGTATAGATACTGGTGTTTAAAAAGACTCTTGTAAAAGTTGAAGTATTGACTCAACTTTTTTACTCAAGTTAAAGTGAGAAGTACAGGGTCTAATACATACTTAAAGTATAAAAGTATAAAGTAAGCGTGCAAAGGACAAAACCACCATTTTAGAGAAAAGCTTACAGAATTCCATGTTCAAGTGCAAGCAGTGAAAAATTAAGTAATATGAATACAAAAGGCTCTGTCGGTCAATCTTTTCTAAACATATACAAACAATGGGTATGATATTCAAATGTTTTATTGGTATGCAAATACAGCATCTATGTGAGAACTGCCCACATAAGTGTTTGTGTGTTGGGGGGAAAGGCAAGAGAAAGATACAGCCAGTGATGTGACCCTTAAGTTCCTTGAAAAACAGGGAACTAACTACACTACTGCCAAGACCTCAGGTACAACTTTACATGACTGACTGTAAACATGGTGTGCACACGTGCGAACACAGAGAGACTCCAAACAGCCATACATAATAGGCTGTGTGTAAGTGTGTTGCCACAGAAATCTGAGGCCCCTTCTAAACATGGGGAGAAATATGGTAAGGTCCCTTCAAAAACTGGGGATAGCACAAGTATACACAGCATTAACTATGTGTGTTTGTGTGTGTGTGTGTGTGTGTGTGTGTGTGTGTGTGTGTAAGAATGTGTATCTGTATTTAGGTGTTTGTGTGGGCCAGAAGTGCAACTCAGGCACACACCATATGACTAACAGAACCCTCTATTTAACTTCAAAAGAAGCTGATTTTCAAAGTTCTTGGAATCAACACGTGCCCTTTTTGGTATGAATATCAGTCTGGCTGTGCTAAACATTCTCTCACACGCAACTGAGGCCGGTAGTGGAGTGTTAAGCCTTACTGACAGTTTGAATACTGCAGGGAAAGATTTGAGGACCTCTATTGCATAGCCTGGGCATCCCAAGTAAGCCTCCAGCTGTTTGGGGTTCTGTTTGATTGCAGAGAAGAAGTCATTCTCTGAAGAATGGGAGGTCTCACCTTGATTGTCCACATCTTCTTCTTTTAAATGACCTTTGATGTGATCAAGGCCTATGGAATAAAAGCAAAATTAGGACCAGGATTAACTATTAGGATTGAAATCTTGAAATTACTGGAATCGTGGAATTGGAATTACAATATGATTAACACAGTTTGATAAAATTCCAACATTTGTCATAAAAATAAACATTGCAGTTTGGTTTGCACTTCCTTAATGCAACTTCCATGCAATTGCATGCAACTGGTTAATATGTTAAAGATGGGGCTTTAGGAGTTTACTTACCAATTTTTCATCTATTACTAGGATAAAGATAACACTGCAATACTTTTAAGATGGATTCATCGCTTGTCCAGCAGGTCTTGAACTTAGGGACAAGAATGGCAGCTGCAATCAGTTCTGGATCTGTCCAAATCGCTTTTCAAGGCCTGTGAGCAATGCATCAACCAACGGCCCACAAAACTTGATGGAAATGTGAAGGTGCTGGAGCTTTGCTTGGACTAGTGTTATTGTAGGTATCAACCATCCCATCTGCACACTGCTCTCTCCTTGCAGAAGATCAGACTCATGGTTTTTACATACTCTGCTAGAAAAGCCAGCTCAACAGGACTAAACCTGTTAAAATAGGAAATGAAAAACAGTAAAACACTGTCCCAATATTATACACTCTTCATCATCTTTTAAAGACAATTAGTGGAAATGCATACATCACTGTGGATGTGTGCTAATAGCGTTTCACATCTTGATCCATCCTTAGAAATATTAGGCTACCACATATTGCAATCATTAAGCTTTAAAAAGCAAATAGGCAGGTACATACATGGGTATCTTCAGTACACTGCAGACTGCAGCAATGGCTCCTTCTCCTTGCTCTCTGGAGATCCTAGTGATCCTCTCAACAGCAATGAAGAGCGAGTTCCAACTTGTGTCATTTGGCCTCAGGAACTGGAGTTTGCACTTATCGTCAATGACCTCAGCAGCTATGGTGGATCTTGCACTTTTGTTCCACAGACACTTTGCAAATGATGAACGTGAGAGCCGCTTGTACACTGTGCTGCTGATATTCGCTTCAGACACATCAACAGTTGACACCAAGGTAAGGAGGTGGCACAGCGGTGGTGTTTTGGAAACTGATATTCCAAACAGTCGTCTTCATCTAAAATGCCTCCAGCTTCAACAAACTCAATGTTGCCATTCTCCATTTCATCATCATCATCGTCTATTTCACCACTCTCTGCTGCAAGTGCCAGATTGTTATTTTCATCAACATGACCATAAACTCTAAATGCCTTCACAAAGTTAGAGCCGTTGTCAGTCGTGGTACGGGTGATCTTTTCACGGATGTTAAACTCCGTGTGAATTTCATTCAGGGCACTGGCAAGGACAGAAAAGGTTGTTTGCAGGCTAAGGCAGCACTACGTCAGCTAAGGCAGCACTACGAGTTTCGGTGTGAGGTCCAGCAATCAGTCGTAGTTGCAATAAATTCAATTTTGCCAAGAGCTGTTTTCAGATTAGTTTTCATGACCAATGTAGCCTTCTCTCTTTAAGAGTCACTGAAACATCAGGTTGAAGGTGAAGAACTAGAGCTTGGAAACCCTGCTGCTCAACAACACTCAGTGGGTGCAGGCCTTGAATGACAAAATTCATGACGACTTTATCAACACTGGCCTGTGACACTCGTCTGGTCTCCCATAGTTTTGGTTGTTTGGAGGCTGGGCCTTCATCTGTCGCTGTGAGCCTTTTGGAAGTGAGGTTTGTGTACCTCTCCAACTGATTTTTGTGTTTTCTCTGAAGGTGAAAAGCAGGTGCACGCACACACACACACACACACACACACACACACAAACACAGAACATTAGACTACATGAAATAACATAATTTCCTTTCAATAATATCTAGCTGTACATGAAACAGAGTATGCTAAGTAATGCTAGGTTGAGTGAAGTGAATATGACATTATTTTCAAACTGCACTGATAGCTAGCTAACATAATGAACCTAACTACTTCATGCTAGCAAACCAAGACATATATATCGCTGCTAGCCGAGAACAGCATTGCCAACGCAAATTAGACGAGCCACTATTACTGAAAACAAAGCATTAACTATCCATGACAAGAAACATGTCTTACCTCCACGTGTTTTTTCAAATTTGAAGGTGAATTCTTGAATGCCAAAAGTTCGTGGCGTTTTGGTAGACACAATTTACAACGCATTCTCCAGGAGTCTTTCTTGCTGCCAGCGATTTAAAATTTTCTATGAGGTATGGCCAGGGATGTGGCATGTGTTGCTGATCTTCACTTGACTCTCCATCGCCCAAGGAATCTCCAACCCAACCCGAATCTCCACTAACAGTTTCACCACTCTTATCACTCATTTCTCTGAGCTACGATTCTTGCCGCCACTGCAAACATGATATGATTGGAGTTGCCTGTTTTTTTTCTTCTCAGTTTACGTTCACGATCATGTGAGTGTCAGAGCGTAGACAAGTGCACCAATAGGATTGTCACAGCATCAGTCACGTTGTCTACATGGCGCGGATTATTGATATGGAATAAGTCAAATGCCTTGCAAAAGAATATAATAAATGCCATTTAAATGCCTGAGTAACGACCCTGATTTGAAAATGTAGGGAGTATAAAGTACAGATACTCATGCTAAACTGTACAAAGGAAAAGTCAAAAGTTGGCCCAAAAATAAATAGTGAAGTAAAGTATAGATACCCAAAAATTCTACTTAAGTACAGTAACGAAGTATTTGTACTTCGTTACTTTCCATCACTGCTAATAGAGTCCACAGTATGCAGAAGACAGTCACATGCGGATGATGAAATTAATGAAACCAAAAATGGTGAGCCTTTTGCAATACCAAAGAGTCAGGTTCTTGAAGCGGCTAAGGGGCTTTATGACAAAGTCCAAGCAAAGATTACACAGTTTTTCAAGAACCCACTGATTGTGTGCTGTAAAGGGTTGTCCACACCTGATATTGACCAAATGGAAGCAAAAGTGCTGCAGCCAATGGAGGCTCCTTCTGCTCAGTACTCTCAGCACCCAGGTGTGCAACCAACAAGTACTGGCAGTGAGCAGGTGCTGCGCCCAGCCAGGCCACTGCTCAGGAAGACACACAGTGATGGCACACATAGTGTGGCTTTAGGAGAATTGAATTTGACAATTTTCCTTTTGACAAGACTCAGGTTGAGGAATGCACAAAAGATGCTTTGAGAGGGGTCCTTACCTCTTTCATGTCTAATGAGTCAGAGGAACCTTGCTAATCCTTAAGTGCTGAAACATTTGTGGAATGTGTCATTTTCCAACTGGATGATATGATTTCCTCTTTGATGTTCTTTGAAGTTCTTTGATGACTTCAGCAAGCAGCAGTGATCACTTTAGCAACTATTCATTAGTACATCTCATGAAGACTTCAAATTGAACATCTAGGAAGTCTTCTTCAAGTCTTCAAAACCTGTCAAGTGAGGCATTTCAAACAAATGCTCATTTGGCTGTCAGTGAAGCAGTCCTTAAAACAGTAAGAGGCCATGACTCCAGTCAAATGCCGAATCAGCATTTACCAGTTCAAGTGAGCTCCTTTTTCTTCTTTCCAGTAAAAAGAGATGCTCCTGACACTGACATATTGGAGCTAGGCACAGCTAATGTAGATATAGATTCTGCTGCATCTGCAATGGTTGGTCAGTTTGTTACTGACCTACAGGGCTGTGTTGAGGCTTTCCATCCTAACAAGGTGGAAACTGACAAACCACATAAAAGGGATTTCTTTACCATGGCTTCACACTTATACACAAATCTACAAAACAAGAGTTTTTTGCTCAAGTATCTTTGAAGGGAATCAGACACTCTAAACAACCAATACGGGAATCCATTGCCAAATCCATCAGTGAGTGTGAGCAGACCCCTTTGGAAGAGCAAAACCTCCAGCCAGTGGCTGATCCCAGTGGCACCACCAAAGAGGTTCTGAGCAAGGTTCTCACTCTCTACAAAGATGAGATGGTGGGTCAGAATGCAGAGTGTGATATAGCACCTGCTGTGACGACTCAAGACAAGAATCTATTGCTGCACCTTGAAGCTTATTTTGCCACGCCTGAGTCACCTATTCAGGGAAGTGTTGAGGATTATTCAAATCAAACAGTCACATCACCTACAAAGCTTATCGAGAAACTCTCAGAAGACGAGTTTCAAAGGAAAGCTGCAGAGATTGTGGCTGATGTTTTGCTATTTGCAGTCAGAAGTATATTGGACTCCTCGGATTCATACAAGGTAGACCCACAAATTTCTCCCATGGAGGCAGAGAATGTTGCTTCTGATTTACTCAAAGAGGTGTCTAATGAGGTGCAGAAACTTCTGGAAGCCACTACCTCCACTGAAATTTCAACAAGTCCACGTTCTGACATGGAAGGATCGCCAAGGATATACACTCTTCACACATCTTTCAAATGACTGAAGAAGATGCTGCTGTGACAGTCTAGTCCACCACTTGCAAGACATTCCAAAGCTCAAAGAGAAAACTGAAAGATTTGTTCACCAACTATCAGCTGGCACACTCCAAAGCTGAGGGCAAACATAATGAAAAAAAAAGCCATTGACAAGGTGCTTGATTTTCTTCAGGAGGAACTGGCACAGTCCAACGACTGGGATAATTCAGAGGACCTCCAGATGATAAGAGCTATAGTCAGTTCATTAATTGACAATGTTGGGGTGGACGATGGCCAGTTAATGGAAGAACTTCAAATGCTGAATTCCAACTTCCTGATTCCTTCCCAAAGCAAATTATCTGAATCAAACTTTGAGGTCTTACCTGGTTCAGTTGTCAGCCTTACTGAGACACCTACTAAGGCACTGCCTGTCCAGCATGTTTACATTGACATGGATGATGGGGTTCGAAATGATCCTTCCCCTCTCTCTCGGGAACCAGTCATCATGATGGTAAACACCATCTTCAAAGCGCTGGATGTGCAGAATGAAGACTGCACTGTATCGCCCAATCAGGATCTTACCTTGGTGAGGGAAAGGCTGGAGAGAATGTTGCGCAGTGAGAGACTGAACCCCCACTCGCACAATCTCAGTAATCAGATTCACCACCTTTATTTCAAGAGCCAGAAAGGAATGACAGCCACAAAGTCTGTCTCTGATCCCGTACTTTTGAATGTGGAGGAGGGTGGTGAATTCCACAGAAAACGTATTGTCAGACAGATTACTCAGGTATATGCTGAGGAGATGGTGAACCATTTCTTCCTTCCTTGTTCTAACATTCAATCAGATTGGACAATGGAAGTGGGAGAACATTTTCAAGCAGCTTCAACCTCAGCATCTTGCCCCAGTTTCCTGTATTCTTTGTCTGAAGTGCCTAAAGGAGCTTCAAAATCTCCTTCACAGATATGACAGAAGTCATGGTCAAGGATGTAATGAACATGCTAGACCTGACTCTGCAATCACCAGAAGAGATAGAGGACCAAACAGACCTGCAGCTGTTACCTGACAGCACGTGTCTATTAAGCAGACCTTCTTCTGGTGAACCAGCGCAGATGGGGGCCTTGAGTGAGGATATTGTTATGGATTCCTCAGATCCCTTACTGACCCCCGTGAATTCCACCTCAGATGACTACACCAGCCTGGTCACTATATTGCTCATTCGACTACTCTCAAAGCTGAATGATCAGGAACCACTCACTGATGATATGTTGGACATATCCAGATCACTAATTGAAAGAATAGTCACTGACATTGATGCTGCTTTGGGCATTCCAAAGAGTGACACGTGTCTACATGGTGTGAGACTTAGAAAAGTCTTCAGAGCCATTTACAACGATCTCCTGCATGAGTTTGGCAGCAAAGAGATTCTCCTCAGGGTAATGATGTCAGAAGACCCTTGGTTTGCGAAGACTCTGGTCACATGCCTAACATGAGAAATAACCTCTGTTACGGCAAAGCCAAAGGAAGAAAATCCAAAGAAGACCACATTCCTATCAAAGTTTTCAAAAATGAAGGCTTTTCTTGCTATCAAGCTAAAGGTAAAATGTTTAATTACTATACTGAAATTACTGTGTTGTTCACATTTGTATGCCGTAGCAAGGCTTAAAAAACAAAGTCTTGTGTAATGGTTCTTCCATCGTTGACATTCTAGAGATGCCTTAGATCCTCTCCAGAGATAATTTAAATTCATAATTTTGCAATTTTTGAGTCGTTTCATTGTTATATTTATCAGAGATCAAAGCCAAGCAATAACAAGGAGCAGTCCACCGATGGGGATCAGAACCTAGATCCAACTTCTGCTCAAGTAGATCCAAGTAAGATATTAGTCATTGTTAATAGAAACATTACTTTTGTCACAAATGTACACAAATGATGACTGGCCAAATGTCTGATTCTCAAAACTTGTTTATTTCATAGCTGACCGCTGTGCAGGCTGCTTACCTTTTGTCATTTGTCTTGGGAGACAAGACTGTAGAAAAGAAACCTTGCAAGGGCTTTTTCTCCAGAATGATTTCCCGCTTATCTAACAAATCCCCCAAAATACACCCACAGGCGCTTGATTAATATCCTAATAAACGTCTATGCATCGATTTGGAGTCTGTCTGATCAATCTGCATCGAAGCATGGGATGTGATGTTGCACATTTCTGCATGTTTCATCTGAGGAAAATGAAATACTTGAACGTGTGAATACTTGAATTTAGAGTGGCCCATGTGAATTTCTGAAAGAGCCTTTTAATGTCTCTCTGATTAATCCAGTGTATGGTCATCTCTCTCTCTGTCTCTCTATGTGATGTATATGCCGTATGCGCACAGTTTTGGTCCGTGTTTGTTTAGAATGCCTGTTAGCAGATTAGACCATTCACACCATGCACATATTCTTTTCATGCAGCGCCTGCACCATCTGCTTTAAATACAATAATTTAATAGTTATATAGAATTTTTCCATGTGTGCCGTGAACAGACAGCAACAGTTACAGATGGCGAATGTGCTGATTGCTGCATGAATGAGGCCTTACAAGCAACAATATTTTCTGATATTTGCACAACCAAGATGTAGTTCCACTTTATGGGCCACATTACACTTGTATAAGAATTTGTCTCACTCGTGAAGCTTAAATCAACTGTCACGTTAACACAAGGGTTACACTATAGTGACCTGACAGACGTTCAACACAGATGCACAGCAACATTGTTATTTAAATTTTTTAAATTACATTGCATTTGCGACAACTGTCCGGCCCACCTATCTTGTTGAGTGTGTGTGTGGGGGGGTAGTTGAGGGCTTGCGAAAGAAAACTGTCAGAACAACGATATTCAGGGGGGCCCAGACCCATTAGATGATTACTCGACATGTGGCATCATGCCACTCATGCCACTGGCTCATGTCGATTAATCATCTAAGCCCCTCTCCCAGACCAGGGCAGAGGGCGAGCGGTACCCTGGAACTAAAAACTGCTATGCACTAAAACTCATTTTGTACATGTATTATTTACTTCCTTCAACATTAATACGATGGAGGTAGGCTATGCTTGGTATGAGGAATACATAGGACATTATTGTGACAGCTCTGGAAAGACTGGAGACACAATAGAGCATTATTATTTTTTGTTTGTTTTGATTTGTTAATAGAATCTTATTATGTTTGTTAATCAAAATTTGGATTGCAATTGTAGGCAGTATCCCATTACCAGCAAGTTAGGAAATGTTAATTCAATGGACCTAATTATGGTGCAACTGATTTGGTATGCTAATGCATTGGTGTAATCATTTTGAATGGCCAGTGTGGGGAAGTTATATGTCTGTGTTTGTGAGGGGTACACTTAAATAATGTGCCTTTTCTTTCCATGTAAACCATCATCGTGCTTCTCAGTTTGTTTTTTTCATGATGTTTTACCCTTTTTGAGGGCTTGTAAATTTGTTGGGGTAACACCAGCCAAATTGCTTTCTGATATGCAATGGATCTTCATTATTCTTTTTGCTAGTGCTCTAATCAAATGCACGCTCAATGATGCCAAAACACCTTGCAACGCCAGTAATTGAGTCGAGATAATGACAATGAATATGAGGCATTTCTCCATTAGGCGTCCTAGAGAGGTGACTGCCTCTGTCCTGGGACTTACCCATTTCAGGATTTCAAATTATGGCTCTTTGAATCACAGAAGCATGGGCTGAGCCTACTCAGAATGGATTTGGAGGCCATGTTGGGGTAAAATGCACACCATATGCAGTGGACAGAAGTGTAAGACCAGGTCAAAGGTTTCCTTGACCTCACTCTATGGGCATCTGGTTTTCTGATGTGTTTTGTGTGCGTGACAAAACTCTAGAATGTCACTTAAATTGTGTCAATTCTGTTACTAAATTGAGATGCCTTCATTTGCATTTTACATTTTAAAATGTTAAAACTGACAGTGAATAAATATCTCTCCATAGCTGCTACTGATGTGCGCCATTTGCCATGTTTCACGAGAACTCCAAGGAAATTTGTATCTGTGAGAAAAGACATCTATACTTGTTCACTCACTGAAGAACATAAATATACTGTATACCATATCTGTGTTATTAGTCATTAGACAGTAAGTGAAATATTTCTAGACATTATGTCCATTTTGGACCCCGATGCTTCCTTCTAGTGACAAACTTTATGGAGATGCTGATTTCATTCATCCAGCAGGACATGGCATCTGCCCACACTGCCAAACGTACAAATACCTGGTTTAATAGCAACGAAATATTAATATTTTGTGAGATACTGAATTTGGTGTTTTCTTTAGCTGAAGAAATAAGAAATAATCATCAATACGAAATAATCATCAAAATGAACATAAATCTAGAAACATTTCACTTACTGTCTAATGATTTTTTTATAATGTAAGTTTTTACATTGAATTACTGAAATTAACAAACTTTTCCATGGTATTTTAAGTTTTGAGTGTCAGAGGATGGCTGCTTAATTGATTCTAAATAAAAACACTCAATCCTTGTTTGCCTAGGTGAGTCCAGTGGGATGGTCACAATACTAATTAAAATTAATGGACCTCTCGAGCCAAAAGAGTACAAAGGACACTAGCAGAGGAAACACATTAGTGCTGACTGGATGTTGTGGTCAGGGAGAACATTAAAGGCATACCTGGTAAGACTTTATCTTTATTTTTGACCTCCATAGTTTCTCCTAGAATCGCCGATTATAGCCACATATGGATAGAAAGAAAGTGTTAAGTGATAGGACAATGAGCATGCCTGCACTATTATGCAGCCAAACCCAGATCTGATTAAACAAAGCCAGACAGCCCAGTATCACTGCTGTGGATGTCAGCTCATTTAATTTAGTATGCAGAATGCTCTTTCTGGATTGTCACAAAGATGGATTAGTCACTGTGAAGTCATAATTGGCAGTGGGAAATACATCTTGGACACACTTTTTATTGAAATCAAATACGGATTGTATAGGATTGTCACTTTAATCAGCATTACCAAGCTGGCAAATACTCCATCAGCATTATTCCAAGCATATCAGCACTTCCTGATGAAGCAGAGATGCATCATTTTCTGCCCAACCACAAATTTTGGATTATGGAAAGTTTGTTGTTTAAACTTGTAGGCCTATTGTGTTGCACATAGGCATACTTATATCTAGTAATTTCTATATATGGTAGACACATTTAGATATCAAAAGAATCTTAAAATAATTGCAATGAAACTCGGAATTTTATTTACAAATGTTTGTAAGCCCTTTATTTCTGCAAGTGGTATAGAACTTCACCCCCTACTCCAACAACAACAAGCATCATAATTGTGTGGCTGCCTGACTGGTAGCTCTAAGACACTGTTATTTACTCAGTCGCTGAAGCATGAGAAGCATGAGAGTGATACCATCAATGCCTCTACAGCGTGGATCTGACTAAGTCTTTCATCGGGAGTAAGGGTGCTCAGCTGAAGGAGACAGGAGGAGTTGAGCACACTTGAAGTCAGAGACAAACAAGGGAGAAGTATAACATTCAGAAACAAAGAGAGCAGAAAAAAATCCTGCTTTATCATTATCCTTATTGCGATTGTAGGTGTAGGTTGAGTGTGTAGGAGGGATATTTGGCCTCTCTGTCACTTAAGTCCTCAGTTATGAAGGATGTTGTTTTGGTATCAATTAAGATGGACTACCCAGATTGCTGTGTTTTAACATATTTTTAATGCTCAAAATAGTGCTCAAAATTAGACTTTGAAATTAGTGTTCTGATCTAGCTCTGCGTTCACTAGATAAGAAAGATTAAGATAATTTAAGTTGATCATTAAATCTCTCTGTGTGGTTCATTTTTACACCTTGCTTCTCTTTCACATACTGAAAGATATGCTCTAATGGCCATAACATGTGTATAACATATGACTAACAGGACTGAAATGTCATGTCTTCCTATCTTTAATTGGAAATATAAAGGTCTACCCATTTATGCTCTGCAAAAACATTTTGCTATCTCTCTATCTATCTATCTATCTATCTATCTATCTATCTATCTATCTATCTATCTATCTATCTATCTATCTATCTATCTATCTATCTATCTATCTATCTATGCCTTTCTCTCTCTGACAGGTTTTCTCCTGCTGTAATATCTAGGAGGCAGCTCAGTCTGGTGCTCAGGTGGAGAGGCCTAAATGAGAAATTGAAACTACTCAGGCGGGGAATGGGAGAGTAGTCCAGTACAGACAAACTACAGCTGCAAACACTTCCCTCCCTCTCTGTCCACATCTCTAACCCCCAACATCAACAATCTCTCTCTCTCTCTCTCTCTCACACACACACAGACACACACACAGTGATACACAGACACAAAATCTACCACCACTCTCCATCGACCTCTTCCCCTTGGTATGAACTTGGCCCTCCCAGCCTGTGGACAGACACCTAATAGGATCATGGGCATGTGACTGTGTAATTGGGAATTTAGATCGTCCAGCCAGACTCATTTGCACCTGTACACCTCTCCTCTCGACAGGCAGTGGTGGTGGTGTTGGGTGGTGCTGTTGTGTGTGTATGTGTGTGTGTGTGTTGGGGGAGGGGAGGGTTATGGGTTGTGGTGAAGCGAGTGTGGAGGTATGAGGTATGCTTTCTCTCAGACCCCATCAACCAAACCCAGCCCACCACCCCACCCACCCTCCATCACCTACCCATTCCGTGTCCTTGAGATTACCAACTGTGTCCAGTGCCTTTGGCTTACTGCAGACCGCTCCCATCAGATGAGAGTCCAATGTGGCCCAGCAGGATTTAAATATCATGCAGAAGCACAGTGGAAAAGTGGAAAGCAGAGAGTGTATTTTGTGTGTGTGTGTGTGTGTATGTGTGTGTGTGTGTGTGTGTGTGTGTGTGTGTGTGGGTGGGTGCATGTGTGTGTGCATGTGTGTGCATGCATGTGATTTGCCTGTCTGTCAACAAGCATCCCAGAGGAGCCTCAGACTGCACAGGCATCTAGCTTCAAGGATGGCTCTCCATCAGGTTGTGAGGAAGAGCAAAAGGAGGAAGATTGAAAAGCTGAAGACAAAGTAAAGTGACTGGTAGCCTACTTAGTAGATGCTTTTATCCAGAATTACATGGACTTGCAACAGAAGGTCCAAACCAAATTGGACTGCTTCACCCATCATGCCCATGATGAAAGTGGTGTGAGGAGTGAGGTCTATAATATATTGCATTTTGCCACACCTATGGACAGGTGTGCCATGTTAGATTGACCACAACTTTGAACCACAACTCTTGCATACTATATGCTATGCATATATCAATATACATAGGCACTTGGTCGCTATTGGCCCCTTATTTCTATGCAAACAACAAGGTAATGTACTTCAACAAATTTTGGCCATCCAAAGCATAAAACCATGTGTGCTCATATTTGCGAGATACCATACTAAAAACAAACAAGATGTCTCCATACTGCATCTGACTAACCTGTCATGCATGTAAATAATGTAATATGATTTTGCTGAGGCAACTTGTAACAGGTGGGCTGTCACTCTCTAATGTGGGGCATCACTGAAGTTTGAGAACCACTGGTGTAGGTAATCAGCCAACAGAGCAAGTGCTCAGTTTAGAACTGCACTGGTTTACTGGTTACTGGGGGAAACAATTCAATCAATTCCGTTAATTCAATTAGGATCAAGGTAGCATGAACCTGATCCAGCTGGCCTAATTATTCTGCAGGGCAGATTTATATAACTTAGCTACCATTAAAGGGGGGAAATGCTGTGGGAAATACTTTACTATAGTTGTTATGGTTACCGTTCTCAAAGTTCTACTTTGCTACATTCTAAATTCTATGCAAAGTAATACAAAAAAAAGAAAATTCTCTATTTCTCTATCTGTGTCACTATTTGACACAGATTTCACTTCCTGAGAGATAAACTGTGATTTTCAAACATTATCATGGATTTTCATTATAATCACTCCACCTATACCCAAGTTGGCTTTCACCAAGCTCAAGGTAATTTTTGGGTCTTAAATTCTATGTGTTACTTTTTCCATGGTGTGGGTAAGTGTACCCACACAAAATCATATTTGAATAGTATTGAAAATATTTTATTCGCCAGAATGGTCTACTGAACAGAACTGATGACGTACCATTTTGCTCCCTAACAGTTACCACTGGCTCTGGAGTGATCAACCCGCGAATGATTTGGCCAGTGTACCATGGCTATGCTATTGTGTACATGGATGCCAACAGGCAGCAGCATGGCAGTGCTGTGCCTTTTGACCCACAATCAGGCCTCCCTCATGGCATCTCTTTGCTTTTTGAGTGATATCTGTAGTGGTGGTGATGGATGCCACAAGCCTGCAGCAGGGCACCACTGTACCATTCAATCTAGTGCCGGGTTCAATTGCAGAACCTTTTCATTTCATCTGCAATTGTCATGGATCGAGCAACTGACTGCCAGGATTACCATGGTGTCATGGAGGTTAAGGCAGGTGCCAGCTTTCCTGCTGCAAAGGGCAAAAACAGGAAGAGAAAGTGCCTGCAAGTCATGGGTGAGAAAGAGAGGAAGGAGAAATGATGCAAGAAAGCACCAAACTCTCCCACAACCAGTGATGGAGAGAATGATGGGCCAGATGCCACCAATAAAGAAGACCACTTAAAGACGGCTGCTTTCACTAAGCACAATGACTTTTACTAAAAGTAAAGGGGTAAGAACACATTCATTGGCCATGCTCATGCTCGGCAAGCACCAAAACCCTGACTCTTGTTCCTGTTTTCCAAGCCCACTACCTGCCTCTACCTGCTTATCTGTTCCTGTCATCTGCCTGTTCCCATGTCTCTGTCCTGTTTTCCTGCGTCTCTGTTCTCAGTTTTTTCCCGTTGACGACCCCGGACTGGCCCGACTTCTGCCTGCTCTCCAGCCCTGGCTCCCGACCCGCTGCCTGCCCACGACCTACGCTCTGCTTTCCAGTCCCGGCTGCCCAACTCGACACACAAAGAGCATCCACACACTCCCTTTACCCCGTTCCCCAAATAAACTCTTGTTAACATGACGCTCTTGGGTCCGACTTGCTCTGTTTCGTGACCCTGCGACCAAAAAGCCAACTAGGACAGACCATTATTCACCCTGTGCAAGTTTTTCATAAGCTTGGAGGCAAGATTGAGAAAGTTGGGCCCACAAATCTCAAGTCTCAGCCAAGGTCCCTCTACTTAACCCACCCTTATGGTATCCCTAAGGTGCCTGACTTCCCAACACAACACATCCATGCACCTGTGACTTCTAACACTATTCAGCCATACTACCCAGCACCCAACCAAAGAAACCCTTCTGCACTCACTCCCAAGAGAAGAATCCAGAGGCCACCAGCACCTGCCTTCCCAAGACATCCCTATGAGGTGCCCCATTTCTACAAGAACCATGCCTATGTCAGTGTGGGTGATTACAGAGATGGAGAGACAGTTGTCTACTTGAGTCCCAGGTACCACTGCATGTTCACCTAATTAGCCCAACGGCACAGCCACCTGGTGCACCCTGGCGCTTCCAGAGTACTCCAACACCTTTTCTTCAGAGCATCGTGCCAAGAGAGAGGCCATGAAATGTGAGGCTACACACAGTGGCATGAACTGTAGCGTTCTGGCTGACTTCAAGCAACTGCCCTATGAGCCATGGCCAACGGAGGACAACTGATGGGACACTGGACTGGATGAAGTTTGGAGGTTTGATGAATGTTTGGAGCATCTGAGGGATGATGTGATGTTCAGATGAAATAAAATAATATTTTAGTTTTAAAGATTTAGTATATTACTTTTTATCATTCATTTGTATAACATAATATTAATAAAATACTTATAATACTAATAGGTTTATATGCCCAGCGAGTTTCATTTCTTGAGGTAATACCAATGTCAATAAAAATATCATGTCAGTAGCCCAATACTGTTATGCAGTACATCTAGTTTGCAAAGGAAACATCCATTACGATGCGCAAACACACGTAATCATTTTAGTCGTAGTGCCACCAAAAAGTGAAGCCTAAAGCATAGTTTGCAGCCAGACGGCTTCTTGAAAATAGTCTCCAACTAACAACAGCAAGTTATTTCTTTAGTTTTTTTCTTTCACTTCTCCATGTTCCTTCTGCAGCAGTGTAGAAAGAGCAGTGTCTGTTTCCCACAATTTAGCCTCTCACACTGCAGTTAGCTGTTTTTTTCTTTTTTTTTTCTTCTGTTAGGAAACAAATGTTTTGTAAAGGGATTAACAAAATGGGTGGCCAACAGCTGAAGGTCATGGGGAGAAAGAACATTAAATTATGAATGGCCAGAGTTCTATGCCAGAATGGCTAAAGGATGTTTCACTGCTGCTTGGACTCACGGAGATAACCAAGTTTTAGTGACCGCTTCTCCGCTCCTCACTGTGGTCAGGCAACACAATAACACTGAAATGATTAAAAAGAGAGCGGGGACAGGCTGACAATAAAAATCGCAGACTATATTTAAAAAAATACAATAAAAGTTATTTTATGTAATAATTTCTCCTGTTCTATATTACAAGTTGCTCTAATATGTTCTGTGCTCTACAGGATGTTTTCAGCCTTGTGACATTAATTATTCATGCAGCTTCCGTCAATGCCTGACTAACATTAGCCTTTCATAGCCTTTGTCCCTGTCTTCAAAGTCTGCTCATGGTTGTCACTCTGGGGCGGACTGGGAGATGGCCAATTTATGCACTCACTGTCACCTGTTTGCTATCGAATCTCCTGTCTGAATCATGCAAAATGCTCCTTCATGTGGGTAGCCTTAGTTTACAATGGCAGTAGGGATACTAACATTTTATTTTTCAGGCACTCTGGGTCTGTAAGCAAATAAAAGTGCAGCGTCTGCAGCCTATACACCCCTAGGACTCAGTGCCCTGTGTTGTATGGCATCCTCCCCAGGGTCCCCCCAGCTTCCAATGGCATCGACCTTATAGTCTCCAATCTAATCTCTCTGTGCTCTGTGCTCTGTTAGGACAGGCAGAGTAAGTAAAGCTAGATTAAAACTATTTGTCATTGTTGTAGGGGCTGAGACCAGAGTCTAGAACAGAGGGAACTCTTGCAAACAAAAGCAGAACAGTAGAAAGAAGGTGAGTTGGTAGAACTTAGTAGAGATGCTTATAACGTATGGGTAACAAGTATAAGTATAAGTAAATAATGAGTTATTCATAAACACATTTATGTAAATGTGTAAATGATTAAGAAATGCTATATTAATATATATTAATATATTAATATATTATATATTGGAATGAGTGAATACTCTGCCCAAAACAAAAATGTTGCCCAGTTTCAACAGCTGATATGTTGTGTTTGCTTTATTCTCTATTAAATGTATGTATGATTTGCATGTGTTGAACTGTTGAAACTGGGCAAAATTATTGTTTTGGGGGGAATACACGCTCTGTTGAATATATAGCATCTATTAACATCTTAATCATTTACAAATCTATATAAATGTTTTGTTGACAATTATTATTTACTGCAAAGTGACCGGTGAGTTAAAGAGGTGTGTGTTTGTGTGTGTGTGTATGTTTTTGCTATCTGTCTGCAAATGCAGCTCAAAGGAAAACATAGGAAAAGCAAAATTTTAATTTTTAATGATTCATTTCTGTCAAGTTGTAGATGCAATTGCTTATTTAGTTGCCAGTATATTCAATGCACTCGGCAGAAATCCCAAAAGCCTGTAGTTCTGACAGGGTGAGGTCTTTTCCAGACAAATATGAACGCAGTGCGACCAAAGCTTTGGGTATGCCCCGTTGTAGATTCATTCTGAGAAAAAAAAAAAACAGCTGATGGTCATGATGTTGATGAAGATGGACCTGAACTATATAGCTACTGTATGTGCTCCCCAGCATGAGAGGTCACACAGGGTAGCTGCTGTAAACCCTGTGGGACCAGAATCTGATGGATAAATACGTCATTTCACCAGTGCTGCTGTCAGCTACTGTAAATGGGCCTGTGGATCTCTGGAGATGGGTGCCCTGGTTTTCACCAGCAGATGGTGATGCCAGGAGTCAGCTGTTGGTGGAGATTTTTGACAGGTTGATGTTCTCAGTGGGAGCTGACATTCAGAGCCATATCTTCCACACAAGACCTTCTCCCTGCCTGCTTTTGCCCTTTGACAGGGTACACTGCTTCCACAGCTTGAAAGCTTGACTTGCCGTGGAAACCCAAAGCACAGATAATCTTATATCATAATGTTCTGCTGACAGATTTCACAATTAGTGTCAATTTTCTGCACTTTTTTTCCTCATAATTGTAACACTGCATTGAAGCAACACTAAGGGCTGTCATTGATCAGCATGATGTGTGTTGATAGCCAGTGTGCTTCAGCAGCCTACTGTGAGTGGTTTATGTGTGCAAGTTTGCAGGCAGAAGCTGTGCAAGTCAACTCAGACCATTTATTTTGGTTTTAGTAGTTTGAGTTATCTCACTCTGCTGTGTCTGTGTTTTTCAGTAACATTTTAAATTCAGCAATTCACAAGAAAGCAGTGCTTTGCGGGCAATGACTAGACTGTTCTGGAAAATAATTATTTGTTCATTTATGTCCACGTTCTCTGCATTTTCTGTTTCCCCAGCTGAAAGTTCTGTGCTGATGAAGTCGCTCTGAGTCTCTCTCTCACTCCTGGTCTTGGTTCCAGTCCATTTCTCCAGTGACTTTAATTATTCACTGTATGTAAATTGGACTCCTGGGTCTCCATGAATATGACAGGATCATATGGTGCCATAGTATCCCAAGCTGCATTGCTCTAGCAGGGAGTGACGGGCTTGGCTATGACCTCTATGCTCTGCCCCAGGACAGTGACCTCCAGGGCATGTGTTGCATATGATGAATGTCCTCCATAGTGAGCCCACCAGTGAATAATTCTACTGTCCATAAGTAATGCATGTTTCTCCGAATGCCTTTGCCATGTGTTAGGTTGCATCAAGTGTCACTTATCCTTTCAATAAAGTTCTAACTATATATAAACTATGTATGTTGGACTGTTGTGAATATACATACAGTACATCTTGTATTGTGACAAAATAAGGAGGTACATCATGAATTGTCATGTATTGGCAGGTTATTTGACCATTAGAATGAACCCACTGGTCACACACAGAAGGGTAAGCACACAGGAATCCCGTTTCATGAGGTCATATCCCAGCAGCATGTGAGTGTCACTGAAGAGAAATCTAAATTCCTAATTAACTGAATGTTGGAATGTTTTTTGGTTTCAATTTCTCTTGAATACAGATTTTGCTTCTATTTAGATTGTATTTAATAAAGTGACGGAACACAATATAAAGGCGACAGGATGCTGCTTGATTTGCATGCTAGCTTCAGCGCAACACAACAATTAGTTATTTTTTATAGTATGGTTGTTTCACATTCTTTGTTTTATTGATTTCCATCTAGGGCATACTAATCTGTTAAACAAAAATCTTCTATCTGCTATACAAAAAAGTTGGACAAAACACCATTTAACTGTGACTGGCCATTCACACAGAGGTCTGAACTCTCACTGTCTCAACCGTGAAGGTCACTGCCAAGTGTAAATGGAACCTGGCCTACAATTGGAGGAGTAATTGGGTCCATTGTGTAATAATTCATTCGGTGCTTCAGAGCCTTTCTCTCCTCCAGAAAAATGTGGTATTGATGAGCTTTTTTTAATTTATGTATTCATTTTTGCAAGCGTAGGTTAATTGTGATTAATTGTCAAGGACTGGTGTATGTCATTTACATTGATCAGGTCATTTATGTGGAGCTATTTACAGGCGTTAACAGTATCAGGTTCACAATCCCTACCACCCCTCCCCATCGACATGGATGTGTTCTCTGTTCTTCCCATACATACCTGTACCCTACTCATTTCTCATGTTCTTATCATGTTTCTGTCTCAGCTTTCCTGTTATTTGTGTCTTTGCATTTGACTCTTTGGTTCACCTTGCCAGGGTGTTAGGGCAGCATTATTGCACCCTAACTTTTGATTTGATACACTATCTTTGTCTTTGGTTGAAGGTTTTATTGCTGACTGGGTTGACTTGATTTCTGCAGGATTTCTTCATTTTTAAAGTCTGCTTGTACCATCAGTCATGGCATACACTGTTTTAAAAAATGGACATTGCCTTATTTATTTATTTTTGTTTCCAGAAAAAATCTCATTTCCGTCCCTCTTCAGCACCCCATCCACCTCCGGCATGCCTGAGCGTCAATGGCTCTGCTTACACCCAAACACTGTCAGGTCTCCTCACCGCTCCTTAAGATAAATGAGCACAACATTAGAATAATGGACCATCTGCAATAAATCTATGCAGGCAATTACATGAAACTCAATACATTTTTGCAAAATTGTAAAAGTTAAAACAGTTTGGTTATGGCTTATCAGAGAAATACACCTCCTCTCACCAGGTCTCCTGTATCTCATCACAATAATGAGGCACATAACACATCTTTATGACTGATGCACAGAGCTACACAGAGCTCACTTGTACACTTTATTTCCCCCTCTAGTGATTTGGTAGTGATTTGGGTTTCCAAAAGGTGCGGATGGTCATGAGGTGTGGTTGTGCATTGAGTACTTGTGTGAGGAAGGTGTTTGCTGTGTATGAATGCACATGTTTAATGCATGCTTCTCCTGCCTAGGGTTAGGGTAGGGTCTCCTGCCCTGATGGCTTCTCGACTCACCATGGTGTAGGTCTTCTGGAATGTTCTTTACATGTGTTACCTCTTAGCTTTCTGTTTGGTCCACCAGCGAGTGGTGTCTGACATGCCTATTCAGTGGTTTCAATCGTGCTTTAGAGAGTGCTGTCTCTGCGATGCAGTCAAACAGATGCACACGTGCGCGCGCACACACACAAACACACACATATATATACATATGCACACAAGCTAATGCAAAATATTTCCATTATACATGCCCACATACATGCATACACGTTGTTGATGCTAAATATGTACAAATTTGTGTATATTGAATTATGGTGTGCAGGGATATTATCACATTCACAAACATACAGTCCACACATACACAGACACACACACACACACACACAGACACACACACACACACAAATACACAGGAAAACAGACACACTCTCCCTAACCCACTGGGCTATAACCCTCATGCCAACCAAGTGAAAGCTGCTGACAGCTCAGGGATGCTCTCTTTCCCTTTCTTTCTCTCTCTTGTTTCCTCCCTCCTTCCTTTCTCTCTTTCCCACCCTCTCTCTCTCTCTCTGCCACCCCTCTGCCCCAACTCTGTCTTTCCCTCTTTCTGTGTTATCCTCTCTGGAGAGGTTAATGCTATAGATCTCTTCACAAAGAACAACCCAAAACTTCCTATTTACTTTCACTCTCTCTCTTAGACATTTTACATGCTCAAAGATCAATCTCAAACCCAGCCTAGAGTTACTCATTTATTGCTTTCCAGCATCTTGCCAGACAGAATCACTTTATCTTAATTTCAAGGAGATTTGCATCTATGTGATTTGAACCCCTATTTATCTGAATTTCAAATATGGCAAGGAAGCCACAGGACTTAATTCCAGTAGAATTTAAGGATTTATAAATATTGGTGCTTTTAATTAATTTCACTGAACCTACGGTACGGGGAGGTTGGGGTGCACTGGGGTGCAAGTTCTAGCAACGATTACTGACAGTCTTCACTGTTGTCAGTCTGGAGCAAAATATGGAAATAAAATGTAATTGAAAGTGCATGACAGTGCTTTAGCATCATTTTCTGAACTTGGGAAGATTGCTTTGCAATCCATAAATACATCTTCCTAGACATGCATCTGCTAGGACTAACTAGCAGTCTACCTCTGTGGACAAGATGTTATTTCAACCGGTGTGCATTTGTGTCAGTGTATGTTTGTGGCAAGAGAGCAGCTCCACAAAATGCTCAGATGTTTTCAGAGCTGCAGCATGAGAAATCCAGCCATTCAATTTCCACCTGACTTCAAAATATATATCAGCAAAACAATCCATATTATAAATAACTATATTTCCATTAAATTGCCAAAATCTATGTTGAATTTGTCGAAGCCGGTGTATGGAGGCAGACATTTTTATTGCAGGTGAAGTAAAAGTCTTTAGGGCACACTCTTCCCCCCTGTTTCGAACCTTGCATCCACTTAGCCACCCACTCCCCAACACACACACACACATTCTTCTCCACTCCGACAAGTCCCCACCACCCCCCACCCCCTCACTTTCCTGCCCCAGATCCTATCTCCAGACTGATATATTGGCTGGAGGGCTGTGCTCGCAGGCATGTCAGGCCAGGAGGCCACCAGAAGCAGCACCAGTTGGGGTCATTCTACCTGTCCACATGTAGCACATTTGTATGTTAATGTGGATGGATCAATGGGGCAGTGGTATCGTAGTGGTTAGGGAACCTGGCTAGCGTGCAAGTAGCCTGAAAAGTTGTGGGTCCAAATCCCAGCTGCCACCGTTATGCCCTTGAGCAAGGCACTTAACCCTAAGACGCTCTAGGGGAGACTGGCCCTGAACACTTAATAGTTGACAAGTTGTAAGTCGCTTTGGATAAAGCGTCTGCATAAATTTATAAATGTCAATGGTAACATTTTACTAGCATATCTATGCTAAATACTTATGCATTGCCAATGCATTTAGTTTCTCGGGGTCTTCAATCCACCAAGGTTGTGTAGAGTAGAATAAGGACAAGAAGATGGGATTTAGTCCAGAGTTATGAAAGAGGTACCTTTAGAGTTTTGGAGAGGGTTTGAGGGGTGCTTCACCAGATTCAACCTGATGAGGGAGTCTCTGAGGTAGAAGGTGCATTTCTATTGTGCATTATGAGAATTGTTTTCAATTTAATTTTGTATTACTTTACATTTCTTGCTTTCAGTCTTGTTGTTTTCTGTGCTGATGGTAGCACCTCTGTGGCCTCACTGGTGGGCTAGTGTAGTGCACTGGAGTGTGTGCAGAACACGGCTCCACGGCACATCTCTCTGCGCTCTCCACAGTCTGTCCATGGTACTCATGTTTGGAAAGGTTGTTTACACATAAGAAGCACACTCCTCAACCTTCCTCTCCCAATCTCTTTCACTCTTACTTCCTCTGTCTTGCTCTTTCTCTCTCTCTCTCTCTCTCCTTCTCTCTCTTATCTCTCTTTCTCTCATTCTGCTTTCCTTACTTTCTCTCTTTCTCTCTCCTTCAGTCTTGCTCTCCTTTTTCCCCTCTCACTTTGTTATTCTCTCTCTCCCTCTCTCTCTTTTTCTATTGTGTGAGCAGAGGGCTGCACTAATTGGCTCTCTGTGAGCCATGCCAGGGCATCTGCATTCCTCTGTTTGATTAGTGCCCTGTGCAACAGGGGGAAGCAGGCCGCAGGCCAGGGACCATGGTGGCTTGAGATGAGCTCAGATGATCTGTCTGTTCTCATCTCATCGCCTCTTAGCCCCCTGGAGTGTTCCACTGTTGTTTTGGTAATTATACAGCAAACTCAAGTGATAGTATTCTATGCTTTACTGTGCGTTCACATCAAGTAACACACAATTACAGTAAAAGGTTCTGAAACTGACTCACAGTGTTGTCACTCAGCTAGTACACACTGCACAGCGGACTCTGAGGGATCATAACAGCGCCCGTGGACTTGTATGTGGTGAGGCATCACAGCAAACTATACTGTAAAGGATAACAGTTCAGCACACATACACTCACATGCACACACACACACACATACATACACACTCACATCATATACATACACATACACCTGCACCCATCCATCCACCCACACACACACACACAGACACACACACACACAGCTGCATCTTTCATCCTGATTCTTTGAGACAGTGTTATTTATAATATAATGGAGGGGCATTTCCTGTTAGAGCAGGGAGAAAAATTAGGCCCTGTCATAACCAGCACAGATTATGTTTCATCAGGGGAGGATGAGGAGAGAGCTGGGGTTGGAGGGTGAGAGGTGAAACAGGTAGCAATTTGCATCCACTGCAACACTACTTTTCTCTCCAGCTCCGTTGCCTTTTTGCATCGCCTCGTCGTCCTCTTCTTTTTGTCCCTGTGGTATTTGGGCGATTCCGACAGAGATATGCTGTATGAATACAATGCGTGGTTATCCATCACTGTCGCAGCTGACGTGACTAGCATATTGATATCCAAATCCACACCCAGAAATAATCTAGTGTCTCACTTTGCCAGTGCTTACACCTACTCATACACTTGACAAAAGTGAAAGTTCTCCGTTGCAAAGACCTGCTGAGACTTTGTGATGTCTGGTGTTTTTGCGACCTCTCCTGAGCATCGATGATTGACTGACAGATGGGTGGCCGTGCAACAGGGCTTGTTTACACGGATTCTTCCTGTCGATGGTCTGTCGTACGGAGGCCTCATTAGGATCTGCCACCCTCGCTGCTGCGCCACATCAAAGGCGGTGAAGGGAAATACACTTCATCGACATGAGGCCTCTTTAATCTCGATGGAGGACGCGATGATGAATGGAGCCGGTGTGAAGGACGTGGGAGAGAGAGGGAAATAGACAGAAAGAAAAGGAGAAAGCACACACACAGGGACTCATTTCCCTGCCCCCCAAACCGTGAGGGCTGGAGGTTGGGGATGGGGAATGGAGGATGGGACCCGAGGGGTGGGTGGGTGGGTGGGTGCTTGGGGGGGTTGTGAACCCAGCCAGCTGTCATTACTCTGGAGTTTCCCCCGGCAGTGTGCAAGGCTGATTATGGGCGGCGGCAGAGGGGTTTGTTTACTGGGCAGGAGGTGGGAGATTTGCCCTGTGTTTACTGCCGAAGAGAGAAAGGAGAGGAGAGGACAGCTTGATTGCACTGCTGATTACCCTCATACAATCAGCTGCTCATGGACTGATTGTGTGTGTGTGTGCGTAGGTGTGTGTGTGTGTGTGTGTGTGTGTGTGTGTGTGTGTGTGTGTGTGAGAGAGAGAGTTTTTATAAGAGAAAAAACATTTGTGTGCCTATGTGTGTGTTTGTGTCTGTGTTTATGTGTTTGTGCATGTGTATGTGTGTATCTACTGGCTTATAACGCAAAGCAAAATAGACTGAGACAGGATGGAGAGATGTTTGGTTTGGTGTACTGATTTAAATAATGATGAAATAATGACTATTGCACATAATCATCTCTTAATTTTACTTGTTTGTGTAGTAATATATGGCTGTCCAGTTCATTAAATGCTAAAATGGGTTTGATGGGGGTTTTGATTGACAGAGTTACAGCTTTTAAATATTGGGTTTCTTTCATGAGTGTAGATGCTGTTGACTGGTTGATGCAAAAATCATTTATCTGTCATGTCATGTGAAGCAGCTTATCTTTTTTCCACCAGCAAAATTAATCTCTCCCTGATGAAAAAGCAGTTCTAATCATGCGCTAAGGTGACTGTCATGGCTGCTGATAGTTTGGTTATTACATAGGAGACAAACACACACACACACACACACACAAACAGACACGACTAATCTGATTCCTGTTAAATGTTAGCACATGCTTAGATACATACTCTAGCACTATGTGGCCATGCTAGATGGAACAAGGGTTCATTGCTTTACATTGCTTCCTACATTGTCCAACACTGCCATTTATCCACATTAATGTTTAACGATTTTACACAATGTAGCATTTGGCTGTTGGCTTGTGTTATTTTTCATGATCAGGGATAGTAATTCTTATGTAAAAACATGTCTCGTGATAAATCACCTCAGCACACCCTGTTGGAAAGGTCACCTGAGACAGTATTTGCTGAGCACTCACTGAATGCCCTGAAGGAATGACTGCTAAAGACACCTGTGTGATTTGATGTGTCTTTTTCTCCTTAGCGAAGAAGTGAAAATGTTGTTACTACAACTGGAAGCGGAACGAGAAAACAACTGAGCAAACTGCAAATAATAACTAAAGGTTTTATTTTTGGCATTACAGCAGTTTACATATTGCTGTTTTTTATTGTTGTTTTTTTATTTAAGTCTAACATTTGGAAATATGATAATTTGCATATTTTATGCAGTTGAACAGAATTTTTACGAAGATATTAGATTACTGTATTTGTTTGTAATTATAAGAGTGCATAAAAAAATGAAACTTTTCCGCCCTCATCAGTTAGCGTTGACTGCTGTTTCGCTCGTTTCGTTCTCATACCTACCAACAGCATTCAGCAACGTGAAACAACAAGGCTACAGGTTGATTCACTCTGGATAATCCCATTAAGTTTAACATCGGGAACGAGTTTGTGCAATTTAGGCTGTACAGATATGATTTTGAGAGAAGCTGTTACACACACTTGCAGGAATTAAACCTCTGCTGTAGGGAGGAGCCGATGCTTTGCTCTGAAAATAAGCCTTCTCTGTCCTAATCTCCTCCATCTGACCACCTGAGTCCCTTAATCAAAATTTTTATCTGTCAGGGATTTGCTCTGGAAAACAAATAATTGAAATGCAACTCCTTCTCCTGCAGTTGTGAGCTCCATGGTTGATGTTTTGATATATTCTGCTATTGGCTATGTCCAGGATAAGCCATTTCCCAAAGCTGCAGCAGTTTATGGAGTGTGTGTGTGTGTGTGTGTGGGGGGGGGGGGGGGTAATGGAGTGAGGAGACGAGTCTGCATGTGAGTGATTTTATTTTTTGTGTTTGTGTGTGTGTTTGATTTATTTATGACTGTGGCGATGGTTGGTAGGATTTGCGTACATTTTTGTTTGTAATGGAAAACAGCCAATAGCTTTTAGGCAGAAGATGTAGACCTGTCGATTGCATAGGCGCCTAATGGAACAGAGGCCACTGGGCCAAATGAAGAACTCCAGAGGCTCATGCCTGGTAAACTTGCGGAGTCATAGCCAAACTTTGTGACAGCATCAGTGGCGGCCTGGATGAGGGACAGGGTGGGGCTAGATTGGATGGGAGCATAGGGGAAGCAGACCATGGGGGAAGTGAGCCATTAGCTCACACTTAAGTGGGCAGGATGAACACAATCGATTTATTCCTCTCTCTGCACCCCTATCCCTTCCCTCTCTCTCTCAATCTCTCGTGCTCTCTCTGTCCCCCCCCCCGTCTCCTCACTCCATTTTCCCATTACTGCAGAGGCCTGGTTGGTAGAGGAAAGGATTAACAGCAATCCCCACCCTCACCCCCTCAGTATCCTCCAGTCCTGTCTGGCTCACAATCCCCCTCCATATCCCCCCCTATGGCTATGGTGCATCTCAGCGCTATTCAGATGATTTAATGCAGGTGAATGCTGAAGACTGAATGCTCAGCTTAGTCCAGTTATAAGCTGGTGAGTCTGATGGGCATATGGTGTAATACTGATGTTTTCATCTCAAGCTCATGGATTGCACTCATGATTCAGCGTAATATGTCTTAAAGACTCATAGAGCACAGACTTCTAGCAAGGCCGAATGATTTCTGTATTTAGTGCAAGCATACGTGCTTGTGTGTGTGTGTGTGTGTGTGTGTGTGTCTGTGTGTACTTGGATGTTTTGCATTCATGGGCACGTTGCTGCCATTGGTCTACATAACAGGTATCAGTCAGGTCCCTGCTCTCTCTGTCTTTCTGTGTATGAGTGTGTGTGTATGTGTCTGTGTGTGTCTGTGTGTGTGAGAAAGAGAGAGAGAGTGAGAGTGTGTGTACAACTGATAGAGATTTGTGTGTGTGGGGGGGGTGTGTGTTGCACACCTATGTGTGTGTGTGTGCATGTGTGTGTATGTGCATGCGTGTATATGTATGTGCACATCTACGTGTGTGTTTTTTTAGATGTGTTAGGCAGTAGGCATTGTCAGATGAGGCGAGGGGTGGGAGCAGCTCTTTAGCTCACTGTGGTAACTGGCAGTCTTGTCTGACACTGACGGATCACCCCCAGCTGTGTGAGGACGATGAGGCTGTCAGATCACTAACCAGAGACAGATTGACACACGCTCTTCATCTGCCAGTAGCGTTGGCCCTGCCCTGTCCTGCATGTTAACACTGCATGTGTCCTGACAAAGGACAGTCACAAACTGCTTAGGTAAGCTTATAAGGCATCTCTGGTGCCCCCCACCCCCAGTGTTATAGTCCCCTACATCTCCTTTAATGCATACGTTCGGATAAGGGGGTATGGTAGAGGTAGAGACTGGGGTGGACTTTATGACCCTGGGGAAATAAAGTTGGGGGGAATCAAATAAGAGGCAGCAGAAAAGCAAAACTGGGATGATTCCCATGTGTTCAGCAGTCAGCCAAAGGCACAGTTGAGGTGTTCAAATTAAATGTATCCTGTCTGTCTTCCTGTCTCAGATTGGACATTTTGAAAGCTTTTTTTGAAAAGTTTTTCAGCAAACCTGTCTGGTCAATGCATGACAGTGTAAAAGAGTTATAATTTACAGAAAAGCAATTTAGTCCCTGTGATTTATTTGTTTTGAACTGCTTGAATGTGTATTGATAGTTAAACAGGTTTGCCAATCTCACACAATGGACTGTAATTTGAATGATGCGAAATGATGATGGAGTGCTTACAGGGATAGTCTGAAGTCAATTAACCCATAGCTCTGTTGTTTGAGGTTGCCAAGTGCTAAGGGATAAGAGCAAGACAACCTGACATAAGACAGATTGAATTTGCGAAATGGCAGCTATTGGTAAACAGACGGAGCGGAAAGTGCTGTCGATAGGGACAAGAGCAAAGCAATTAGCTATCAGGACCCGAACAGGGCACAGGAAAATGAGACAAAGCTTCTTTGCCTTCATCAGTATTTTGCCATCTGGTCTACGTTGTACCAAATTGTCTCATTCTTACTCCTACCAATAGCACTCAGCAACCTTGAACAACAGGACTGACTCCAGACTATTGCTTATTAGAGACTTAACATCAACAGAACTATAAATCACTGACTTTTGAACACATTCCCTTTTAAATGTTTTGTGCTGTATGTCATGTCTCTGAGTGAGTCTCTGCATGTGCAGACGAATTCAGAAAGTTTGCACATTTGTGTTTAAATCACTGGTCAGTGTGTGTCTGCCTTTTTTTCCTTCTGCTTTAACTGGGACCATGACAATTTTAAATGGTCGAGTATTAGTCTAGTCACCATGCACCAGCACATTTTTTGTGTAGATCACCTCAATCTAAAGAGCTGCAATCAAGCTCTATTCTTCTCACAACTCTGGAAGGCTCTCGGTACACGTCTACCTTTTTCACTCTTTTCTTTCTCACTAAACATTTTTCATTCTGTCCATATTTTCCATATTCCCTCTCCCCCTACTCACTCTCTCTCTCTCTCTTTTAAAATTTTCACATATCTGCTTCACACATTCTCTCTTACCCTATTCCCACACAGAGTGAAAAATATTCCTTGAACTTTAATTATGGATTCATCAGTATGGTGCCATATGTGAATGCATATCTCTCTCTCTCTCTCTCTCTCTCTCTCTCTCTCTTTCCTCTGCCCCCCACTGTGATCTGATTGTGGCAAGAAGAGAGTGGTACAGAAGGAAGCAGTGGGTCTCTTGTTATTGTGAACCCTAATTACGCCTGTGCCCTGTGTGATACGTGGTCATGGCCGCCCTCACAATAGCACTGAGCAAATACACTCCCTCTATGGGCCCTCTCA
Source organism: Tenualosa thibaudeaui (assembly GCA_027481765.1). Lineage (NCBI taxonomy): Eukaryota > Metazoa > Chordata > Actinopteri > Clupeiformes > Clupeidae > Tenualosa > Tenualosa thibaudeaui. The sequence continues at coordinate 8,092,501 of JAIFZK010000015.1, read as the reverse complement.
AACTGATGGCTGTAATTGCAAGGTCGATAAGGTCTCTGAGCAAGCAAGGGGAGTGATCTAAGCAGACCTGCAATTGTCTTGCAGAAATCCCATAACAAAATTACTATGTGTCACCATTGTGTTTATCTGGCCTGTTGCTTTGTGTGCTAATCATCCATTATTATGCTCTTTTTGTGGGAAGGGGGAGAAATAAATCTGCATTTGACCGCTTGTCCAATCATAATATGCACTTGGTCTCCTTGATGCAGTAAAACTAAAATTAGCAATATGAAAAACAACTTCTGAATAGATCATCTAGAAATCAGGCACATCAGTAGAAAGGAAGAAAATATATAGTTATGGACATGCACTGAGAAAAGATTAGCGCTAATAGCACCATAATAGAACAGCACATAGCCTTGATTAGTTTAATGGATTTTCAGGTGATGAAATCACATGTAAAGTGATTGGTATTTTTTTCACGTCACTCAGTCAGTAACAGAGTCAGACTAAAGACAATGTAAAAAAGTAAATAAAACAAAAAACTGCTTCAAAGAATTAGACTTTATGCATTGTGTATAGCAGACATATTAGCAAAAGCAATATACTGTAACATGTAAAGTAATATACTGTAAGCTTATTTTTGTTATTTTTCAATTTCAGTGAGGCCACTTTTCTCATCCCTGCAATGTACTTGGGAATCAGGCTGTTTATCATTACAAGTTGCAATGTACAACAATCAAGGCAGGGAGAAGCACAAGCTTTTTTATTTTCCTCACAAATGACCTTGGGTGTATATTACAAGGGAGAGTATGCATTGATCATTTATAAACAGTTTCTGTTTGTGCGTGGATGTGTATGTGTGTGATTTTGTATGTATGCACAGTATGTATGTATGGAAAAGACTTTGTTTATGCATTAACATGCAGAATGTAAATAATTATTTGCTCACTGTATGTGCAAGTTTAGAGATACAGTAGCTATGCTGTGCTTTTAACTGGAATGTCGAAACAATTAATACCAGCATTTGCCAGGGGGCCTTGGGCTTACGGCACAGTATTTTTCAGCGAGAACACTGAAAATTAGCATAGTTTGTTCAATAGCAGAAATAGGCTGTTGAGCAGTGGCACCAGGGGGGACATTGTGCTTTTGCAAGGTGCGCCGGTTTACATTATACGCCTGAGTCTGGCTTGAACAGGTGATTGAAAAGGAAAACATTGTTACAGTGATACAGCATTGCTGTCTCTTGGTCTTTTGGTTTTCTGTAAAAGAAAAAAGTAGTAACCCTTAAAACAGCATTTCGCTTCAGTCTTCTGCAGCAGACTCTTTTGAGGACATGCTCAGATCTTTTCCACTATCCCCTGTGTTTGGAATGCCAACCAGAGATGAAAGCACAAGCAGAAACACACAGCTCTGATGCAAGCAACTTGTCCTCTGAGGCAGGGATGACAAACTCCAACTTGTACCGTCTTTCAGGAGGAAAAACAATCGTTTATTCTCAGCTGCAAAGCAATCATTTATTCTCTAGAAATAAATATTAATTTAGAGAGAGGTTGCCGCCGTTGTTCCCCCTTACATAATAAGATTGTGTTTAGATCAACTATCGGAAGAATTGTGGGTACATGAATGAATGCCCTTGCAGATATTATGCTGTTTTTGGTGCTGACTGACCAGATAAATAGTAAATATTAAAGTCATCATACTGGGGAAAATGTCATTTACACATAGAAATAGATGAGACTCATCTTTTCTACAGCAGAGTAGTCAATAATAGATCAATAATAAATGTGTTACTCCCCCATGACAACAACACAAGCAATAAGGTAAGAATATGCCTGTCTGGCAGTTTGGTGAGAGTGGTGAAAAATAAAGGTAATGATAAAGAAAGGTAATGATTTTTTTCAGTTACTCAATTGCTTAGTGTGGTACAGGGCATTGAGATTGAATCAAAACTATGGCCACACAAAATACTGTACATGAGATAAATGTTATGCAAGGCAGCAAAGAAAAAAATGTTTCATTATTTTATCAAGGAGAAAAAATCCTTCACTGTCTTAGGAACAATACCAATCACTGTCAGAAGGATATATGAGAAAATAATGCTACTGTGTTTATAACAAATGTTTATAGAGAATCACGTTTGTTTCTGAGTGGTGTTCCATTTTCTTTTAAACCTTAATTCAATATCTCAACTATCTGACTAAATACTAAATTAATACAGTTAATATGTCTGATAAACACACTTCTCCTTGGAGTTCACATTCTCTTAGCTTTTGTGCTCAACTTTGTAGCAAAGGTGCACAGCGGGCTGCACTTATGTAGTCCAGAACTAACAAACTGTACTGATACAGCTAGCTCTAGCTGACACTGTTCAGCTCAGACAGAATTTGCCAAATTAACTGCACATCTACAACTACAAAACCATAAAATGTTAGCATAACATGATAGTCTTCACCACCCACTTATGCATAAAGAAAGAGACTGACATAAGTCTAGTGGAGAACTCCATTAATCAGACAGACCTGTGCTGATTTTGTATTTAGTTACATAGGGTAGCATATTGAATTAAGGTAAAACTTTACTTTCCGTTTTGAATATTCCTAACAGTTGTGCAATATCTCATATGGTCTCAGTCACAATAATAAAGGCAGACTGTATACTGATCAGCATGTGGTCCTGGTAGATGAGGTAGTCATTTATGTCTTGATTTATCATCTATTCATCTGTTCACTTGTCATCTGTGGAGGAGTAAATGCAAATATTGAAAGAAGTGTTTGATAGATCTGTCTGGCTCCAGTCACTCACGGAAATATCTCAGACTAATAAAGACAAGAGAGAAACATAACATAAAATTCAATTCAATATAAATTGTATGCAAGGCAATATGGGTTTCTCTCTCTCTCTCTGTGTGTGTGTGTGTGTGTGTGTGTGTGTGTGTGTGTGTGTGTGTGTGTGTGTGCGTGTGCGTGTGCGTGTGTGTGTGTGTGTGTGTTCATATCTAAATGTCTGCTCTCTATAACTCTGGCTCCCACCCCGAGCCTATGTGAGTAGCTAGTAGTCATTGAGTCTCTCCTAAACTCTCCTCAGAAACTCTCTGACATACCTCTCACTCTCACTCTCACTCTCACTCTCACTCTCACTCTCACTCTCCCTCCTCTTCCTCCTCCACACCTCCATCAGAAAGTCAGACACCTTCTGAAACAGGCCCTCCCACAGCCGCTGGGTCACTGCCCTAGAGAACACCAGCAGATCAGAGAACAGAGGGAGCAATGAGCGTCATGACACAAGAACAAACTGATCAGAGAACAGAGATCATTCCTGTTGTGTTCTAGTTTCTTTTATAGCCTATAGGGCAGGCTGAAAGATCTTGTTCTCTAATAGTCAAGTTGAAAGGAAACACATGAAACATATTTCAGGGAGAGCCATCTGGGGCAGGATAACAAATGTTTTTAAGTATCACTGAGGGATAATCTTTCTGCTCTCCATAACTCTTCAATAGACTTGCATCAGTTCATTTCAGTCATCATGATGGGAGGAATTGCACTTGGTGGTTGCAAAGCATTGGAAGAGTAATGGCTGGGTTAGAGGCTCAATACCCAGTGGGAAGTAGCAGCTGAAAGAGAAGAGCTACTGTCACACACTACAATCCTATCCCTGAGGCACAGAGTCAATAGAAGCATACAGGGAAAACTTAATGGAAAACCTTCATGAACCCTGACAAGTGTGGCACTAAACATGCTGGACTGGTCATTTTGAATTAACTCCACATTTAGATTGGCATCAGGCTGATTCCTGTTGACAACTCTGCATCACATTGAAGAAAATAAATTAATAAATAAGTAAAGCGAGAAGAGAATGAACTCAGAGAGGAGAATGAACACCATTACAACCTTCAGTGGTGCCTAATCGGAATGTGCATAATTAGAACAAATGGGCTAAAATCGCTGCCTCAGTAGTGACAATAGTGTTGATTGCACCGGATCGGACTCCATCTCTTTCCCTCCATAAGGACTTCATTACCGGCAGTCTTTTAAACCTGTATGATTGATCAGTGTGAGAGGGGGGCTGAACAAACAGAGCACTGGGGCTCTTAGACAGACTACTCAGCCCCCCCTATGTGTTATACAATCCTATGTGGAATTCAGTGAATAATCCCCTTTAGATGCTCTTCTCCTCTCTAAATCTTACTGGGCTCCCAGGATGTAAAATATGTGGTGAACTCTTGGAGAGGGACTCTTGATCAGACTTTGTTCTCTATAGTCTAGGACCTGAATGGTTGACAATTTCAGGAACTGACCTCCAAACTTTCTTTCTCACGTCTTCTTCACTTCTGACTTCTTCTACTTAAGGTTAAAGTTGAGCAAAGAGTTATTCCAGAGTTTGAATCCTGTGATCGAACAAAAAAAGTAATGACTGGCTGCAATAGCCACTCAGACTAGGCTGAATATAACTATGCTATATTGCTCATAAAAGATTAAGTGATTCCAAATGGGCTTTGTAGTGAAGTGGAGAGAGAGAACCCAAGAGCTCAGTGGAACTCTGAACAATGAACATGTCACCACTTCAGATTATATTACATTTTTTAAGTGAATGAGTGCAAATGTGCCTGAGTAAGACCCAGCTTAGGCAGACTTGATTTCTTGGGCTTGGGTATTATGAGATGGTAAGCTATGAAGAGCTCTATTTTCTGTATAGGTAGCCGTCTAGCCCCTGTTTTGCTGCCCCTGGGTGGATCATCTTGAGCACAGCTGGTGAAGAACCATGCTGCCAACATGCTGTCTGCTCAAGGATGTTGTTGGATGTTTGGTCCCATGGAGAGATAAAAGCTCAGCTCTAGAGGTCCTTTTAGCTATAAAGGAAACTCATTAAAGTTGGAAACAGTGGAGTGCACTGGGCTGGAACAGTGTGCAACCTCAGAGTGAAAACGCAGCTTTCTCTCTCTCTCTCTTTCTCTCTCTGTCACTCTCTCTCTCTCTCTCTCTCTCTCTCATTAGGTCTGGGATTCCATGTGTAACATGCCTAAATTGCACTTTACAAAAACAAACAAAAATTTTAACGTTAAAAGGGTATTTAATGTAATTTCTCACAGAGCCTCAGAAGCAGGGCTATGACAGCTCCACCCCCACGTATCACCCCACTAGAGGCTTAATACCTGGGACTCCATCACTTCTCAGAATTGAAGAAGCTTTTTGGATAAGAGGTGAAACATCTTTAATCTTCAAGTCCAGATGCATTACATCTTGTCACTGCCTGACATCTCATCCCCTCTGGATTGTGACATGGTACAGCATGTGATTGACAGCTCACAGAGCCATCCACCCATGCAGATAGTTGGACATAATTGGACACTTATTTAAACCCTGTTTGTTGGTTTTCTGTTATTGATTTACCAGCTCTCTTTCATGTTTCAGCCATGTGTTTTTTTTTTTTTTCACGTATCAGATCTACTTTCATTGAAGTCTTGCTTATATTGACCATTGCCTGTGAATGGTGAGTTCATTTATCACCTGTTTGTCCTATTTTCAAGAGACCATGCTTCCTTGTCTGTTAAAAGACAAGAAGATTGTTTGTGTTTTGCAAATCGGTTCTTGGGTCCAAAACTAATCCTGGCCTTAATCAGCCCTAGCAATTACATATATATTTTATAGATCATTTGTGACTGGAGCCTCAGTATTGCCCCTTCTGCCCTGTTAGGTGCCTGAGGCCCTGTGTAAACCCCATTTTTGGTTAGGCTTCTATTAGTCTATTAGCATGCAGCTCTGTGGAGGCCACTCTGTCCGCGCATGGCTGCCATGCCTGAGATAAATTAATTGATATTTGGCTGGTGGAGAGCCTGGGCGACAGTTCCACTCTGCTGGAGACAGCTCCTTGCGCTGACCCACTTTTTCCAACTGTGTGAGTTTTCGGAATTTTAATTGAGTCCAAGCCGACTGAACTCAAGACCTGTGACACCTGTAGTCTGAGTGCTCTGCTGAGAAGGCTGAGGGCAGAGCCTGTGTTGATGCACAAGATTAATTGAAATATCAAAAATCATGAGCACAATCAGGAAAGATGATTGCTGTGCAACTCACACATGATTCCTAGGCTACTGTTAAGTCTGACTGTCACTGTTTAAATCTGAAATGAAATAACTGCAAAGTGACTGCAATGTGTGATTCCAGCAATTCCAACCCATTTCACTTTATTGATTGTGCAGCACTGACAGTCTTGAATGTGTCCTCTTTAAATTGGATTTTCACAAAATGGGAGCATGCTTATGTTAATGAAAGCAATTGATTAGAGTATTGTATTCTGTTGACTTATTTCAGAAACAAATTTGTAACTAACAGATCATTATAGTGAAAAAAGAGAAGGACACCCTTGGAGATAAGCATAATGGGTATTTTAAAGAAGTATTTTAAAAATTTTTTTCAAAATCATTTGGCAGTCTTATGGAACTTCTAATGTTTTCTAATGTTGTCTTCTCTTTTATTCTCTCTTATCTGTTTTCTGTGCATTTAACCTATGGTATATAACCTATCTGAGTAGCGAATACCAACGTATACATGCACGCACACAGACACAGGTTTGAAGTGAATCATGAACAAGAATGCTGGTCCTTGACAGTCTTCTATTACTTGAGAAAGAGAGAGGTAGAGTGAGAAAGTGACAGTGAGTCAAAGACAGAGACCCACAGAGAGAGAGAGAGATTTAATCCTTGAAGAGTGCAGGCCTGTAGTGGTATTATTTTTCATTACAGATGAAATAAAACACACTGTTTCTGATTATCAAATGTTTCAGGAAGCATAAATTGCATAAATATTGCCTGCATTTGCTGAGGTACAGGTCCCTACTGGAAGTTTGCAACATGTAAACATAGGTATAAAGATGCCAGATCTTTCTCAACAATATGCTGAAGATTATCAGACAAAATATAGCACCTGGAAAGAACATTTTCTTGCTTGTCAGAAACATTCAGTTGGAAGTTTTATGTTTGTCAGATGCCACTACACACAGGTAGATGTTAAATGTCACAGTGTGCAGATTTACAAATGTCACACACATACTCCTGTGCATGACAAGACTCATACATGCAGAATAGACATGAGTGAGAAAATGCATTTTACAGTTGGGCCAAAGTTATCCCAAGGGATTCTGCCATATACCTAAAGGAGAATTTTCTGGTCAAACTAGTCATATTTTGAAACGTTGACAAACAATGTGATGACAAGCTGAAATATAAACAGCCTAAAGAAAAGCTGTTTTTTCTTATATGAGGTAAAGGTTAATGTTCTAAAAGGACTCTGCATCAAACACAGACACAGGGAAACCAGAATATGTAAGTGATAATGTAATGTCCGCCAGTCACTATAGGAAAATATTTCCCGACAGGATGAACAGGACCCATGACGACAGACTACTTCGAGCTGTGTAATAAACAAAATTATTTCCCACCTCATCAACCAATCAGAAAAGAGAATCCCATTCTTAAGGGAGATAAACAGAAATAACTGACCTCCGAATGTTGGGAAGGCTCACTGGTTCCTCATGACTAAGTCATTAAGTTCAGGGTTTGTCTCTGAAGGAACCCTTAAATAGTATTACATCTCAGGAAACTCTGAGGAGACGATGCGTTAAAGGTCAACTGTTTCCACTACCTTACATTCTACTCTTTCAAGAAAGGTCAGGTTTGTTTGAGAATACATTTTGATTAGCACCAGCCATGTCTGTAATTCTCTGTTGACTCCAACTTCTTGTTAAGAGTTGAATGGAACATTGTTTTGAACAAACTTTGTGTGAAAGCAGGAATAGAAACAGACAAGCAGACATCTAGGGGAGAAAATGTGGGTTTTGATACCTATGCCTTTGATGGTGCTGCTATTTCACCCCCTGGCTAAGCCCCCTGACCAGGAGGAGTAAATAGGGTAAGTAGACCATAGGAAGAATGTTTGGGTCATACTGATACCCTCTGTGACTGCCTAAACTATCTTGACACGTCCTAATAGCCATAACTCTCTCCGAGGGTCATTTCTTTTTCATAATTTTCCAAGCTGGCCTCCTGTCCCATGCAGAGGGATACAAACAAAGGCAGCAGGATTAAAAATAGACCCTGAATGCTCTTCCTCTCCCCATTCATCAGTGTAATGAGAAGCGGTCAGAGCCACTTACTGTCACGCCCAGGTAAACTCAGGTTGACGCTAAGGTGGGCCAAAGGAGACATTATCTTATCGGATCACACATTTCCACGGGACACACTCTGCTCAGGTGAGTCAGTGTGAGATGAGACATTAACTTGCTCTTTTATTTAAATTAGATTCAATCGCTGCATACTTCTTAGGAAATCACAATACATTACTGCTCAGAGAAGTTAAATATTATAATCCTGAATTAAACACTGATAGATATTAATTTTGGTCTCAAACCATCATTGTGCCTGGCAATTTGCAGTATGTGTTGATGAGCTACTTTGGCCCATCAAGCCATTCTTAATTTAGGGTGAATCTCTAGAAAACATGGTAACACTGGTAACACACTACCTGACTAGTGAGTACGTAACACATTCATAGCAGCTGTCATAAATTGCTCACAAAGCATTCATGACTGTTTCATAAGGCATGACTCAACATTCATACCCATCCTTTCATAAAAGTGGAAGACAAAATGGCATTAACTTATCAAAATAAAAGCAGCATTGCCATTTTTGTTTTAAACCTGTTACCTGGTCATCTAAATATTTCATGAATATCTTATGAAGTGTACTTTAAATTGTACTTTTAAAGTGTTTAAACTATATAGTTTAAACTATAAAAGTGGTCTCTTCATTCATAAGAGTTCCCTGTCCCTGGACCCAGGAATGGTTGGGCACATTCACATTTGAGTGTAGACAAGGTATCAAAAGATGATAATTACCTGCAAAAGCTTCTTTTTTTTAAGAAACATTTAAATGATATACTTGCTCATGTCCTGTCTCTTTGACACTGCCCAGTGACATGATCAGGTAACAAGGTTAAACCAAAAACAGCAATGCTGCTTTGAGAAGCATATCATTTAAATGTTTCATAAAAAATTTAATGTAATTTTTTGCAGGTAATTAAATGGGAATGTGTCCAACTGTTGGGGTGCACAAATATTGGTCAGCTCAAACTTTTTTTTTTACCTCTCAGATGATTCAAATACTTCACAACTTGTAGAGTAAAGTGTCATTTGAAGTACACTTCATAAGATATTCATGAAATATTTAGATGTGGCAAGACCAGGTAACAGGTTTAAAACAAAGATGGCAAGGCTGCTTTGAGACTATCGCCATTCTGTCTTCCTCATTTATGAGAGGTTGGGTATGAAAGTTGAGTCATGTCTTACGAAACAGTCATGACCGCATTTAATTAAAAATAAAGTGCAAGGACTTGGTGGGCACTATATTCCCTCTTATAACTGATTTTATCGTATTGCCAAAATTGACAAAGCTTTTTTGACCTGCAGTTTGTGGTTTCAGTTTGAATGGAAAGTCAGTTAATTATGTCACAGTTATGTCATCCAGTGCATCTCATTACAATACTTGTAATGTAATCTATTGCTGAGATGGATTCAGACCTTCAATCCAATCAAAAAAATACTATTTGACCATTTTTTTTCTTCTTTTTTTTTCTCATCTGCCACAGCCATCAGCTCTTCTTCTACCATTCAGCGTTGGAGACGTCTGTTGCCTCTCACATCGCAAGTATGAATAAGTCACCCAGACCTTTTAAATGTCAGCCTTGACATCAGAGCTGTGTTCCTCAGAGGTGTCTGTGAACCTGTGACTGACACCATAGTGTGTGAGTGTGACATAGTTATAGCTGTGAAAACTCTTGAGCTTGCTAGAGCTTTGAAGGTCCATGGCGTGCTGGGCTTTTTACTCACTCACTCATTTGCACCCATTTTACTGATTTTGTGCAATCATTTTACGCATTCTGAGCTGTGAGCTACTACAGATGATCCAGAATGTGGCTGCATGTCTGGTCAACCAGCCAAAAAGAGTGCATGTCACATCTCTGTTCACTAAACTCCACTGGCTACCCTTAACCGTTCGCATCAGATTCAAAGCACTAATGTTGGCCTACATAGGTGATGGATAGATTTGCTGCTATCTACCTTAATACCCTCTTAAAGCCCCATGTTACCTTCCGGCTACTTTGCTCCTCCAAGGAATAAAGCACGGCCAACACCTCGCACAGGTCAACCTTGCTTAGTCTCATGTGATGTTCCAAACTGGTGGAATGACCTTCCAAGCGCTACCTCAGCAACAGATACCTTCTTCATCTTCAAGAAATTCTTAAAGACCCAGCTCTTCCAAGAATATCTCCTGGCAAAAAATTCTGAATACCAGGAATGCACTTACAATGTACCTCCCACTCTCTCTCTACACTGCACTTTTATTACAACTCCTGCACTTCCATCTCAAAATACTGCAAATGTCATGTTATCAATATGCACTCTTAATTAGTTTTTAATTGTGCTGTAGCTTGAATGTTTATCCTCTTTTTGTAAGTTGCTTTGGATAAAAGCATCTGCTAAATGCATAAATGTACATGTAAATGTCATTCCTTTCCCCAGGTAGTTGAGTATTGGGAGAATGACATTCCTGCTTTCACTTAATGCACTAGTTCAAGCTCCCTAACTAGCTACAGCAGAATCAGTGACAGAAAAGGTAGTGCCTGTTCTACTGTGCACAAAGAAAGAAATCTTGCCAAATTTTGAGAGTATGAAGAAGCCCATATTGCACTTCTTGAGCTGGGAAACTCCTTGCCTTGCTCTTGTGTTTTGGTAAGAGAAGAAGATTCTATATTGAGTAATCCTCAAACACACACACAGCATTAGATTAATGACAGATTTAAAGATTTATCAGAAACAGAGAAGGACAACCAATGGAAAAGTCATACAGTATAACACATCCTTCTCCACTGCTCTCCATATTCCATATTGATTTAAGAGATTCAATATGCAGCAGCATCATTTAATCCAGATCTCAATCCTAGCACCCCAAGCTCAAGTTTCCAATAACCACACACCTTCAGCTCATTATCACCACTTTCATTTTTTCCCTTTTTTCCCCTTTCATTTCACTTTCCAGTGTTTTTCACAGGGCATCTGCATTTTTCTATAATCCCTCCTTCCATTTATATTTCACATTAACAAGCCCTCTCTCTGCCTGCCCTGTGGGAATCAATTATGCCACCTCCCTCCTTGTCTCATTTCGGCTGTGTCCTTTGTGGATTCTTCCTTTGCATGGGAGATCCTTGCATGAGCTCAGAGTGGTCTGAAGAAGGCATCATGTGCCCAGAGGCCCCCCTTTAACCAACCTCCATAAGAAAAATGTCCAATTATGAGCAACATGGCTCAAAATGGCACTTGTGGAGTCATCTCTCTCACAATGCAATTTCACTGTGTTTGCCTGAAGCCATTTTGTTCAATGTCAGCATTTCTTTGTAATATAACATTTAATTAGTCTTGGTGGAGGGTTAAAAAAAATGTTTGGCACTGTACAAAAATCATCTTAGCTGTTAGCTGCTGATATAATGATAGCCAAAATTCACAGTTTCCTCAACGGACACCACTAAGTTTTCACTTTCAAAACAACATCATTTACATAGTCATTGATAATAATGACAACCAGCAAACGTCAGCGTCAATTTGATGTAATCACATTCTTTTGCACAATTGCACTTTTACACTTTTTTGTAAATTCAGCAACTAGCTTTCTTGTACCTTGTTCATTTTTGTATTTGTATCTATCCAAATATGTGTGTATATGTGTCTAAAATACATACTATATGCTTTTCTGTTAAGGTAGAGTGAGATCATCACTGAAAAACAAATACCTTTTGTGTACAAATTCAATTGGCCAGATATCAGAATCTAATTCTCTTTGGTTTAAATGATGCTTGTCAGCTCCATGGACAGCAGTGGTAATTTCAGGACCACGGATAACCTATAGGCTATTCCAGAGGGGTATTTTGCAAAAAGCCTCCGGCAAAGGTTTCTTTTTTTCCAAGTGTCTAAATGATAGAGAACAGGCTCATTATCTTGTCCTCATTCCACAGCAGACAAACGCAATCTGAGTGTTCTCCTAAGGAGAACACTAACTCTACCTGAGTTTGTCTTTAGCTAAGACGGATGGCTAAGCTTTCTCCTGTCAATGACTCACAGTGACAAAGCATTGTGCTTGCGATCTGTCTGATGCACACGCTGTTCTGTGGCTCTCAGTCACAGTGAATGGACAGCCAGTTTGCAGCTAAACTGCCTTGGTCCTGTTGGGACCTGCCACTTCAACAAGTAATTTATCGCCTCATTTTGAGACAAAAGTTTTTCGCCTGACTTTGAGGAACAGTTTGATGCATGTACAGGATTAGTCACGGCAGACAAACTGTTGTTGATGTGTTGCAGCCGGAAGTTTCTGTCGTACGTCTAACACATTCATCCCTGCTGTTCAATTTAAGTGTATGGCTTACGGCAATATATATTGCTCCATATAAATGTGTATTCTGGATTATATTGATTTCCCCAATGAGTTTAGGAGCAGGCCACCCAGGCTTGGGAAATGATACCTTCTTCAACAGATCAAAGCTGAGCCAGCACTTTATTTGATCTCTCAGCAGCTCTATTAGATCTGTTGGTGAATGGGAGGTGACGACCCAACAACCCAATGTAATAAAGGTCTCTTTGAGGTCTGCATTAGAGTGGCATGGAGACTAAGAGCACTGTCCCCCCCCACACACACACAAGCATACACAGTTTCACACACGCACACACAACACACACAAGCACACACAAATGTGAGTGCGCACACACACACATGCACAAATGCAAGCCCACACCCATACGCCCACACGCATATAAGCATACACACACATTTACACACATGCACACAGACACACACACACACACACACACATACACATAGATTCATGCTATGTGAGCAAGCACAAACACACACGCACACAGAGCCACAGAGCTTGTGTCTGATCTCACACAAATATTCTGACCCCTTCGGGAATGTTGTCCCACTAACCAGAAATGGCAGAAGTAATGACCCCCACCCATCTCCATAATTTGGGCAGAGGCGAGAATGGCACTGACAGACCATTACTTTCCTCTAATAGCTCTCCCTCAGTGCATGCGAATACACACAACCCGAGGCTGAGGTTATAAACCAGCCCATTCTGGGTTCCCGAGTCTCGCTTAGGCTTCACAGGCATTTTACTGCTTAACCACACTGCCCTCAAGGACTCAGGGAATAGGAGAATTCTACATTACCGCTGGGTAATACCCTCTAGAGTGGTAGGGGAGCAAGAGGTGAGGAGGAATCAATACGAGGAAATGCAACCTAAGTTCTCAACTCTCAGACACCTCATAAATCATCAAGAGAAATCATTTGTAGGCCGGAATGTTGTAAACATAAATATTTTAAACCAATAATATGAGGGGTTAGTCGCTAACATTTGTTTATTAATATTGTTAGAAATGCTAGGAATGTGTGCAACATGGTGGGAAAGAAATATTTGTTACAGGAAAATTCTTCAGTGTTGAGCACAAACTATTACATGAAATTCACACTCTAACACTAACATGAAATTCTCACTCTCCCACACACAACACTCAAAGATGTAGGGTTTACAAAGACTGGCATTGTGCATCAATATTCAACTAGCCCTGCTATTTTTCATTCTTACAATTTTCTTTCATGTAATATTTTGTACATTAATCCTATTTAATGCCGATATGCTATTCCCCTCCAAGGGACCAGCTATGAAACCAATGAGGTGTGTTGTAAAGCATTAATCTCTGAACAACACCTGCACCAATCCTTCTCTTCTAGTTTTCACCCTCCAAAAACAGTCTATTTGGGAAAAGAAAAACAACCTGAAGACCTTTTTATCGATACAGGGAACTTACTGGGTGGAATATTGCATCTGTCTGGTTCTAGAATTAAGATTGAATTCCAATAGATTGACATTACTGAGCCCCTGTTTACAGCATGGGGATTAGCGGACACACAGTAATTCCCAACAGCACTGAGTGAACAGAGGGGAAAGTGGTCAGCTCTGTGCTGTGCTGATAGGCACCGCTGCCACTTGTTTGGTGGCATACACACACACTCACACACACACACACACACGCACGCATGCACACACACACACTCACAGTATTTCAGACTGACATACTGTTATGATTGAACAGTGTTCACTATCAGACTATAGCCAACATAAAATGGGAGATTAGCTACAAAACCCGGCACAACCTCTCAGACTGACCGCATTTCGTTCAATAACTGTACCAGTGAATCATGTGTTTCCTGTTTTGCGTCTTCCACCACTACAGAACATCTTCAGGCTAACCTGACAACAAAAGTGTATTTGAAATCTAATATGACAGCATCAGCTGCCAATTAACAGCCTAAACATCAAATTGACAGACAAATTGCACAGAGGAAGGTGATAGAGAAGCCTGTGCCGGCCCACAGTGTTCACTTGTCTTTGCTCTTTTCAGACTTCTAGATCATTGGCTAAATAAATCCCCTTTACTTCAACTGCAATTATCTTATTAAACACAACTCAACTTTGCTGGAGGATGAAAGGGGTCATTTCTTTTCTCCCAACATCTGGGTGCTCCTCCACCCCCAAGGCCCTGTGTGAAAAATTCCTCTTCTGAGTAGGGACATTGTCAGAAGACAGCCTGTCATTTTATTCCACCAGCTGAGCAGCTCTAATCTCTGGGAGAGAGAGACAGAGAGAGAGAGAGAGAGAGAGAGAGAGAGAGAGAGAGAGAAAAAAATTCCTTCCCCTTGTGGAACGTGACATTGCCAGGTCCTGGATTTGCCATGGTGGAGTAGTCCCATTAAAATTCAGTAAACGTTTGAAATCAGTGAAAAAGTAGACTTTAAGGATCTTGCTCATTCAATTTCTTTATTATTTCTGAACACTAGCTGTGATAGGAAAATCTTCCCATCCTTGTTCTGTCTCTTGAGCAATATTCTTTTAGGATTTTAAATTGTAGAGTGTGGAAAGACATACATAAAGGTTCTTAATCAACAAAAAAACAAGGTCCTTATTGGCAGGATTCATTTATGTTGTGGACTGATCCCTAATATTTGTCCAAGCACCAGGAGGAAGGCAGTGGTTTGTAGATGTTTGGATTGTAAACATGGTGAGTGGACGTAGTACGGGAGAGAAACACACCTATGCCTCTTGTTTCTCCTCTCGGCTTGTGTCAGCTTCTTCATTAGAGCTGCTCCGCTTGAGCATTTATCTCATAAACGCCAGCTTCTCGCATCTTTGACAACTCATACAATCAACCACACCAACCAGCCAGCCAGCCAGCCACCCAGCCCAGCCATTTGCATTCATTATTCAGAAGAATGTTAATTCCAGGAAGATATGTAAATGTGTGTCTCTGTGAAGAAAGGGTGAACACCGCCATGGTCTGTTTGGTCCGTTTGTGGCACAGCCTCCCTGTTGCATAAATCAGAGTTTACTTACACTTTGGTGCAGGGAGGGTGATTGATCATACTGTGTGTGTCTCTCTCTGTGTGTGTGTGTGTGTACGTGTGCGAGAAATGAAAGGTCAAAATGTGTCTGTGATATGTATGGTACCTTTGGAATGACTTATCGCTTCTCAAAAGGTCTCATTATTCAAGGCTTTTCTAAAGTGGTGGTGCTCTACTTGCAAAGGCCGTTCCTGAATTTACTTCTCATTATATAACACTGTACAGTATTTATTTACACTTCAAAGGAGCACATTCATCACAAATAATTTTTTAAAGCAATGACAAGATGGAGAATGTACAACAGAAAATAATGATGGAATTCAAATACTTTGATATACATTCTTCAAGCTTTATTTTTGCCATTTGGAGACAACGTGTCTGTCTGAGAGTCCAAGAAGAGAGGAGGATTTATTCTGTAAAGTTTGTTCAGAGGTGATGATGGTTCCTCTAACAGTCCCCTTGGCTGTAAGGAATCCCATCTTCTCTCCCAAAAGTTCTGGAACTGTGTCTTCTGCTGCAGCCCCTTTTGCTCTCCTGTACAGATTGCAGAGACCATACTGACCTGGGTAGATGTATGAGTGCTTCTCTTTGCGCTTCCCTGGAGGCCTAGTTACTGGAGGTGGGGGGGGGGGGGGGGTATGTGGGAGTATGTTCAGACATTGGCACAAAACTAGAGCACAGGTGAGCAGCAGGAGGCCAACTTTAAAAATGCATTACCAAGGGAACTTTTCTAGGAATAAGAAAAATCTGTTGGAATGGAAATCCTCATAGTATAGGAGCTATATTCTGTATATCAGGTGATAATGGTTGAAACCCAGTGTCCCTATAAACCAAAATCCTATAAGATGGAACTTGCACAAATCAACTTCATGACTGATTCAGGATTTTTTGTATCCTTTAGAATGTTTTACTTACCGGTACTTGTTGGTTGTTTGAGACAGGTAATTACATAATTGGACCAAATTCATTGTTAATATCATGCTAGTCTAATTACGGAAACTAGAAAGCTCTTCATTATTTCCTGTGGCATATAATGTGACCCCTGCAATCTGCATGATATAATCTGGATTTCCTCAGAGTATAAACATTATACAATGTGGGGATTACAAAATCATGACAGAAACAAAAGCACATTTTGTCTAGCACATTTCATTCACTGGTTATTGAAAGTATGAGCTAAAGTTAAACCAGTTGAAATTAGATCTAAATCTAATCTAAATAATGGAAAATGGAAATGTAATCATTTGAAGTATCAAATGAAAGGAATGTGTCCCCTTCTTTTTATTATTTTTGGTTTCATTGGGACACTGTGAACATACCAAACAGACTGAGAGGTCTCTGGGGACTCCTAAGCAAACAGCCCAACAAAGTTTCAGACAAACAGCTTTGGAAAATGGGGCCCCAACTCTGTGCAAAGAGATGCAAATTTACCACCACCAGCACCACAGTCCTTAACTAAAGTATCTTTAATACGATACAAAAGCAATTAGTGCATAGAATATTATGCATAAAATATAATTATATTTTGCTGTAGTTTATCAAGTCATATCATCCCATCTGCTTGTTGGTAAACAATGCCAAAGCATTTGCTAATTAAGACTACAGTTTAATGACAATTTGTAACATTTGTGTGCATGTGACAGTCACTTGCCAGACTTGCTAGAAGTACACAAGAGTATGACAGTGATACCAGATAAAGGAATGAAAGCGTAATGGAGGTATACAGCACTGGGGTGCAAGGGTACACACAAACGTGTTGCATAGTTTCTGCACCAACCCAGCCATATATGCATAGGATGACTTGGGTGGGAGAGTGAGTGAGGTGACAGATGCTAGGTGTAAATATACACGTTTCTTGTAGATTTGAACAACTATATAGCACTCTCACACTCAATTACAATATAGATGTTTAATTCAGCACTACATACAATAGCAAATAATGTAACAAACAATATAGATACACAGTGACATGTCAAATCAGTCGACACACGGTCATACTGTTGTTATTTCTAGGTCATTTGTGGTGGTGTTAAGGCTGATGTTTTTGAAGCACCACAGTTGGTGAGATTGTGTATGTGACCTCACAAGTACATTAGTGCTGGACGCCTGGGGGATGCGCAGGTGCAGCTCTCTACCTCAGGTGTGAAGGTGCAACGAAAACAGTGACCACAGTGAAAACAGTGACCACACTGCTATTCGTCTGCCTTCTCCACTGACGCCTAAACTAGCTGAGCAGCAGCCGTGAAGCTAAATTTGGAGGTACAGGAATTCCACACAGGCATGGAAGCAGAAAACGGTCTGATTTGAATCATAGGTTGAATGTCAAAAGTCCTGATAGAAATATCATAAATCCTGGCATTAATTAGTTATTAGATAGGGCAGCATGCATGGAAGTGATGTGTCATTACAAAGACTGAATCTCAGGTAACCATCAAAGACTAAACATGGCATGAAATATGAATGTTTCTACTTCATGACTGGCTAATCCATGTTAGTTATGCCTTTGAGGGTGAAGGTACTGGGGCTTAGGGAAGACACTGGAGTTCAGCCACTATGGCATTACAGAGAATGGCAGTTTTTATTGGCCATTTAATGATGTTTTTATGCTCAACGTGTTTATTCTTATAAGTTTGTATTTTTTGTTATCCTACAGCACAGCACGTTACCACCAAACAAGTAAAAAATAAAAACAACCACATGGCCTCCTGGAAGTTTAAATTACAGCCAGGGTCCTTGGACTGAACTCTAATTCGCTAAATTTATTCAGCGGGTGGGGGATTATCCCTGGAGAAAAGCTGACTTTCTGCTCCTGCTCAATTAGCTGCAATTCACACTACTGCAAAAGCATCCAACGCAAGCCCACTGTGCTGAACCCGGCGTTTCCTCCCACTTGTGGCTTGCGTGCATCTCTGAGCCCCAATGAGGCAGCCCTGTAGCAGGGACCCGTTGCTCCAGACCTGTTTGCTGTAATTGTTAAATCTCTTTCCACACTACATAGAGGAGATTATGCAAACTCCCCTCATACCTTTCTTTTATTCTTCTTTTATTCCCTCGTTGTTTTACTTTGCTTTTGCTCATTTACCAAATAAGAGCTAATCTTCCCCATTGATTTAGTTGCAATAAAGGGAATGTAGACATCTGTCTCTCTCTGTCTCTTTATCTCTGTATGATGATCCTTTTGCCCCCTTCCACACTTACACTCTCTCTCACCACCTCTCTTCTGTCCACCAGCTTTAATATGAGCTTTTATATCAGCTTCATAATTGCCCTGAGATCTCAGGCTGCTTTCCAGGTCAATGAGACCAGACCTGAGGTCCCTTCAGCCATTTGAGGGGTCCTGACAGTGCAAGCGTCCCTGCATCTGCTGACGGTGGGCAATTGTTGTTGCTTGTGATCAGCCTCTTTTCTCTGCTGAGATGCTATTCTACCTCTTCAAAACCTCCTTTGCTCTGTCTTCTGTATGTTTGTGTGTGTGTGTGTGTGTGGTGCTTGGGGGGGTTGTCTGGACTGAAATGATGGCTGCATCAGCAGATTTTTTGTTTGGCAAAGTGGCTGCTCTGGCTTCCAATAGTCCAGGGGCAGCAATGGAATTTAATATTACTGATTGTGTGTAGCCAGGCTCCACCATTGTAATATTGTGTGTGCGTGTTCGCATTTATCTGTGTATTTGCATATATATGCAGATAGATAGATAGATAGATAGATAGATAGATGCAGTAAAAATAAATAAACAAATAATAACATATATTTAGAAAATTAAAATAAACTAAACAAATTAAATTTACCACATTACCTCCAATAAACTTGCTGCAGCTAAGGTCCATAACACAGATGGGTTGGAGAGAGAAGGAGGGAGGGAGTGGCATGGCTGCATGTTCTCAGGATCTCTAGCTCCTTCGTGGTGGCAAACGTTGCCAAGACTGACACATTGTCTTACATTTGAAAAACCCACTGGGGAATCTGGTAGCCAGAACCAATGAGTTTAAGCCGCTCCACTTCCTTCCTCCTTGGCTGGAGGCATGGGCAGGGCTGGCTGGAGGAGCTGTCAGGAAGGAAGGATGGAACAGGTGGTGCAAATGGATTGGGCTCAGTGACATGGACCTGGCCGAACTCCACACAGAGCCTTTCACTGTGAATCACATTCCTGTTGTACCAAAGACAGGCAGGCAATGATTAGAGAAAAAGAGAGTGGCAGCTTTCTCTAACTTTCTTTAACTGAATAAAGTGATAAATAGAAATGGGCTGGAATGGTACTGTTGGTCAACTGCCTAAGTGTCACTATCCATTATTGTACTTTGCTTCTTGTTTAACAAAACAACATCACTCTCGAATCTCAGTTACATCACCCATCACTCTCACTGTCACCTTCTTCCCTCTTCCAAGCATTTCTGTCTGAACCTCATTCCTGGCTGTTTGATCCTTCATACAATTAAATTGAGCTGTTACTTACACCTAATGGTTCATTTGGAGTGATGTAACCTCATGAATGCCTTAATCTGGACAGAACAAACCAAGGGGGTAGGAATACATGCTAATGTTGAAGCAACCATGGCGGTTTTTCCTGGCTGGTTGTACCTGGAAAAGGCCCTCTAGTCATTTGCGTTTAATTGGCTGGAGTTCATTTTAGCATTGCGTCAAAATCAAATTACTTTACATGTGAAACACCCAGTACCTCGCTTTTGGCATTGTTGTACACCGGAGCTAACACAACAATGCATATTGGCTGCATTATCTTCTGTGTCATGTTATTGCCTTCTAAGAAACTTCTATGTGTGACTTTCTGTTGCACAGGATGGAATTTACAGTACTTTCTTGATAGTGTTCTGTCAGACTTTGGGAGTCATATGTATGTATGTATGTCATATCTACATAATGAAATAAACACTGAAAGTAATTTAAGCGCAATGCTTAGGAGCACCTGAAAATTTTAAAACCGGCCTCAACTCCTCCCACTGAAATTGACGTGATTCCTCAGTCCACTTCTTTTGCTGTCTATGGAACAAACATGTAGTTCTATGACACCATCCTTTGAGGTGTTGAGCCCTGTGAGTAGTCCATAAATAATGACTGTCTATGCCATGAATAAGTCTGTATTTCACAATCAGACCCTTTGTATACATTTGGTGCATTTTGTTTGCATAATGCAATTTGAGCCACTGCAAAAACTGCAGATCCAAAATCTAGTCAGCCAAGAAATTCAGTTTTATGTGATTCATGTGGAACTGGCAAAGACAAGATCGATATGTTTCTGATGAAGAATGAGACAAATTATGAAGTGACAGAGATTTCTCACATGAATAAATAACGAAAAGGGAACAAAAAATTGCGAGTGGCATATTGAAGACGATGTGAAATTCGTAGGCAAGCTAGTGGAGGCTACTGGAATGTCTGGTTCCATGCTGAGGAAGTGATAGCCTACTTGACCTATTGCATGGTATTGCACTCCCTGTAATCAGCTACTGAGAGTGGGAGACCTCAGAAATCTGATTGCATTAATGAAATTAGCACTGTGGATGTGGAACAGAGGTAGATCACAGAGGGAAGCTCCACTAAATGCAGGGGGGATTAGATCATTTATTGGTGGAATATTAGTGGAAGGGCTGTGCAAAATGATAATTGTGTATGGTAGAGATAGTTAGATAATTTAGAATAAGGCTTTTCATTTTGCCTCTCTGGTCTTGGATTTGAAATGACACGACAGTAAGGTACTGAGACTGAATATCAAGAGTTTATGATGTCTTTGAAGAAGTATCCAAATTAATTTGATATTACAATCAATTATGACCCTCAATATTTACTGAACACCTACAATGACATGATATTGTGCTTAGATAAATATGTAATATACATGGTTATGGTTGCTTCACAAGTGCTTTTATCTAAAGTGACCTACAGCATAACATGGTATTGATACTGTACCCACCAGAAGTCATATTCATGCTTTTGTTAGTTTGAGGTGGATTTATCAGCAACCAGTGTCTACGAAATGTGGAGTAAACCTTTTTGGCTTTGCTTTATTAGACAGCGATGATGTACTGATTGGAAGAGAGATATTCAACAGGGGGTCCATGAGGCCTTGGGGGTCTAACCAATTATTTGATCACAATTTGTTTTCTTTTAAAAAAGAATGACAGAATCTGTCAACTATGAATCTGTCAACCATTTTAATGCTTGAGCACTAGACACCACGCCAACCCCACCGCCCACAACACACACACACACACACACACACACACACACACAAAAGAACAAGAAACAAATGCACAAAATATGCGCAGAAAATAGGACTTCCAAAAATTGCTGGTGAATAATTTATTATCAGCGCATTCATTAGGTTCTTGTCGTTATTCATATGGTTTATGTATTGGGTAATTCAATTCAATTCAGTTTCATTTATACAGCGCCTTTTACAATAGTATTGTCTCGTGGCGCTTCACAGAAGGAGCACCGAAGAGCAACAGGGGCAAGGAAAAACTCCCATGTTCAGTTAATCTAGGAAGAAACCTTGGGCAGATCCACGACTCAAGGGGCTAACCCAACTGCCAGGGGTCATGCAGAAAAATTACAATCAGTAGTAACCATGACAGACTACAAGTTGTCTATGGTTTTAGCTAAGGTTCATAATAGTTCATAATAGAGTATTATCCCACTTTACATTACATAGTAGTCAGTCTATAGGTGGTTATCAGGAATTATGGCTGGACAATGTAGCAGCAGCCAGACATAGTGTCAAACTCAAAGGAATGAGATGGGTCATGGGGGTAGCAGTAGGGGTCCATTTGACAGTGCCATTGTGAGGGGCAAAGCCTCAAGGAAGGGGAGCCGGGCCTAGCATGGGCATCCAGGAAGGGCCTCTATGATGGAAAGTCGGCCCTGACATGGGCCTCCCGTGGTGTTGGTTGTAGTCCACTCAGGAGGGGAGGGTGGGATGAGGGAGGAGGGATGACACTCAGCAGAGATAATTGTGGACAGAGGAAGAAAGTGGCTCACGCATTAGAGAGCAAATGTGTAATTTGGGCATATATATATATATATATATATATATATATATTGAGAGAGAGAGAGACAGAAAGAGAGAGAGAGAGTTGTATGGCATGACACATGAAGCTTTTGTGGCGGCACTAGGCTATAGCAGCATAACTAAGGTATGATGCATGGCAACCGAGCACCACTGCAGGGATGGTCAGTGGCCGCCATGACTCGCAACTGGGGGCAACAGCAGAGGCAGTCCCTCCCAAAAGACCCATGAGAAGTGTTGATTTGCCATGCACCATCCCTAACTATGGGAAACAGTAAAGAGGAAGGTTTTAAGTCTAGACTTAAAGGTATTGAGAGTGTCCACTTGTCAAATGTGGGGGGGGGGATTATTCCACAAGTAAGAGTTTGTGAGCAGTTGTGCCAATGGATGTCTGTGTGATGGCCTGATGGTCTGAGTTAGGTGCAGATTGTTTGCATATTCAAAGCAAATTGTCTTGCAAATTGTTTCTCACAGCAACATGATCGGAGCTCAGATCACAGTGGTATCTGCTGGTATCTGTGTGACTTTCGTGAGCAATTTAACCGAGATGAATAGACGTGATTCTCCATGCACATAAGCAAGTCACGCATGCAACAGTATTAAATTAAATTGTATTTAATTCTACCGCTCCAGGAAAGACAATGGGTCAAACCAACTCATTTGGGAGGGGAAAACACCCTCAGATGGGAAAACACATCTGATCTGCTTTGATGCTGCGACTGCATTCTCAATAATGTTATGGGGGAATATAGTAATTGTCAAAACTGATTCCTCAAAACAGAGGTGAAAGTGGACCGCCCCGTCGGGAAACCTCCAGACTCTCCAGATTAGCCATGCCTGAGCTCTGGCAACACCGTTGATGCAAGCTCTCCAACAAACTACTGCTGGGCCGTGTTAACAAAAATGTGATTTTTACGCTGTATGAGGGCCACCAGGGGTCAGTACACAGTGGCCCACAGCCGAGGTGTCCTTGGTCTGAAGAACATTTACCCCTGGATGAGGACATTCTTTCCAACATTTGCAGTGCCTTGACAAAACTTGGCAAACCTCCACTCCAATGCTTGTCATAGTGATTCTACACATGGAATTTGAGTTGGAATTTGAGTTGGAAATATCTCGTTGTGAAATATTTGTTGTAGAAGTGACATATTTTTGCATTTATGCCTTTCACAAGGTTGTGCTGTACTCCAGAAATAAGTGGCAATGGGTTGGATTGATGTTGAGACCAACATAACACAACATTTTCATAATCTTGGGTGCAAATACAGTTTTGCAGTTATCGACAAAAACTGCTTTGGCCCACAAAGGCCAGTGGTAAAGTATCTTGGGAATCATTAAACAAAAATTGCAGCCACTAGTATGGTATGGTATGGGATGATATAGCTTTTATTGTCAATTTCTTCACATGTACAACATACAAAGGAATCGAAAATGCGTTTCTCACTCCCCTGTGGTGGGGAGAGCAAGGGGCCGCTGTGGATGTCCACGCCGCCCATAGTGCTGTGGCTGTCATAAAAACAGATAGAAAAGCTATAAAAACCTGATTGTAATAGTGGACTCATCAGATTATTATCACAGAGGGCAGTCCAGCATGAATGTAGGAGACTAGGCAATTGATTCATATTGAATTATTTAGTTGTTTAGTGAAGGAAAAAAACACCCAGTTAGGAAATGAAGAACAATTGATTGATCAGACAAATAAATGCCACTCATGTGAACTGAGTGGGAAATGATACTGTTAGTCTTTTCCAGTACATTTATCACTGACCTTTGTTTTGTCTATCCACATGAATATAGTCTTTTATTGGATCTTCTCAGTTTGACCTGTTGCCCAACCACGTCATCATAAACGTCATTGTACTAGTTTCAATTTAGAAGACATAGCATCAACACCATGCCAATGACAATACAAGATTATTTCAGCTTCAAGACATAGATTAGGACAGCAGTGATTAAAGCTAAGGCTTCACTGAATCTTCAGAGAAACTAATTTGAAAACAAGACAAATACGCCGGTTCAGATTTGACTTGATATTCAGAGCAGATGGTTGTTGTATGGTATGGAATAATGTGCATGTATAGAGGATAGAGAAAGTCATTGCGGGCAGATGTGGTCTGCATTTATGCTAACTGCCCACTACTGCCCATCCAATACTGTAAAAAAAGTGTTATAATGGGACCCAACTCAGTGAGACTACTGAAGGGCCTTGTCTGGTAAGACTTGTCAGGTTAGATGGTAACATGGAAGCAATTACCATCAAAAGCTTGCAGGAGGTGGGGATCAATCTCACTCAGGATTCGAGAAACAGCTATTCATCAATAATTGAACTGGCATCGACCTTTTGATCCCCTTGACATGCAGGGGTCAGAGTCAGCCTCTCATTTTGTGTGTAAGCCTCCCTGTGACTGAGCTTAGCCTGTCTCTCTCCCTCTCTCTCTCTCTCTTTCTGTGTGTGTGTGTGTGTGTGAGTGTGTCTGTGTAAGGGGACATGCATGAATGTATCACATGAAAAATAAAACAGTGTGTGTGACATGTGCATGCTTGACAGGTCATGTACCAGAAACCCTGTGCTGGGTTGCCATGGAGACAAAATGGGGTTGTTTGATACCTCTTGTCAAGCACAATCCTTATTCATATATAATGATAAATATTCCTTTGCTTCTGAGCCAAACTTGCCTTTCAATATTAATAGTGTGGTAAACTGAAGCAATGAACTGGATTGCCTGCTTGACAGCAGAAATTGTTTATTTATTTATAACACACGCTCTCTAGTTTTGATATTGTCACTGCTATGCAAAAAATGACTATAGACTAATGACTGAAGAATAAAGTACCTCTGCTTAAACTCGTTACCCAGTGTGTTACATTTCTGATTGTGAAGAAATCATCTGATCTATATATCTGCTCAATTGTCTACGAGGCCTTTGTTTTTCCTCTCAAAATTAGCAAACAAAATGTCTCATTCACAGCTCAACTGTTCTCATGCATCTTCACAGAAGTATCTTAATTGCATTTGTTTACATTGTTCTTTAAGCTGTTTCTTATTTTGCAGTTGATTATACATTGTATGTATTAGACAACTGTAATTTTGTTATAGACACAATTAGACTACAATATACAGTATTTACTCAGATAATACTGTCTTTCAGTGCAGATTTATATTTTCTTGCTAGCGTACAATGACTTACAGAGAGGATGAGACTAAACCATACAGCTGACAGATACTATGTAAAAATACATTCTTAATTAACTAGCTGGTCAGCAGAAAAAAAACGTGTTATGTGTTTTTGTCTCTGCACACTGGCTTTCCCCCACAAAAAAAGCTTTCAGTTATAGTAAAGCAAAGCAAGGATTTTCAGCATGGTCACTGAATATAGTCATTTATGGGAAATTCCCACCCGTGGATAGTATGTGGAAGTTTTCAAACAGACTCAAGGCATATACAAACATTCCTGCACGATTTCAGCTGAGCTAGTGAAATACTGAGTCCTAACAGGAACAGCACACATTCACACTTTCTATAGTTGTGATTTAGTATTTCAACATCCACCAAGGCCAGAAGAAAATAACGGTGGCAATGCACTTTTTGTGGCAAAAGTTTTCACTTCACCTGAGTTACCTTTGACCTGTGCAGCAATTTAGCCCTTTTGAAAAGCTACGTCCGAATTTGATGACATTTATTGAATTTATGAGTTTGCTTCGCTTTGCACCTTTACAGTAAATGTTTCATCTGTCCACAATAAACATAATTGCTAAACATTTTGAGACCGTCTGTGTCATTTCTCAAAAATAAAATGAGTTGTCAAAAAAGCTTCAGTGGAAGATCCATAAAATATTCCATCATTAGAAGAATATTTTTATACTGCATGGATTTCACTCATTCAACTAGAGCACATTTAATGATTACCACTCAGTGCAAAGATTTTATAGAAAGAGAGAGCGAGAGAGAGACATTTCATGCAAATGAGATTGCCACAGGCAAAATAATGCTATCCCATCTCTCGCTTTCACACTTCATCCCCTCAGTTCAGTTTGCATTGTTAAGGACAGGTTCCACATTATATAGCCAGAGAGGGTAAAAGCAGAGCGAGAGAGGCACAAACGTTTGTTAAGTTCCATGTTCTATTTTTGCAAGGAGGAGGGGGAAAATCCCCCTCTCATGCAGACTACAGCCCTCATGCACTCACAGAAGATCATGGAAAAGTTTACATTGTGATGTTATGTGACACTCCCACTTATGCAGACCGGAACTATTCATGTTTGCTCCCATTGTATCGTGTTATGTTGCTCTGACTTGGTCAGTATTCAGTGATCTTTGCTGTAGCCCCCATCAGCCCCTCCCAACAAACAGCCCCTATTTCCCACCTCTCTCCCTCACCTATACCGACTGGGCTGCTACTACTGCACAAACAACCTTGTCTCCTTGACAACAAGCTTCCTGAAAGATGAGTTGTTGTGAGTCGACTAAATGAATGAGTCAGACACAATGACCAAGATATCTTCCTGTGCTTGTTCTCAAGTAATACATCAATGATGAAGATAATGATGGCAACGCAAGCCAGAGAAATCATTACTTTTGCCCTCAGGGTCCAAACGAAGAGAAATTGGAAGTGTCATTAGTCAAACTGTGCTTCAGTGATTGGCTGTGGGCAAGATAGTATCAGTGGCATCATATGGTTGGTCGGAAATGACCATGAGTGACTTCCTAATAGCATAAATGCACTGGAAATTGGCAGCACTACAGAAAACAGCGATGAAAGGAGGTGACGTCAATTGGGAACACTGCTGAAAGGCTTTCAAAGAATATGATATGGCAAGTATATATGGCGTCATATGTGGCAAATCACTATAATATGAAAATAAAAGTCATTATTGTGTGCTAATTATCAACAGTAAGAATAACCACAGCTGACTCTCCATGTGGTATTTCCATTTGTGTGGGCAGTAGCTGTCTGCAAGATATGATTACATAATAATTGCTTTCTTTTCAATTTTTTATTTTCATTATTTCACATTCAGCAAACCTCTGACTACCTTTATATTAGAGGTAAGGAATAGAGGTTCTGTGGTCTAGCAGATGACTCATGATTTCATAGGCCAAATTTTTTTCTGATATGTACACAAATATGCATTATGTACAATATGCATATGTGTCATTCAGTCTAAATGTTTTAAAATCTTAAAGTTTAAAATGTATCTTGACTCAGTGATCATTCAAGAGCACTAAGACTCACACCACACCATAGTGTTCAGAAATACCAATCATTTATTATCTTTGATTAAAAAGAATATTACAATATATCAGGTTCATGGTTTGGTAACACTTTAGAATACAAACAACAGAGAAACATTCAGTATCAACCCATGAAGTGAAGAAACAATGGAAGACTTTGTGATGGCATGCACAATGCAAACAGTTATATCACTGTCTGTACACAAAGGTCACAAATTAACTACAAATCTTTGCTGCTACATTCATCAGTTTAGTGCAACACGTTTGTTACAGTCATTAAATATTTCATTTCAATAGTCATTAAATATACAGAATATTAATTTCATTAACTTAGAATAGTTGTAAACAATAAACCATATTCTAAAGTGTTACGCTTATAGGATAGGATTTGCTCAAAATGTGTTGTGCTTAACATTCTTTCATGTTTCATAGCATTACAAACTGCGAAAACTCTCCAAAAACACAATTAATTCCTATTCATTAAAACATGAGGTTGAACGAAAACAGGTTTATTATATAATCAACATGCAAAATCCAGTTCATGCATCTGTCATTGTTCTGCAAAAAGTCAGTGATTTGTAGATGCAACCAAGTCTAATATGGATAAATATCCAATGTCAGTGATTCAAAATGCTTTTCATTGTAGGAATATTAAGAAATTTCTCAAAACTTCAACAAACCTTTATAAAAACATTACATCACTGGTAGACCTCTGTCCACATGCTCATTTTCTTTGCTCCCTTGTTTATTTAATCTCTCTCCACAGCAGTTTACACTACCGTTGCAACACAGATGCAAGCCACGAAGGGCTATACATGCAAAACAACTAAACAGGAAAAGTTTGTTTTTTGTCATAATGTAAGTTTAAGTAACGTGCTTGAAGTCCTCAGTGGGCAAAGTCCCAGACCAGGTTGTGCGACCTAATGGCCAAATGTCCTGGAAGACTCGTACTCGCTCGGGCATTTGGGCTTGATGCCCTTGCTGTTGTAGTAGTCCACCACCTGGTTCGGCACTTCAGCTAAGACACTTTTTGCGAGCGCTGCAGGAGTCGCCTAGGACACAGAGGTGACAAAGAGAGAGAGAGAGAGGAGTAAAGCCACAGTGCTCATTTTCACTGCTTGACTGATGGCGTGTCATCATTAAAAATGTGTGGTAGACCAGAGAGTCTTATAACCGTATCGTTTCCAGTCATAAAGAGAGATCAGAACTTCCCAACAGCAACGTGGCCTCGGCTACCTCAGGGCATGAGCATAAGGACATTCTCAGTGCATATACCAACTAGAATGGTTTTTTAAGTGTATGTTTTTTGACTCTACTCTATGCCTTTACTCAGACAGGACAGTGAAGATAGGCAGGAAACGAGAGAGAGAGAGATGGTGTTGGATCAGAAAAGGACATGCAGGCCAGATTCTAACCCCATTTGTCCTTGGGCTGCAGCCACTGATACCAGCAACACAAAACACCCCCCAACACACACACACACACACACACACACACACACACACACACACACACACACACACACACACACACATCCCAACATCTAGCTGTAGAATTCTGATCTCATGATCTGAACACAACTTGTTTTAGCTTTGGTTGGTTTGCGCATGAGTTCTCTTTACCTTGTTCAAAGCTGATGAAACCTCATTTCACAGACGATTCCCCCTACCTTCCCCATCTGCCTCTGAAATACCCTATGTGACATGTAATCAACCTCTTTCAAGACATTGCATCATAATCCATCGCTGTGATGTTTTGATGAGTTTGATGAGTGTATCGCTTCAATCTGTTGAAGGTTCATTGTCTTTGCCTCCCTAGATACAATAATGAGACCTACAGGTGTGAACCACCCCGATCCCCCCACCCTTATTCCCCAAGACAATGCAATGACTCAGCCTCACCTGTGGGGACTTAAATCCTTAAAGCCACCATGGCTTACTGAGGAAATACCACTAGCCAAGTGAGGTGGCAGAACATGCCAATATGCCAATTAAATGCCAGGGATGAGTGCACTGTAATGGCATAAGTATTAAATGCCATGAGTGCACCACAATGGCATGAGTACCAGGCATGGGAAAGGGTAAGCTGTCATGTGAGTACAAAAAGATAAGTAAACAGAAACCATTAAGAACTTTTGATTAGTGCATTAGCTGCATCTAGGGCACAACTCCAGACACATTCTTATAAGCATTACATCTGAGTGGATAGAATTCTAATTATGCGAAAACAGCTTTCAGCTCAACCCCCTCAAGACTTCCAGCATATTCTCACAGCCTCAATTGTTCAATGCCAACTGTCACTTTTATAAAATCATAAAACTGCAATCTTGCCATCCTTAACTTCAGTATATATATATATATATATATATAAAGGGCTCTGAGAGGATGTGGTAATTAATGGAGCTGTTGGCCCCACAGGTTATTAGAGCCTGGCCTGAGGTGAGGCTGAGGAGTGAGTGGAGAGCGAACTGGAGAGCTGGAGGATTAATTAAGGAGGGAAAGTAGCCTCTTCACAAGCCATTCAGACTCGGGTCCAGGTGGAGTTGTTGTGTGTGTGTGTGTGTGTGTGTGTGTGTGTGTGTGTGTGTGTGTGTGAGAGAGAGAAAGAGACAGAGTGTCTGTTTGTGTGAGAGAGAGAGAAAGTGAGAGAGTATTTGTGTGTGTGTGTGTGTGTGTGTGTGTGTGTGTGTGTGTGTGTGTGTAATGTTCTGTTTAAGGAGGGTGGATGGAGGCAAATGGTGACAGAGTTCAACTCCCCTTAGGGTGCAAAGCTGTCCCAGTCAACTCTGAAGGACTAGGTCTCCAAAAGGGGTGCAGACCCAAATGGAGGACAGTAATTTCCAGACTTCCCTCCATGTCATGCCTTAGAGCAAACCTCCAGCACCCTCATTCCCTAAACAGCTCTGAGGCATTTTACGCGAACTACTACCACTTCTTCATACTTGCTGCTAGCGTTGCCCGCGTTGACAGCAAAGATAGTCTCAAGAATATGCTCCGAGCAGCAGCTGTGTAGCTGTGATAAGTCAAATCATCTCAAATGAATAGAAGCAAAGGTACAAAAATGCACAAAAAATACCCTTTTTGTCTGGAAGTATGTGTATATGGCAGGCTTTAGAGGTGTCACCCACATGTTTGAAGTTGCGAAACGGCACAAACTGGACAATGTCCCGTAGCACAGGCTCCCCCTTGGGGGAGCGGAGGATTCCATCATCCCCGTCCAGCATCTGCATGTCACTGAAGTCAGCATTGCCCACCCCCACAATGATGATGGACATAGGCAACTGGGAGGCATGAACAATGGCCTCCCGCGTGTCTGCCATGTCTGTGATGACACCGTCTGTCAGAATCAGCAATATGAAGTATTGCTGAAGGAAAAATCACAGCAGAGAACATGTTTATTTGACCACACGTATAGGTAGATTTAAATGTAAAATTTATATAGATTTTTGGAGAATAGAATGCAAAAGAAGAGATCGGTGTGAATATTTGATATTTTTAAATATCCACGTGAGCAATTCCATGAATGTGACAGAACATGAGCAATTATAATATTTTTTAAATATTATTTTCAAGATACCTACAGCAAATCATAAAAGTTCTGGTTATTTGGTGTGGATGTGACAAAATCCATTTTTCATGGTATTGCCCTTTTATATATTCAGTCATTTAATATTTAAAATGATAATTCAATTATTATAATGAATTAATATTTCTAATATTGGTTTTGACAATGTTATTAAAGGGATAATGACAAAAACCTACATCATTTTAATTGCTCATAATCTCATAACATGGACTATAAGGAGTGAATGACTGATGATTAGTGCAACAGAGTTGGCCCAGTTCCCCTCCTTACCATGGCCTCTTTGGTGTGCATCTCCTCTGAGGCTGAGCTGGCCACTTTCTGAATGATGGGAGCAATATTAGTGGGCCCGTACAGCTGGATCTTGGGAAGGCAGTTCTGGTAGGCTTCCACTACACCCTGTATACCTGCATGAGAGCAGACCACAGACGTTGTTGTGAGAATACTCACCTCAACACTGCTGTGCACTCATGAGTGACATATTGAGCACCTCTCCACTGGGTAACAAAAAAATGCAGTCAGTTAAACACTGAACTGATGCTACAATAATGCTCCCTTTCACACTGGCAGACCTGTAGACCCCTTTACCCGAGCCAGGAGACATGACGCCAATTTCACACCACTTACACACACGAAAAACATGGCAGAGGGTCATGTTGGAGTTTTCAAACAGAGGTGTGGGAAACCCGTACTGCCAATTATGCTTCATTACCGATAATGCAGTGCAGTGACAATAATATTATTTTCTGGCCGGGCGAGTTTGTTTATTTCAGGGGTCGGGCTGTTGCTCCCTGTTGGGTCACTGGGTGCCTCATTTGATTATCAGGCCATGGCTGCATACTGTTGTTCATTCACACACTGGGCGTTGGTAAAGGGGAAGTGTGCTATGCCTCGTGGGAACAGAGCTAAGATGTGAGACACTTACAGCACATGGGTCAGTAGGCACCATCGCTCCACCGAGTCTGATACAAAGACCATCAAAGAGCTGACTGAGGACCCTCGGAGACTTACACATTTCTTTTTTCACACTCTCTCTTTCATACTTCACACACACACACACACACATACTCTCACACACACAGACACACACACACACATATACTCACACACACACATACAGACACACACACACACATATCCACTAACACTTCAACTGTGATCAATCTATAATCATTCCCTGGTGCCCAAATCAGGTGTGACACACTCAAGCTTAAAGGATGAGTCAAAAAGACAGGACAAAAACAAACCCATTTCAGAGACCTGACTGGTCACCAGATATCATGTTTCACCATCTGTGTGTTTGTCTGTTTCTGTGTGTGCATTTGCTTGTGTGTGTGTGTGCGTGTGTGTATGCATCTGTTGGTGTGTCTGCGTCTCTGTGTGTCTGTTTGATTGTGTGTGTGTGTGTGTGTACATCCGGCTGTGTGTGTGTGCGTGTGTGCGTGTGTGCGTGCGTGCGTGCATGTGTGTGTGTGTGTGTGTGTGTGTGTGTCTGTGTGTGTGCGGAAAAAAGAGAATGCATTTACATCAATGTATATTAATGTGCTCTGTCCATAAAATAAATGAAATGAAGGCACTGGGACAGACATAACAAGGCACTGGGACAGACATAACAAGGCACTGGGACAGACATAACAAGGCACTGGGATAGACATAACCAGGCACTGGGACAGACATAACAAGGCACTGGGACAGACATAACAAGGCACTGGGACAGACATAACAAGGCACTGGGACGGACATAACCAGGCACTGGGCCAGACATAACCAGGCACTGGGACAGACATAACAAGGCACTGGGACAGACATAACAAGGCACTGGGATAGACATAACAAGGCACTGGGACAGACATAACAAGGCACTGGGACAGACATAACAAGGCACTGGGACAGACATAACAAGCTCCAACCTAAAAGAATGCAGAGCGACATGCAATGCATTGACAGCTCTGTATCTGTATTGCAGCCACGAGAGAGAGGTCCAGATTGGTGTTAGATTGGTGTTGCTGGGAATGAACAGCAAATGCCTGTGTATGGCTGGGGATAATTACACACTGTGGACTATTATTAATGATGATCAGCCGCAGAGGGGAACCACCCATAGTCTTGCTCTTTCTTTTGCCTTCTTCCTGATACTTCTGTGGCTAGGCTCAAATGCAAGTGTTCCCTTTTGAAAACACAGTGGCAAGACTGTTGCCATCAGCAGAAGAGGTTCCTTTCTAAGACTCCACTTCCTCCTTAAAAAGGAGGAATCCAAGGAATCCAAGGAAAGATTTTTTTCATTCATACACTTGGGTGGGAATCAAGAATCAGGATCTGAGTGGAATTATGAATCGAACACAGATTTACGTGATTTTCCTCATTTTAATAAACTGTGATGGCCACTATCATAGGCTACAGTACACCTTTATACACCATTTGGTCATTCCACACTGTAATCAGACCTGGAAATAACAACTGTTGATAGGCCTATAGAAAACCTATTCAGGACTACTGATTCTCTTTCATAGTAAGGAATTGACAAGACAATAGGACTGACAAGCAAAATAGACAGTAACGTCTATATTGATAAAATCCAATCAATTCCCATCC
The DNA here is from genome assembly GCA_027481765.1 of Tenualosa thibaudeaui. Classification (NCBI taxonomy): domain Eukaryota; kingdom Metazoa; phylum Chordata; class Actinopteri; order Clupeiformes; family Clupeidae; genus Tenualosa; species Tenualosa thibaudeaui. The sequence goes on along the minus strand of JAIFZK010000015.1, from coordinate 8,058,595 downwards.
CAAACCATCGCTTCTGCTAGTTCAGCGGTACAGCCTGGCAGGGACAATCCAATAGGGAAGGAAAGGTATACCTCCTGCCGGGACCAGATTGGCAGACATTTAGACAGTAGAAACAGGAGGCCTCCAGCTATTTCTGGCAGGGTGCGTGAGGTGAGCGGAGGCAGAAAGTGTGCGAGTTTGTGAGTTTGTGTGTGTGTGTGTGGGTGTGTGTGTTTGTGTGTGTGTGTGGTTGTGTGTTTGTTTGTGTGTGCGTGTATGTGTGTTTATGGGTGTGTGTGGTTGTGGGTGTGTTTGTGTGTGTGTGTGTGTGTGTGTGTCAGCCTCCAGAACCTGAAGGCTCTCTGCCCATTCAGGGCGCCACTCTGGGGTGCGTGCTGTCGGCAGGCCCAAAAATAGCTGCCCAAAATCGAGTGACATCAATAAAAGTGTGAGGTTAGGCAGATATCGATGCACTCTCTAAACAGACAGACAGACAGACGAGTGTGACAGTGATGAAGGGGTATATGAAGGCAAGGTCTGCCCCTACAATCACTTAAGGTATAATAAATGCACAGAGGAACTCTGCAATCGAGTTCTAAAGTTCTTAGTACTTTTGTGGGAGGTTGTAACTAGAAGGAGGAAGGGTATATTTATCTTGCATAATAGGAATTTTGATCAACAATATTTTATGTACATGAGTGCAGAGGATGAGTCCTTCTTGTAATCTTTAATGCAGCTAATGTTTTCTCCCTATTCTCACCAAGGAGGTTATGTTTTCGTCAGTGTTTCTCTTCCTGTCTGTCTGTCTGTTTGTCTGTCTTTGAGCAAGATAACTCAAAAAAGTACTGCACAGATTTGGACAAATCAGTCAATCTGGGTATTACGGCAAGGAACAGATGGTTAAATTTTGGTGGAGATTTGGAACACCGTCTCCAGGTGTTTTGTCTGGTTATAATAATATCATTCTTTTTTTCTCTCGGATCATTATCCATAGGCCATGCACAATTAAGGCACAACACCCACTGAATGTAATTCCAGTTCAAAAACATCTAAATGCTACGTGTTTTTTTTTGGACAGAGAATGAGTAGAAAAATTTTAATACTGATAAACCTCACACACATACTCACACACAGACACAGACAGATGCACGCACACACACACACACATACACCACAATGGTGTCCTGTCTCTCTGGTACATAGTAAGTTGGTCTACTTTTTCAAGCATATCCGTTCATTACTGTCCTCATTATAACATCCAGCCTACAGGTCATACATCTAAGTGGTCTGTGTCGCTAGCTTAAGTCATGTGTGTTTTTAGACATTAGGGAGATGCGCCTTCAGGATCATATATGTGAAGAGCAACACATTTAAATATAGCACAGGAACCATATGGTTGATTGTGAGATAAAAAAGAAAGCCATACCTGCGCACTCTGGGTTGTCCTCATTAAAATTCACAGCAAAATCATGGGAGACCTACAAAAGATAGGACTCATTGAAAGACCATATCTCATTACACCAAGGGCAAAATTGTCAAATGCTCACCAAGGGCTGAGAACATAGGCCCTTCAACTTCCTGCCTGCTTACAGGAAACTAGTTCAGTGATAATAATCCCCCTCATAACTCACACAAAGTGACTATTAACTTTCTGGAAGAGGACTGCAAATGACCTGCCCACCTGATGCAGTGTGTTGGACGTAATGGAGTTCAAGTCCATTTCCTCATTGAGTAAGACAACAGTGTGTTTACATCAACTGAGACTTTGTAAATTAGCAGCTACACTCCCAAATAGGCCTTACAGCATACTAACTGCACACAGCTCCACTGAGACTACCACCAGAAATTACCTTGAAGTCTGGAGGTATCCGAGCTCCAAAGCCAAATGCAGGAAACATTTTGTCACTGTAGAGAGTGACAGAGAGAGAGAGAACAACAAACCAGGGTTATAACAGAACTGCTAACTGCCACTACCTCACCTCAAGGAACCAGAGCCCCTCACCAGCTATCTGGAGTTCAGTTGTTATTACGCTGCATTTACATAATTGCTGCTGCTAGCCCCTTGCTCATCCAGAGGCTGCGCTATCTGTCTCTATGCCACAAAATAGCAAATAGCACATATTTGTTAGTGTTACAGAGTGGCCCAGGGAGGTACAAACAAGAGTATAAGACATTAGAAACTTCAGAGAGGATAGCTCTCGGAGAGTCGCAGACACCAATATGCTGGTACAGCCTCACTGGGATCTCTGCAGGGGGAGCAGTGTTATCTCACTGTTTCTTTACACACACTCTAGTGACCTGACAAAGTAAGAGACTATGTCAAGCATCAGAGTGGTAATAGTGACAAACTCAGGGTAGACAGCCTTTCACATACATAAGGGGACTCTGAAAGCCACTTTCAGTGTTCACTGAACGCCCTTTTACCATCCTTTTTCCCCTTCTCTCTTTTTCCCTTTAGTGGCAAGGCCATGTATTTGTCTCAATAAACTCAGCTGAATGCCACATTTGCAAGCATGAGATTTCAGTCACAGTCAATTTGATATATTTTTTAAAACAAAGTAGTTTGAGCTACATTTTTAGTCACTCCCAGTCAATCACTCTCCCAAATTAACTGTGAAGTAATGCCAAAGCATTCCAAATGCTTTCAAAGTAGCTTCTCCTACAAAGCCCATTTTTCAAAGCTTTTCAACATCCCACAGCAACAGACAGTGACAAATTCTCAAAATTTCAATATAGCACTGAAACATAACTCACTATTAAGGCTACTGAGTGCCCACAGATTTCTAATAAGGTTAGACAACTCTACCGATACAGTTCCTAGTGTCAGGAGCCGAACATTTGGAATGCTGGGAAAACAGTAAAGAAAACAAATGTTTTTTCAGGTCCTCTAGCTATCTTTCATCAAAGTTAATGGTGCTGTGCTTCCAGATTATTGATCTGACAGTTAACAGCTAAAACTATAGGCAACAGCAGGTGAAAATACACATACTGATCAATACACTTCTGGGAGGAACTGTAGGAGAATTTCATCATTGTAAGATTAATCTTGAGCATTTATTTGGAGATATTAGAACACTGTTTTGAAGAGGAATGTTTTATATCTCTTGAAACATCAAAGGTGAATTTTCTTTATAAGAAAACAATAAAGGCTAATATATCTATCTAAACCTCTCTGGACACACATATTGAAGTACTACACAAGCCAATTTCATGTATTACACAAGAACAAAGCATACAGGCAGTTTCTTCAATCACAAGTAATAGGCATTTAGTGAAAACATCAGACATCTTAGAGAGATAAACTAACTAATATTCACAGATGAGGACACGGTGGCTCCTTCCATTATGCATATTTTTCAGCTTTAATTTTCACAGCTCTCTTATTTAGAGTCCATGCATGATTTGAGAGTAAAGCAGTTTGAAGTGCTTTACCCACACAAATCCAATGATGATTGGATTTCACAGGAGTTTCATCATGACAAAGCGAGAAGGACTTTTGTATTCTTCGAGAGTGTCTGCCAATGTGCCAAAATGAAAGGTAATTACATGTTCATCTACAACTACAAAATCAAAGGACAACCATTTCGATTTGCTCAGTTAGATCTTCACTCTTACATGTCATTCCAGATCCCTCACTCAAAACTAACTGACAAAAATACCTTTCACAGCCACTGCATTGTAGCACCTGTCAGATGTATTTGACAGTCAGTCAGACATCTTTTTGAGTACAGTGCTATAATGAATTCACGTGTCCTCTGGAATCCCTTATTCATGCACACTTTTCAGTTATATTACTGAAAGGCACATAGTACATAACACCAGCAATCAAGCTATTTTAGATACAACAGACAGAAAGAGAGAGAGAGAGAGAAAGAGAGAACCAGGCCTCTCTCACCTGTCATAGTCCTGGCAAATCTCCCCCACCGCTACCAGGGCTTTGAGATACTCGTTAGGTTGGTAAGGATGGATGTAGTGCAGAGAGCAGCTGTTCCTGGGGTCCCCATTAGAGGCAGTGAAATCAATAGCAACCTGGACACATACAGTAGGTGCTAATCAAAGAGGAGCTTTGAAACTCTTACACAGGTTTCTATCTGATAGTTTGTACACTATGTCAGCCTTCTCTTCAATTTGTATTCTGCAAAAAAACAAGAAAGTCTGTGGACTGTCACTTCATTTGCATGAAATCTTATTAAAGTGATGAAGTGTAAAATGGTATTTAATAAGGTCATGTGCAGAAGGAACTCTAAGATAAAGCAGTAGGTTCAAAGCTGACTGTGTTGTAGTTGTGAGCATAAAATCATGTTTGTTCGTTATGGTTTCTTTTGCAACAATCTAAAACCATGAGTTAAATGCATCTATGAAACCATGGATCACAACAAATATTCAAATGCTTTCATTAACACAAACACATCTATTCAACATATAAATAAGGAAATGGAACCATAACAAAAGTTTGCTATTAAACAGTAAACCCAAGCACCATTGCTTTTTATGACTGTGAAAGACAATACTTGAAATTGTTTAAATGTATGCAATTATAATTACACATGGTACAGTATCATAACATAAACATATTTTGATATTATACACAGTAGTATTTGTATGGATAACAATGTACACAATTCATAGTTAAATATGTTGTGTGCTTTGTTATTAGTTCATCTAACAAGGTTTTAAAGGTTGCACCAATTAGGACATTAGATCATTATACCTGAGGATTACATCTTGGAGGGTGTGACAGTAGTACTGTCACTACGCTTGAGCATGCATTCTTACTGCGATATGAATGAGCCTGGCTTTTTGCCATTGCGGTCAAGTTGCACTTGTAGCCCCCCAGACACCCTTCGCTGAGTCCCTTTCCCGTGTCTCCTTAATACAGTGTCTAAATCCCAGTGTTCCCCTAAACACTAAGCTCTACACCCTCAAAGACTTTATTGGAATGAAACAGCTTCATACCAGTTGTCTTTTAGGGTTCAGGGCACAGAGCTAAGACTATGACTTCTTGGGGACATCAGCCCCATTAGACAATGGCATGAGCTTTGTGCTTCTGTGGTCGGTCTAGCACAGGGTTTGAACCTGTGACCTCACAACAACATTGTACTGGGAGTCAAGCACTAGTGAACTGAAAAGCCCAGACTCCCAATCAACTGACTAGGAGTCAGGAGGGAGGTCTGTCAACGGTCTGCATGCACAACTAGGCTAGCTGGCATCTGTCACACCTCCAAACCATCAACTGAAGACAGACTTTCAAGCATTTTCCTAATAGGTTTCATACTCACTGTAAACTGGATCTGGCAACCGCCCATAATGTAATCCAGGAAGGAATGCATCTTTATAATCTGGAAATATAAAGTCTTTTATTTTAAACCTCCAACAACTGCACATACTCTATTAAGTCTATTGAGGAATATTATGCAGCCCTGTGTCTATTGCACCCCCATTCTTCTCTGTGAAATAAAATATGAATACAATATTCTGTCAGCATATACATATTAGCAAATTGTAAAGTCATACAGTATCCCACCATCATGATTCTTATATTTCTAGATTCCCGACAACCCCCCTCTATCCAAATATGAAACAATATTTTTTGACATGCTTCCAAGGGTGAGATGTCTTCAGACCAAACATTTTTTTTTCTTCATACTAAGGCTGATGTAAGCCATAAGCAAGTAGCATCACATCAACCACCACCAGATTTGGATAGCCTAGAATGTCCTGACTTAGAATGTTATAAAAAGCCTTCTATCCTTCCATCCAGGCAGGAATGTTAGCTAATGTTATTCAGACATTAATTGGCCATAAAGATACCTGGTGCTCTCCTCACAAGCTAAATGAAGGAACAGCTTCTGCACCTGTCTACTGATCTTTTTTTTTAACTGCACATGTGCTGCATACTCCGCACCAATGAGCTGTATTTGACTGGGACTGTTTTTATGAGAAGAGTCTGGGGAGAAACAACACTGTGTGTACAGTATATGATGAACTAGTTAAACTAGGGTTTTATAACCATAAAGAAAGTTTGTCATAATTGGCACACAGCCATAATCTAGAAAACAGAACAGAAAACCAACATTTTTGAACCACATTTTGATTAAAGCGCAGGACTTTTTGCTTCAAAAAGGTCAAATATTTATTTATGCTGTAATTAGAACAAAATATAGATACTACATTATATAATATACACATAGCCTCTCCCAAACGTATCCCAGATCTACAACATACAAAACATAGACGGGAGTCATGCTGTACTTATATTTGTGTGTGCATTTAACTGGCATGCATCATACAATACCTTGCACTGATTACAAATCACAATCCCAGAGTTCTTGTAATTCTTCCTTTTTACTTTATATTTTGGATTAATACATTCCCATTGTACCTGTCATGGGAAGAGAGAGAGAGTGAAAGAGAGAGAGAGAGAGAGAAAGAGAGAGAGAATGAGCATTCATGAGACTGCACTTGCATTTTAAATGGTGTAATGACTTCATTTTAATAGCTGGCTGTATCAGAGTCTGTGCTCCAGTGGAAAGAATAGGCTAAGGTAGCAGGCTCATCACTAAACAAAGAAGCAGAAAACAATGCCCTCTGTGACAATGAGAACGGATGAGGGTGCCCTGGTGCTTGTTAAAAAATAATTAGCAAATCTTGGCTGTGATTACCTGTTCAATTGAGATACAGCTTCCAGGTCTTTTGTTTTCTTCCACAAACAAAGACATGAACAATTTAATGGCTGTGCAAAACAAATTAAGAGGAAGCATACAACTCCGCAATTCCGAGAAGGAAGTATTTAGTCTAAACTCATTTTCTATTTAAAATGTACCTAAGACTCTCTCAGCTTTCTCAGTTTGCACAGCTGATGTAATTCCCATATAACAGGTTTCCAGATGACTTGTCAGCTGACATTCTAGGACATTACTATTAAACCCAAGGTCATGTTAGCAGACCAAGCAAGCTTACAAGGATACAAGGAAAGTTTATTGTCACATGCATATATTTACTGGAAATAGTGAAATTGTGTCTGTTTGTCAACCTATTTTATGCATTAAGGGGGGGGGGGCGCTAGGGAAGAGGAGGGATAAGGTGAATATAGTGCAGTAGGGTAGTAGTTGAGAACAACTTCAATACTCCCACACATAAACAAGGAGCACACTAAAGCAAGAAGGGCAAGGAAAAACTCACTTATCCGAGGAAGAAACCAGATCCATGGCTCAGGAGGCCCAACCCAACTGCCAGGGGTCATGCAGGAAGAGGGAGTGTGTGTATGTGTGTGTGTGTGGGGGGGGGCTCTTGAGGATGGGCATAGGTGAAGACTGGGCTGGGCTGGGGTGGGTTAGGGTGGGGTTGGGGCAGTTAACTGTGTGGTGGTGTGGGGTAGATTATAGTGAAGGCAGGGGTGGAGTGGCAGTGGGGGTGGGGGAGCATACTGGTGATGGTAGTGGTTGATCGGCAGTGTGCTATATGTAGGTAGGGGTGGCCTGGGGTCTTTTGGTTTTCAGGTCTTTGGCTTGATCGGTGGTGAAGAGGAATGTTATGTGTGTGTTATGTGCTTATGAACTTAAAAGCCATGAGAGAACCAATTAAGAACGGACACACATGTTATCATGCCCCTACTGCCTCTGCCTCTGCACAGCAAGTCCACAAAGTGTTCTTTCAATTCAATTCAATTCAATTACTCTCTGGCCGTTATATGCAGTGGGCAATAAGAAGACAGCTGCCCTGTCACGCACACCGAAATGGTGGAAATATTTTGGCAAACACACAAAGGCTTCTCTAGTCACTTCTCCTTTTGCTTAGACAGGGACTGTATTCACCATCCATTTAGTTCCACAGATTTTTGTTAAAAATGTGAAGTCAGCTTGGCCAAATCCTGTTTAATTAGACTAATTAACTACAATTACTTCATCATCAATTTCGAACTCAATGCACGCTTGTTGCAGGCTTTATTGGGCGGCCTTTTAATTAAACTCAGTGGCAGACGGAGAGTCTCTTAGAAGAAAGAGAGCATTCAGACACACATTGGGTAGACGTAGTGTGTGAAATTAAAACTGTCTGCTTGTCATTTCATTCCTTGGCTCTGGCAGGGCTTTAGACGGGACGTCCATACACACACACACACACAAACACACTCAAACACCAGTCACAGCGATTCTGTCTGTGTGCCCGTGACTGTCGGATGGGCAGAATGAGAGGGGGGCATTCAGAGTCAAAGTGTGCGGAGGTGAAAGAATGTGATTCATGGGAAGGCTCAGAGGAGCCCCAGAGTAGTCCCAGAGGAGCAGTCGTAAATTGGTGACAGTCATTGCCATTGCCAACATACTGTCGCTGTCCAGATTATAATAGCGGTTCATTACAGACCGACATTCATACCAGAGCTGAGATTTATGGGCTATGATAAGAACGGGAGTGAAAGAATTCAGGCCCACCAATTATTTCTGTTTCATCGAGACACACACACATACACACACACACACATGTCTAACAGAAGCCGCCAAAGCCATAGTGGCTTGTATGCCTTCCTTGGTACAAAACTGTCTATTTTCTCTACGCTCCTCTATTTAATTCCAGAGCATATTTAATTGTTCTTTGAGAATATCACTTTTGTCTTTAAATTAGCCAACCCTTCCCTCTCCTCTCACCCTTCCTTCCCAAACTCATGAAACGGCCCCTGATAGCTTTTCGCGTTCCACCGACACAAAAAGAGGAGTTGTGACAAGAAAGCACAAAACAAAAACAAACAAATTAACAAATCAAAGAAATGAAGCACAAGAAAAACACAAGACTTCCTATAAAAAAACTCCTATGATCACACTATAAGGTGTATTTTTTTTTTTGCCCAATCGGAATGAGATCCACCACTGGCCTATTCTGTTGCTTTGTGATGAATGAGCCTTGTCTGTCTCTCTCAGCAAGATCACCCCTTAGTGGGCTCACTGAGTCAGGCTCTGCTTGTCTTTAATTACAGACCTGAGAAGACAGGTCCAAACTTGTGTGATTTATAAGGCCAGATAGCACTAGTGGCTTTGAGGTCTACCACAGGACAAAAGCCTTTGCATGCAGTCCCTTTTCCAGTATGCTTTATAGTGTTCCAATGAATTCATAGGCCTGTTTCACTATAAACAACATACCAGCAGCTTGTCCATGGGGCTATATTTTCATATATTAGCATCACAGGGTAATTTATTGTTTGTTTTGTTAGTAATGCAGTTAATGAAACAGGAGCAGTTGACTGTTTTCCACATTACTATACTCTGAAGAGACTTTTTTCACTCAGTCAGTTAGCAAACTGGTATTTGGTAACTGGTATTAGCATACTGGTATGGTATTTGATCATAAATGGGCAGTACTGTTTGGCATGCTTGTGTGTCCACCTTACCTGTCTCCCATCCATTGCCGTCCGCATTTCCTTAAAGGTGGCCTCAAATTCACCAATGAAGTCATGTTTTCCATTGGAGTCCCAGTCCCACACTTTACACTGGGTGAAAAGACATGAGTAGACACATATCATAAAACTTTGCAATGCAGTGCAAGCAGTCTCAATCAACAACATCCCTGGCTGGTGGCTGACAGGTGAATAGGTTTTACTGTTGCCTACACTGAATAAAGCATTTCAGAAGAATAGTTATATTGGGAATATTGCTTTGAATCACACTGAAATTTGTTTAAAGGCATGGTAAAGAAAAAATATAATGAGCACAGTGAGCTTGGAAACCATCTACCAAGAATTTCAACTTCAAAACGTTTTTTTTCAGCACACATATTCCCAGTACACAGCACAGATGCTACACAGATGCAGAGTTGGTTCTTGAAGCTGGATAAGATAGACAGGGAGGGTGTTTAAGTGAGTATTTGCATGGCCTGGCCCTCATATGCTACTCCAGCGGGAACAGCAAGGCTAGCAGAGCATGAGCTGTGACACACACACACACACACACACACACACACACGCACACAGTGCAAACACACACTGCAACACCAGGGAAGTATGAAGTCATGTCCCTGGTTGCCATGGTAAAATAAATTAGCCAGTAATAGACATTATGGAAGTAATTAAAGTTTAACCATTTGGAGAGTGACAGGCTGGCAATGATTGGCTGCTGTTGCTGGAAGTCTTGACTTGGCTTGGAGTTTGCTCTATTACCACCACGTTGCCTTTTGAAAATCAATATGCTACAATATGGCTATATGCAAAATTATGCTCCATACATGCTGCATAAGCAGTGTAAAATAAAGTGTATATTTGCATGCATGTGCATTTGTGTATAGCGCAGAGGTATTTGTTGACAGTGACAGTAACATAAACACACATGTATGATGATATTCAAATTTAACATGTAAATATCTCTTATATGGGTAATGGGCTATGGAAAAATGGTTAATTGACACCCTCTGGGTTTATATTGACCTACTATATTGACCTACTATACATTTTTTCCACTGTCTCAAGGAACAGCAAGATAGAGAAACAGATAGAGACAGAGAGAGAGAGAGAGAAAGAGAGAGAGAAATAGACTGTATGTGTGTGTGTGAATGAGAGAGGGTGAAAGAGGGAAAAGAAATTTACAGGACAAATGTGTGTGAGGAGTGTGTGAATTAATGAGAGCATCAATAAATGAATGGTAGGAAATTGTTCAGTGTTTATGTAGCTGTTCCTGTTGACATTCAACATTTACTCTGTCTATTAAACAAAGCGCAATCAGACCTGCAGGCCCTCTGCAGCTACAAGACAAGACAAGACATACCAGACAAGCCTGCATTTTTACCTGCCCCTACAGTCATTGATTAAAAAAAATAGCAACAACGTACATCTCACCAATCCATGTGTAGTTTTTGGAAAACCAAAGAATAGGAACCAGATATAATCATTTTCATAGAGTTGTGTTAACTGACATGGTAATAAATGCGATTTCGGTTTCATTCAGTTTTGGTTTCATTCCACATTGGTGGCGACGTTGTCGTATTGCAGATGCTGTACCTACGTACCCCTTCAGAGGGTGCTGAAAGAGTCTTCATTCACCCCGTAATGAGCCATTTGTCATGACTGCCTGGTAATTCCCGTGTTTCTGTTATCCGCCTGTTCCTGTGTCTTCGTCTGGTTTCCTCGCCTGTCCCTGTCCTCTGTTCTCCGTGTCCAGTCCTGCTGCTTCAGACCGCGTTGGACCTGTGCCCCGCTCTCCAGCCCCTGGTAACGACCTCTGCCTGCCCTCAGACTACGTTCTGCTCTCCTGCCCCTGGTAACGACCTCTGCCCGTCCTAGGACTATGCAGTGGCGTCACTGGCTGGAGGGGGCATCGGTTTCCTTCTTGGTGTGGACCGACCACAAAAATCTTGAATACATCCGCTCAGCTAAGCTAACCCCAGGCAGCTTAACTTTACCCTTTCCTATTGCCCGGGCTCCCGTAACGCCAAGCCAGACGCCCTCTCTCACCAGTTCCAGAAGAGGGGCCGCCCTCCATCCTCCCCGGTTCCCTCCCGGTTCAATCATTACCTGTCCACCTGTTGCTTGTTACCTGTCATCTGTTGTGTATTTAAACCCCTGTCTCCTAGTCTTCCCCGTCAGGTCGTCTGCGAACCTTAAGCATTACGCTCGGCAAGCATTATAGACCCTGGCTCCTGTTTCCATTCCCGAATCCTGTTTTCCTGAAGTTCCCGTGTTTCTGTTATCTGCCTGTTCCTGTGTCTTCGTCCGGTTTCCTCACCTGTCCCTGTCCTCTGTTCTCCGTGTCCAGTCCTGCTGCTTTCCTGTTGATGACTTCGGACCGTGTTGGACCTGTGCCCTGCTCTCCTGCCCCGGCTTTCGACCTCTGCCTGCCCACGACCCACGCTCCGCTCTCCAGCCCCTGGTAACGACCTCTGCCTGCCCTCGGACTACGCTCTGCTCTCCTGCCCCTGGTTACGACCTCTGCCCGTCCCTGGTCTACGCTCTGCTCTCCAGCCCCGGCTTGCCAACTCCCCACTCGAAGAGCATCCACACACTCCCTTTCCCCCTTTCCCTAAATAAACTGTATTTACGTGATGCTTTTGGGTCCAACTCGCTCTGTTTTTCCTGACACCATTTAAACATCAAAGTGACTAAGATGCTGGTAAATCAACCTAAAAACAAAAAAAATGCCTGGTGTGCCCTTAACACTACCAGGTGCTGCTGGAAGCTGTTTACTGATCGCCTGAAGTGCACACAGGGGTGCCGTTAGGGCGTTGCTTGCAGTTACTTAAGCAACCCTAAGAATTCACAAAGAAACTGCCCAGCAACCATATTTCAACATATGAAACCAAAAACCTAATAAGAAAAGACAGACACTGTGCATTGGTTCATTGGCTAAAGTAGACAGAAATCGTTGTTGTTACTGGTTGAAAAGACCTCTAGTATGCCTGTTCAGCACACACAGTTGTGCATGCCAATGCGCCGCTATGTGCAATTGGCATAGGCTTCACAATTCAGGAAATGCCTTGGGAGCAAGGTTATGGACTACAAGATCTTAACCCGTAAGATGTCTGTGTTTCAAAAAACATTACTTCTAGTGGGCTATGCATTTTTTCAAAAGAAGAAACCGGAATTGAACCAGATCAGATCAGAGCAGTGGTGAAGCCAGACTTTTTTTTTACATGGGGTGGCCAGGGATATTGGAGGGGTCATCATGCTGTGACAAAGCATGGTTGGAGTCCGGGGTCCCAGGGATATTTTTAATTAGCTAGTTTTGATTGCTTGTATTCTGGCGGCATATCTGGCATGTAGTGGTCGTCCAATTAGCCTCATGGGACCAAGGCTATTTCCAGGGTAATTTCAACACCTTTCCTTTCAAGCTCTTATCTCAGTCAGTAAGGGGCATCAACACATGCTATATCTTCTCTTCAGGACAGTAGGCTATCCAAATCTGTCAGTGTTTGATATGATACTACCTGCATACATGGCTTACATCAGCATTAGTAACAAGAAAATAATTATTTTTGGACTTGGATTTTTGGAGATCTTACCTTTGGAAGCATGCCAGCACAAATATCTTTTCATATTTGGATAGACAGGGTGGTCTAGCAATATAAGAATCACGATGGTGGGATACTGTATGCCTGTATGCCAATTTGCAGAAATGTACTGACAAAACATTTTATTCATATCTTATTGCACAGAGAATAATGGGAGTGCAATAGACACAGGTCTGCATTAGACTCTTCTCTATAGCTGCAGGTGCTGAAATGATATTTCTTTCATGTGCCCTGGCTATATGACAAACAGGAATCTGAGAAGAACTTCTGGTATGGAAAAGAAATTATTTATTTTAGGGTAGGGGAGAAGGGGGTTGGTGTAGACAATGCAGAAGATTTGATATGATTACTCTGGAACCACTGATCACACAGATGAATGCTGTATACCATTGGACCCTGTCTCAACCCTCTTCACAGCTTCTTCCTCAGAGCCTCTCTAAACTTACTGCTTCTTTTTCTTCATTCACTTCTCTCTCTGAACCACCTCTCCACTGAACCCTATTCCTACCACTCTTCTACAGGCCATAGTTCCTACCAGCAACATATGTGGTCAATGCTTCACTAACTATGGGTACATGGCCACTCTTCTTCCTTTTCTCTCTAAAACTACTGAACTGTCTTCAAACTGGTCACAGAAATTTCTCTCTCAGCACAACCTCTTTGATTCCAACCGATCTGGCTTCAAAAGTGGCCACTCCACTGAAACAGTGCTTTTGGTTGTCAGAGAAGCCTTAAAAGAAGCCAAAGCAGCAGGTCAATCCTCAGTACTCATCCTGCTTGACCTATCAGCAGTATTTGACATGGTCAACCACCGTATCCTACTGAACACTGATCTCACTGGGCGATCACTCATGTGTCATGGCTAGGACAAACATCTGCGCTACACCACCACATCTGCGCTACACCATCTCACCACAGGGATGCCCCTAGGGTCAGTACTGGGGCCCCTTCTCTTTATTCCTGGTGTCAACACAAATCTCTGACTATCTGTCTGACATATCTGCATGAATGAAAGAACATCACCTCCAATTAAACCTTTTCAAAACTGAACTGCTGGTCCTCCCAGCTAAGCAAACCACACATCACAACATCAGCATTAAGATAGACTCCCCATCTGTTGCTCCCAACAAGGTTGCAAGAAACCTGGCTGTCATGATTGATGACCAGCTGACTTTTGCTGATCACGTTGCCTCTGTAGCTCAGTCTTGCTACTTTTCTCTATTTAACATAAGGAAGATCAGACCATACCTAACGCAACATGCAACCCAGCTCTTGGTACAGACCTTGGTTATCTCTCGATTTGAATATTGCAATGCCCTCCTAACAGGTCTTCCAGCCTGTGCTGTGAAACCGCTACAGATGATCCAGAATGCAACATTCAAAGCACTAATGTTGGCCTAGAGGGTGATTAAAGGATCTGCTCCCATCTACTTTAATACCCCATGAAACCCCCAGCCACTTTGTTCCGCCAAGAAACACTGTCTAGCACTGCCAACACCTCACACAGGTCGATCCAGACTGTTCTAATCTGTTGTTCCACGCTGGTGGAATGACCTTCTAAGTGCTACCAGAGCAACGGATAACCACTCCACCTCCATGAAATTCTTGAAGAACCAGCTCTTCAGACAGTATGTTTTGGCTTAAAACTTCTAACTACCTGGAATGCACTTACAATTAACCATCCCCTCTCTCTCTACTGCACTGTTAGCAAGTTACAAGTTATTGTGAGTTGCTTTAGATAAAAGCTTTGTGCTAAATGCATAAATGTAAATGTAATAGTTGCATTATTAAACAGATATGTTCAGGCATATGTCACATATGTTACAAAAGAGTGCACTCAGGGGACTTTTACACACTAAGTTGGCTCTTGCAGAAATTAACTCCTTAACAAATCCTGATGACCATATCTGCATTTTGGACATAATATCTCATAATATCTTATTTGGACGTAATGCTCAATGCACCATATTCTGAAAACTCTTGCAAGACTTATAGACTTGAAACCTTGGAAATGTGTTTGACCATTGCGAGTCACTGATAGTAATACGTTTCCAAGTGATGGAGAACAGAGCTGCATCATGCAAAGTAGCCTAAACAAAAATTCTGGCAGCCCTCAACCAGTTAATAACTTGGTAATTCGGGCAGGATTTTATTTGTGTTGTATATCACATATTCTTGTTGTTGTCAAGGTCTTTTTATTTCAAAGATAAATATTGAAAAATGCACAGGATCATTTTTAAACCTACACTGTACACAGCCTACTATAGGACTATGGCTGCTTGCAGTGTCTATGGGCCTTTTGACATCCACACTCAGAGTATAGGCAATTACAACATAATTTTAGAAGATTCAATTCTGATGGTTTATTTATTTATTGGCTGATTGAAAAAAACCATAAGTCCTTATATGACTTTAAAATAGAGTGGTGGAGTTGTGGCACAAGTGGATGCAATGCCTGCACTTAATTCTGGTCCACAAGCCCACAAGGACCTGAGTTTGAATCCAACCGGTGATCAAGACAAAATCCCACCCCATTTCTCTCTCCCTTGAGTTTCCTGTCACTTTTCACTGTCAGCTCTCATGAACAAAGGAAAAAGGATCAAATTTATTGACAAAAAGAAGGGAGTGCTTCACCAGATCTGGGCCAAGAGGATATTTTAACTTGACCACAACATTAATCTTCAAGTGTGGTCGACAGATCAGAGGCAACGCTGACATATAGCTGCCATCCCTCTGACAGAGGGCATCCTCAATTTCTCATAGAAACTGTCCCACTTTACTTCCTCTAAGAGGCGGCTCTGAATAATGCAAAAGCTGAGAGCGTGTCCCATCAGCAGAACCTCCAGTGGAGGAGTCTGTGCGGCTGTTCAGCCCAAGTGGTGTAGAAGAGCTATAAATGGAGCTGGCGATCCCTCAGTGCTCTATTGGGGTATTGAATTGGTGCAGTCATCTCTACAGTTTTCCCTTGTCGAGGTCAATGGCAGTGCAGTAAAGAAAGGACCAAGCCAATTAGCACCTACAGGGATTCAATGATGCACCTGTCAGAGGAGATGTGTTTTTTTTTTTTTTTTTTAATCAGAGACCATTACAACCAGTCACTTTTGCCAGCACATGCACGCACACGCACGCACACACACACACAAGCTCAAACTATGATGCTCATTAGGGAAAAAGACACCATTTTATTCAGGGCAGTTATCCACCATCAGCTAGGAAGCAATATAATTAGCTTCAATGTGTCCAATACAAAATTTAATTATAGCAATTTAATAATGCCATTTCTGCTCGATAAACATGTTGATTATTTTGGTGTTGTTTTGATGAAGAGATTGTTTAAGAGTGACAAAGCACTCATTCAAGTGATAAATCATGCAAAACACACATTAATCAAAAAATGGTTCAATGGAAAAAAGTAGATGCTCGCTGAGTCTCAGTGTTTGGGCCACCCTTTAGACCATGTTGCTTTGAACAGGCAGTGGAGCAAAAACTCTTCCACCAATCACCCGCTGTGTTGGCGAACACAAATCACCTGCCTGAGGGCCAACGGTGTGGCCGACTCCACAGGTCATTCAATCACACTGTCCAGTTGGAAAGCCATAAAAAGGTAGAAGACACACTGGCCTGCCACTGCCAGGCATTCAAGCTGCTGGCCTGCCGTTTTGACAAGCTTATGAAAGCATTTCAAGCTGGTTCAAGCTGCTAATATGAGTGAAAAGATTTCAATAACATGCAAATGGATCCACCATGTGTTTTCTAATGGGACATAGCTTTCACTACATTAGCGGGCGGCAAATGTGTTACAATAGCACTTTAAGCAAAAATAGTTGGTTTCACCTCAGTCTAGCTCATGTGTACTAGATGCAACAGATCTCTACAATCATTTCATTGGAAACAGAGTTACCACAGTAACATTCTGTGAGGTCATTATATAGTTTGGTTGGAATGAGAGGATTAGGCCTTCACACTCTCTAACCTCATGACTCAGGCTTGCTATTCATGTTTTAAAGAGGCCACACAGGGAGTTCTGCTTTTTCTCAGTTTGTCAGTCAGAAGAAGGAGAGGAAGACAGATAAAAAGGATTGCTATGCTATGTGTTCTGCAGGGATCTTGTTTTATTCTGCTCTGCTTGAATTGCCTGCCTACGCAAAGAGAGATTTGTCCATCGCATCTACTGTGTGACATGACTTTATGTGATGTCATGCGACAGATATATAACAGGTGTTTTCTCTCAGCAGTTATCTGACTTTGTTAGACTGGTACACAGTGAATCAACAACACGCCCCTGATACCAGTGAGAGAAGCTAACAATACCTCTCTGAGAAGTCTCCAGTAGAACTGAGCACACTGCTTGTGTGGAGACTGCCAGTATTCACATTAGATTCTAATAGGATTAAACTTACAGCCTCAGGCACTGTAACAACACAGTAACCTGAAGGGTCTACAGTGGAGACATTAGAAGTGAATGATGAAAGCCAGACCAATTAAAAGGAAAGATGGAGAGACAGCAATAAAGATATAAAATGCGTTCCACACACCAGCCTCCACTAAATCCCACACCAAGGCCTTAACAGTAACTTATATTGATTGCTCCAACGTTATTGTGATGGGGAAGGAGCTACCAAGCCTCCAATGAAGACATAACTCTACCACTGAGATAATTCACCAAACTCAGATGATTCTCTACATTCTGCTATGCAAATACCCTGTTGTGATTTGCATGCGCATTGCCTCAGGTTCTGCCTGCCTGATGATATATGCAGTCTTTGCATACTCATCTTAAATCAAGTAGCGGAATGTAAAATCATGAGAGAGACTATAAAGAGACACTTGCTAACAAAGGGATTAAAGTTGGACATTAATACTAAACGTGTGTATTATCTCCATGCACAGGCTGTGGGGTAGAGAGGGAGCCTCCAGCCTCTAGTTTCCTCCCAGGGCTTACACTCCTCCATAGAGACCAAACACTGCCTGTCTGCGTCAGATTGATGAGCAATGTGGTAATCTCCTCCTACCCACCCTCCTGTCTGTGCAACAGCACCATTGGACCCCCTGCTGGTCCCAGGATGCTCTGTGCTATGGAGAGAGAGAGAGAGAGAGAGAAAGAGAGAGAGATCGACACCGTGGAAAACAAGTCCCCCTATCATTGTACCCCTATCAATGCTGTCACTGTCCATCACCATACAGTCAGCACGGACACTGGTGTGGTAGCATGGCACAGCCTGGGGAGAGTCCCAGACAGACATGTCGGAGCTAGCGTGGCATCACAACCCGACAGGAGGGAGGCCCTGTGGGCTCACACTCTCATGAGCATTAGCAGTAGCAGTAGGGAGCGACACAAGCAGCAGGGGGGTTCCCCATGTTCCCCTGATTGAGTGACTCACAGTCAGCCCCCACAGGCAGAGAGGAGGCGTGGATGGCCATCCCAGCGTCTGAGGCGTCTGTGAATGAACATGCTGCTTACATATCACCAGGAAGTGACAGTGATGGTGGATGCTATGCTACAGCCATGGCCCTGTCATGACCATGCAGGGGGGCCAAGGACAGATGCCAGAGGAGAGGAACTAAAGCTAATATGTGATTATACGTATTACAGTAAGAGAATATTAACAACCTCGAGGATTTTCTCGAGAAACCGTTTCAGGTCTGTATTTGTATCTACCGCACATCACCTGCTCAGATAATTGAAATATGGGAGACAGAGCTCATAGTGTGGGACGGTGCATCTGTAAATAAAAAAGCTACAACACACACTGACTCCCAAAAGGGGAAAATGCAGTGTACCTAACAAAAGAGACCAACAGCGACTGACAAAACCCCTAGAGAGAGACTTCCAGAGACTGCTGAGACTAGAGTTTTAATCTTAGCCTGCTTCACCAGCAAATTAAATCTGTGCCAGCTCTCGAGGCAGCCACTCTGAGTGATATTAAACTTGTGTGATAGGAATATGGTTGTCACAGCCTCACCAAGCTCACATAAAAAATTATAAAGCTTTGGATGATGAGAGCTGTGCAGCTTGTGTGTGTGAGTGTTTGTAGACCTAGTGAGAACAATGATGTCCTAGAAACATAATTCTCCTACCTTAAGGATTCGATTATGATCACCACTGCATAATGAGTTCAGGGAAACTTTGAATGTTTTCCAAAGGGGGTTAAGGTTGTTCATGACTGTCTGTAAATGTAAACAGAACACAATTATGTGATCAATAGATGGGATGATTGATTCAGGTTCCTAGGAGACGGTTTCTGCATGCGGCCTTACCTCAGTTCTGTGCACTAGCTGTTGGGTGGAGTCATCATTCACTCTGAAAATTTCCAAAAAGGGATCTGATTTGCTGAAAAAGTCCTATGCAGAGGAAGAGAAATTTAATGAATGAATGTCTAATTCTCTGCAATCACTAGATAGGGTTTTTACTTTCAAGTGACTGAGAATTTGGCAGATGACAAAAAAAATAAAATACTTTGGAAACTATTGGAGGTATTTTATGTAAACAGAGTGAGAACAGGAGTGAGATAGACACACACATCTAATGTCTAAGACATTAGAGGACTGATTTAATGTTCTTTCTCTGCCAGCCACAGGCACAGAAGAGTAGTAAATAGTACATTATGACACAGAACGAGCACTCTATGTGCTATCTGTTCTCTGTGCATCATAAGCAAACCACATTTCCTTTCATTCGGTGTCTCCCTGCATGCAGAATGTATGTCTCTCGCTCCTGTTGCATAATTCACATTGCTGTTGTATGGTGCCATGGGACGCAGACCCTACTCTTAAATCAGCCTTCTCTGTGTGCTGTAGTCAAAGCTGTCAGGAATTACTCTATGTCCTAGATCCTACTTTTAATCAAACTTCACCATCTTCAAAATATCCCTTTAGATCCTACTTTTAAACTAACTTGAGGGTGTTGCTCTGATTCACCTGCCAAACTTACACTGAAGAAGCACACTAGTTCTAAAAATAAATAATCAGGGTACACAGATCAATATTCTTTTAAAGATAAGTCTCACGTGGAAGACTGCTTTAGAAGGTACAGAGCAATCTACCAGGTTCAGACAGACCTATCTTAGCAGGCCAGAGAGAACATCAGACACTTTGCTATGCATAGGAAGATCTCCAATGATGTCTGCTTAATAGGGGCTAAATGTTCAGCAATAGCTTAGACCAGGCAGCAGCACCTCTTTTGAGATCTAGGCCATGCTTATAGACAAGGCGTCACAGCTACAGCCTGCCCTGCCACAGCAAAACCACCCTCTGAGACAAACCAGTGGCTTTAGGCCACCCATAGACCTCTCTTATTGATCTTGGGATCAGTCACAATGCCCCTTTAAAATCTAATCTAATTAAATTAGGCCTAATTAGAATGGCACCAAATGGGCTGGGAGGCATGAGAGATTAGGAGAAGAAGGGAAAGAAAAGCGCTTTGTGATGAAGTTGGGGGGGATGGTAGACAGAAAAATTGAGGGAAAGAAAGAGAGAAAGGAAAATGATTAGAGAGAGAGAGATAGAGAAAAGAGACAGGTAGAGAAGGGGCATAAAGTAAGTGAGCGAGAGTGAGTGAATGAGTAAGTGAGTGAGTGAGTGAGATGGGTAGAGAAGATGACAGAGAATGAGTGAGCAAGAGAGAGGGAGAGAGAAAGAGAGAGAGAAAGATGAGAAAGAGAGACATGCTTTTTGGAGGGAATCGTTGCACTCCTGCGTATTGATCTCAGACTCTGGTAATTACTCCACTGATGGACGCTGATGGGGCTTCCGTTGGGAAAATGCATGGCATTACTGCCTTCATATTGAGTCCCGCCCTGCCAGTCAACTAGTGCCATCTCTTACTGTGTGTGTGTGTGTGTGTGTGTGTGTGTGTGTGTGTGTGTGTGTGTGTGTGTGTATGCGTACATGTGCGTGTGTAAGAGAAATGCCAGAGGGCTTGTCAATGGACATCTGCCTGCTGCTGCTGCTTTTCAAGGATAACTATAAAGAAAGGATCCTTGTCTTAGTAATGTGGCTGTCTGAATCTTTGTTAGTGTGGAGAGTAGTGTGAGGATACTGCCATTGGAGTTGACAGTGACACTGACCTTATCGTCAAGTTTTCTGGCACTGAAGGTGAGCTCCACATAGTCGTCATTCCCAGACAACTCTTCTGCAATAATCTACAGGATAAAATGCAAGACAGGACAGTCACAGACAGGGCAGAAAACACATCACCTTCTATGTTTGGGTGAGACTGGAAAGTTTCAGAGAGCCAAAACACAGACACAGACACACACACACACACACACACAAACAAACAATAAACTTCACTGAGACTATGAGTGTATTGACTGCATCCATTTATATCTGCATCTGCAACGGTACTGATTGGCCAAATGAAAGGACGAGAAGGATGAAAACACTGCCATCAAGCCTAAAGCGTATTGAGCTTGCTAGCTATTTTAGCTCTACCGACCAACTTTGGCAGAGGGGACAGTGTATGTATGTGTGTGTGTGTGTGTGTGTATTTTTACAGCAGGTGCCCCAGACAAAGTGAGGAGGCTGTGCGCTGCTGTTATGGATTTCTGTCCATAAAGGCTACCGGTGCTACTAATGGCTGCAGGGATCCTGCACTCTGCTGTTTGGACTGTTAAGCCTTGTTGCCATGGATTGATCTCTTTCAATGAGGACCAGTTATGGGGCACCATGCTCTTAGGTTCTGGGCAGCCTAGAGAAGACAGTGTGTTGTGGAGTGATGCTGAATGGTTGGTCCTGATGCCTGCTGTTGGATTTGACTGATGTTCTGTTGTGACTCTTGTGCATTGGTTATGTTTTTGGTTTTGTTACATGTATTCAGTCAACTCATGTATTTATGCGTATGTATGTGTGTGTGCTGTGTGTGCTGTGTGTGTGTGTGTGTGTGCGCTGTGTGTGTGTGTGTGTGTGTGCGTGTGTGTGTGTATGTGTGCAGCAGCAGTCGCCATGGCAGTGAAAGTGTGAAAGTACAATAGAAAGCTCAATGTTTCTTTATGTCATGTCCAAAGGCCTCCTGGCTGTTCCTACTGTATATGTCCGATAGGACTATAATTTCAAGAGAATGCAAGTAATAGCACATACTCAGAGGAAAGGACGTGGTGATTATGGCACACAGAAGTGACTCATCTGTATTCATAAATGACAGGAACATCGTTGGTAAGAAAATTAATGCATTCATTCACAAAGTAGGCACAGAATTTTGAATGCCTTATTTTCTTGAACATCAGTACTAACTGAAATGAGTTTGACATAAAACACAGAAAACATTAAGGAAAGTAAATAAATAAATATTATGTGTCACGCGCATTATTAAAATGAGAATATAATAAACTAAGTTTTGCTTCTAAGAAGTTTGCATTTAAAAAAAGAGAATTACATGGTATTTTTTTAATTAGAAGTTAATAACCTTCAATGGAACAGAAAAGTCTGTTGGATAACAACTTTGATTACAAAATGTGTAATGTGAGATGTTTGAGAGTTACAATGAGAAGTGACTGTGAGATACAAATAAAACATTGCAATAAAATATAAAAAAAGACAGTGAGAAAGAGAGAAACAGATCAAGCACAAAGGGGCATACTGTCAGGGGGCAGGAGACTGTGAGGACACTCACCGTAATGGAGGATTTGCCCACCGTGTTCCCCTGTTTGAGGAGGGCTTTGGACAGTTTTCTCTGGGACACAATCTGTTTGGAGAAAGATAAACACTGAGGATGCTGCTACACTACCATTCTGATGGCTCTCTCTGAAACTGTGTTGATAGTGGGTAAGTACATGTGTGTGTGTCATGTGTATGCATGTGTGTGTCTGTCTGTGTGTCTGTGTGTGTGTATGTGTGTGTGTCTGTCAGTGTGTATGTGTGTGTGTGTGTCTGTCTGTGTGTCTGTGCGTGTGTATGTGTGTGGATGTATCAGTCAGGCACAAACAGGGAGAGGACAGACAGACAGGCTGGCTGAGTGGTTAAGTGGCTGAGCTGAGACTAGGAGCTCAGTGCTCCTGTTTCAGCTCATAAAAGGGTGAGGAGTTGTTAGTTTAAGAAGGATTTGCGGATTTTACTGACGGAATAAGTAATCAAAGGTAATGCTAGTTTCAGAAGGCAAAATGGAAGGTTGCTACTGCTAAAGTGGAAGCTTTTGATTTAGTAACAAAATTCTGGCAACAAACTAGCATGCCCCGAAGCTTTTAAAACACATACAGATGCTGACATTTCACTTGGAATGACTGCAGCTAAACATTTGATTGACAGTTCAGTATCAGGTGAAAAGCTCAAATTTCCCCTGTACCATTACACCTTTCTCATTAGCATAAAAAACCTGTCCCATTACCCCATGGTTGAGGAACTGTCAGAGAAATCAAAGAGTTTACCCAGGTTATGATGGGATCTCCCATTCATTTATTCAATGGGAATGGTTTGAGAAATTTAGAGTGAGATGGCTTGACGAATAGACAGATGGGGAAGAGAGAAGTGGAGAGAGAGAGAGAGACAGAGAGAGAGAGTGAGAGAGAGAAAGCAATTTTGGAAAGATAATCAAACAAAATACTGCCATTCATAATACATCAAGTGGAATATCCAGAGAGAATTCTTGGCCATGAGACTGGGACTTCAGAGGCTATCAGCCATCTGTTGCAAGCACATGGACACTGGGTAAACAGTTACCATTAGTCTAAATTTCTCAGAGAAACTCCTGGATAATCAAGGTCATGGTGGAATAGGGATGGTGGAGTCATGATGCTTTAAGGCTTTGGGCACTCATGTGTCCTTAGTCAATTCATGTAATCACACTGAATACAACAGAACTATGACCTAGATAACACCCCAAATGGATCTCCAATCAGACAGGATGGGTTTAAACCTATTTGGATTTGCCTACTCTTAGTCCACAAACTGGACCAAAACAGCTCTCTTCTTTACCACATGTAATATTAATGAAGGTTGTCATATTTCAAATGGCCTCAGCTTCTTGCATCTTGCTGGCATTAATAACATTAATATGTTACAGTAATGTGACTGCTGCCTATAGCCATTTCATCCTCCACTGACCATGAACAAATCATTATATTGGGGAGGTAACTGGCTTTAAGGTAAATAAATAATATTCTCAGTCAACAGTGATCAGCTGTAATCATTGCAATTCATCTTAGCTAATTCAACAGTCATCATTGAGCTTAATGGAGGGAAGCACAAACACAGGTGGTAAACTCTAACCATATGTCAGTTCCAATCGCACACTACACATGATGATCCTAATTAGCCCAAGTCTTCACCCAGTTAGATTTGCAAATTTATGACCCAGTGAGTTGCCATTGACGAAAACGTGCAAGATGCTTTATTATTCTTAAAGCCATAGGCACGTAGAGACTGTATGGATGCCTACACATACCTGTCCAAGCGTGCATTCCATCGCCCCAAGGAAGTCAGCCTCCTTGATTCCATTGTGGTTGCTGCTGATGTCGTGGAGCTCATAACGGAGTCGCTGCACCTCCTCAAAGTAGTAGTCCAGGGTGAAGACCTTGGAGAAGGTGGGGTTGATACAGCTCCGGATTACTTCAGTTCTGTCCACCTGCAAAAACAAACAAACAAAAAGAATCTCTCTTAATGAAGCAATGGAGCTATTTTCAGAGAGATTGTATTCATCTTAGAAGAAATCAAGGGAGAGAGAGAGACAGAAAAAAAGAGAGAGAAAGAGAGAGAGGGAGAGAGAGAAAGAAAGAGAGAGATAAAGAGAGAGAGGGAGAAAGACAAAGAGAGAGAAACATTTGGCAATGAAACAAAGAAGATGAAAGAAGATAGCAGACAGAGGAGAGGAACAATAACCAAAGAGATGACACAAGAGATTAATAGTCTTTTGTATTACAAACAATGACAAGAAATACCACTTTTTATCACATAGAATCATTTATTTGACACAGAGTGAAGTTATTTAACTGACTATATTCTCAACAAGACACCATTAATGTTTTATTGTCTGCTTTTGTACAGGTCATGCAGCAGACCTGCAAGATAAAATAACACACATGCATTTGTGTGTATGCACAGACAGAGAGAGAGAGGGAGAGAAAGAGAGAGAGAGAGAGAGAGAGACACACACACATGTATGCTCTCTCTCTCTCTGTCTCTCTCTCTCTCTCTCACACACACACACACACACACACACACACACACACACATACACACACACAAACACAGACACATAAACTCACACAGCTTACTGTACATTTCAAAGAAAAAAAAGCTTCAATATTTAATCTCATACTCTAGAACTATCTATGAAACCTCAGGCAGAGCCTGTCTCTGCTTCCGTGTGAAACCAACAGGAAACCACTGTTAGAGGATGACAGTTTTAGGCATGTGAGGGGGATGAGCTCAACATCCCGACAACATCTCGACTTGAAACTGAGAGAAGAGTGGACAGCAGGATGTCTTTGCCAGCAATTCATTCAGTTCTGATCAGCAGCGTAACAGTGTACATTACAGCTGAGAGCTTCCAGTGAGTGATATGACTGAAACAGTCTGTTTTGCTAGGAAGCCCTACGCCCTTGCGCCTTTCCCTCCTTCACATGGCAGGAAAAATAATTTAAAGTATTAAAGGCAAACTAGTTTGCCTGTAATGGTACATCGCCCTTTTTTGAGTGCGACTGGCACTAGTCTGAAGCACTACGAACACACCATCAATTTATAATGTAAAGCCACGAGCAAGAGAGTCTTATGGTCATATCTGTAAACTGTTGCTTAGTCCTGCCTTTCCTCTTGTGCTTGCAGTGCCAAGCTCTGTTGAGCTGAATGACACTTCAACCTTCTGTCTTCACAGAAAAATACCCTGTAATCATTCCTTGCGAGACTCTTCATTATATATTTATATCTTTCTCTCATCTTTCAAACACACAACACACCATGTCTCTTTCATGCTTTTCTCCACTTCACTGTAACATATGTTGAGTTGTCAAAGGCAGCCCTCTCTCACACTTACAGTTTCTCTTTCTATCAGAGGCTTACATAAACACACTGTTTCCCTCCACATGTGATTCCCCATTCTCTCAGTCTCTTGCTCTCTCTATCTAGTTCTTTTCTTCTTTTTCTCTCTCTCTCTCTCCTCTTCTTTCTAGAGAGTGTATCACACTGAGCAGATGGTCCTTCATTACCTCAGAGACAATTTCAAAATCTTTTAGCTTCACTCTTGTTCCAGAAGAGAGCACTAAATTGAGCAAAACCAAGAGTACGGGTCCAGCACTCGAACCCATCTGCTTCCCCTTGACAGTATCGTTAAGTCTGATTGTGCTTGACACTGGCTGCTTTCTGAAAAAAACTGACTTTTCACAAAGTTCCCAAAAGGAGTTTAAATTGTCTCTTGCCATCCTCA
Organism: Tenualosa thibaudeaui; assembly: GCA_027481765.1. Taxonomy (NCBI): domain Eukaryota; kingdom Metazoa; phylum Chordata; class Actinopteri; order Clupeiformes; family Clupeidae; genus Tenualosa; species Tenualosa thibaudeaui. The sequence goes on along the minus strand of JAIFZK010000015.1, from coordinate 8,032,281 downwards.
GTTGTGCTTTTGGGACTCATTGTGGGCATCTGCACAACCCTACCAGATGTTAGAGTTTGATAAGTGTACATGTATTTAACCAACCAGAGCTCTCTTACAAGGGGCTGCTTTGAAATTCACCTGGTGTGGGGATCAAAGCCTTGGACAGGGCCTCAAAGCAGCTGTTGCTTTTTCCAGTAGATTGGCAAGGAGGGTCTGCCAGAGGCTAAATCTTAATTCCAAGAGGAATACATGCAGGAAAACTTTCTACAACTGCACATTTTACATTGTTAAATCCATTAATGTCCCTTTAGGCTTGCTCTATTATCACACCTGGTGGTCCACAGTCTGAATCAATGCAATCAAACAAGTGTGGATGCTAACAGAAAACACAAGAGGGGATGGATAGGAGAGAAGTGGAGAGGAGAGGAAATGGGAGGAGAGGAGCAGAGAGGGAAGGAGGGAAGGAGAGAAGTGAACAGGAGAGGAGATGAGACGAGTGGACAGATGACAAGAGAGGAGGAGATGAGTGGAGAGGGAGGAGAGAAGAGGAGAGTGGACATGAGTGGAGAGGGGAGGAGAGAAGAGCATAATAAATGAGAGGAAAAGAAGAAGACAGGAGAGCATATGAAGGAGAAGGAGAGGAAAGGTGAGGAGAAGAGGAGAGGAGTGGAGGACAGAAGAAAAGAAAGGATATGAGAGGAGTGGGGGCAGAAGAAAGGAATGGGGCGCAGAGTAGAATGGATGAGATGAAAGGAGAGAACTGTGATAAAAAAGAGGAGGTGAGGAACTTGAGAGAAGATGATGTGGAAATCAGACAAGAGAAGGTGAGGTGGAAAGAAGGAAAGAAGGGATGAGATACTCAGAGGTGAGGCAAGCTGAGGATCAAAACAACAGAAGAGGGATGAGATAAGATATATCTCTATCCTGGTTAATCAAAGTATAAACTAAATATAAATAAAAAAGAGACAAGAGAGAAAACAGAGGGGGTTTGTGGTGCTACTGGCTAGGGAGATCACGGTCACAGCGCCCCTGAGACACAGATTTTATTCCAGCCTGCATTCATTTCCCGATCCCACTCCATCTCTCTTTCCCACTCATTTCCTGTTTACTTTTGTCACTTATGCCAATAAAGGCTAGAAAAATCCCATAAATACATTTAAAAAGCAAAGCAGAGAGGGAGATGAAAGAATGACAGAAGAGAAGGACGATTAAAAAATAAGAGAGGACCGAGGAGGGTGACGGAAATTCCTTCCTCCGTCATTTCCATTTGCATCCCGTGCTTCATGCGCCTTTAATAACTGCTAGCTAAAAATACACAAGTGTATAATTAAAACGCCCAGGAAAAAAGGCAGCCTCACACAGCCGCTCACACCTCTGCCTCCACAGTGAGCTGGCACAAGACTGTTCATGGGCCAACGGTGGGAACGACGGCACAATGGCCCGTATTTTTAGACAGAGCTGAAAAAGACTGAGGATTATAAAAAAGATGAAACTTGAGGCAAGAGTCAGAGAGGGTGGGGGGAGGAAGAGGAGCCGAAGAGAGAGAGTAGGATAGAGAGAGAGAGAGAGAGAGAGAGAGAAGGGATGACGGTGAAGGTCCATTTCAGGGGTTCACTGAAGTCCTTCATTCAAATCCCAGCTGTTTTTGGAGAGAGAGGAGAGCAAAAGAAAGCCCTGGGTGTCCTTGTCCCTGGAGCAAGGAACAGCATGAACTTTTGCTGAATAAAAAATGTTACTCAAGATGAGGCCATGTTGCCTCACCCATCCCTCTTTGACCCTACCCTTCAGATTTCTTTTCTTCTCCACCGTCATTCCTTATAATTCTCTTTCGTTCTTTCTTTCATTCTTTCTTTCTTTCTTTACACACAAATCTGTCCCTGCATGCCTATGAAATAGCCCACCAATTCCCTGGGGTCTTTTATTTCAAGTACCAGCATGTTGCAATAAATACAGCCCAAATTACTTTCACATAAGGTATGAAAGACACACACACACATACACACACACACACATTGGGTGATGGATGCTCTTCAGTGAATCTGCACGACCTTATCTCACCTCACACAGAGAGAGCTGACTACCTGAGAGAGATTTCTCAAGAGAATACAAGCATGACTCTCTCTCTGTCTCTTTCTCTCTCGCTATCTCTCTCTAACAAACACACGCACATACACACACACACACACAGGTTTTAGTGACCTGGCTTCGAGATAAGAATTGGACCCTTCAACAATACTCAGACAAGAGGGATGCTGAATGAGGGGCATGAATCTTCTTCAGACGACAAACAGAAGACTCCATCAGTGACTACGTTTACATGCACTTAAGTATCCTGAATATGATATGGCTGTCTGTTTTGCACTTGTAAACACCTTTCCCAAATTCAGTATCCCGAATAAGCCCTTATCCTGGTTTCTGAGAAATTGGGATATGCAAGAGGGAGTACTCTGACACTGCAGCATATAAACATCTTATCCGGATTTCTAACAGTTGTGGAGAAAGATTCTAGAGTCCGACGCATGAGATGGAATGCTGATAAGACAATCAAGCAGCGCTCTTTAGAATCCACGGTGAGAACACAAAGAATGCTATGATCAGTAATCAGAATATTAGTTTGTGTCATGTAAACGCAGATATTACAGTAATAACCCAATTTCTCTGCATTCATATAAACACTTTATCCTGAATATGATCAAAACCAGGATAAACCTTGTGTGCATGTAAACATAATCAGTGACAGGGTCAGTAGTGTGAAGTACTAGGAACTTAGGAGGAATCCGAAAGACAACAAATCATTTATGATCCAATCTTGTGCTATTTTCAGTCATCATTTGTATGTCCTACATACACAGTATAGGCACGTACACATGCGTATTCATTTTCAAAGCCAGCCTGAGTACAACTGTGTGTACATGTTTGTGTTTGTACATGTATGTAGGCTTTGTTCATGCATTCATGCAAGCCCACAGAAGCTTAAATCACTTCTGCTGAACCACAGTTCTCACAACTCTGTTTCTCTTCCTCTCTTTCTCTCTGACTATATCCTTCTCACTTTATCTAATTTGCCTCTGGTCCATCCTCCTTTTCATCTTCTCTTCTCTCTCTGTCTCTGCTCTGATGACAGCGTGAACCTCGTGACCCATGCTGCCGTGTACAGCAGCTCGGACAAACACAGGTAATTACCCCTGTTAGCAGCGGTTTACACACACAGACACACACACACACACAGATCACCCTCTCAATTCCTTCTCCTTTATCCCGGATGGGGAAAAGAGAGCACCTCGGTGGGGTCTGATTGTGTAATCAGGCTCATTACCTGTGGACCCTGTTCACCCACTCTGACTTATTAGCTAACCAAGGAAGGAGCCAGGGGGAGTGTCCCCCGGGCCTAATCAACATGGACTGTTCCACTCAGACACACGCTGACCCAAGATCAGCACAGACACTGGACTGGGTTAGCTAGCTAAAACTCTCACCTCTACTGAGCACCAACTGGACCTCAGCTCATGTTTAAGGTGCAGTCTGTTTTGTTTGATTGGAAAGTTTTGTGTTTATTGAGAGTGCATAGTTGTAATAAAACTTTAACCTGACAGGCAACAGTTAGAGAAAAATTAGAAAATTTAAGAAATAAAACAAATTCAAAAATGTTTTAATGTAAATGTAAATTGATTGATTGACTGATGTAATTTATTAATATGATTATACTATGTTATTAACCCCTTATTAGAATATATAAAATGGATGACATTCTAGGATCCATCATCAATAAGGGTTTCCTCTTTGATGGACTAATTTCTCTCAGTTCACTGTACTATAATTGGATGTGTAAAGTGGAGACAGGTTCTGGCACTGACAACTAAAGTTCAAAGGGATTCTGGAAGGGGCCTCAAACTTTTCAATGTTGGAGTCACACAGAGTTCAGCTTGAGGGTAAGACATTTTTCTGTATTTTCCTTGTTTTGGGAGGAAAGGTTTATGGGTACAATTTGCTACCCGCCACAGTTATTTAATCAGAACACACCAGACACACTAGCAGCAGGTTTTTATGCAATTGTATGAAATGAGTGTTGGAGTGTTCTTAAAAAAAATCAGGAATAGGCCCTTCTCTGGGCTGATTACATGGCCAAGACATCATCGGAATAGCAATAATGAAAATCTCCACTGAAGTGAACACTGAAGTGGATGCTGCTTATTTTCCCAAGTCTGAGAGTCACATCCTGGAAGGTCAACAGTGTCTTCTCCTCATATGACAGGGGTTCAGTTTAGGGCAACAATAAATAAGTAATGTAAAAAAGCCTCCCAATACAAAATAGATAGCATGTCCATGAGGCATTTCTACTGTCAATGTCAAGAAGAAACGAAACGCAATCTGTGAGCCAATAATAATAATAAAAAAGAATATACAAGAAAATCAATCCATGCAACAGATTTGAAAAACTCTTGATGGTTATAGTAGTTAGTATAACCTACTCTGAACAGCTTATCTATTCAGTGCCATGTTTACTTGTCAAAATTCTGAAATATTGCTGTCTGGTTCTGAAATGTCACACAGGTCCAAGTGCCCTCCGGCTTCATGTTGCCCTATCTAACCAAATGTCCAGATGATGAACAGAATCCTGAATGCTGTGTTTTGAGGGGAGACTATTATGAGGTATGAGAAAATGGTGATACAGGTGAGAGAGACAGAAAGAGGACATTGTAGAACAGAGATAAACAATGGGAGAAATCAAGATACAAAAAATGCAGAAATTCAGTCATAGGGAGGGAGGGAGGCAGAGTCGGGAGAAGAAGTCTAATCTAATCTTTTATGAAACACAAGTTACAGAGAACACACTGTCTATATTTAATGTGGCATTAATATGTGAAAACTTGGTACCAGCGTGCTTATGATGGTGCAATGTTAGAACACATGGTGAGCTCATTTCCTCTTTCGTATGACTTTAGCTCATGTGACAACTCATGTAAACAACTCTTGTTTTACCTCAGCACACCCTTCACTTGGATTTAAATGGCTTTTGTGTGTGTGTGTGTGTGTGTGTGTGTGTGTATAATGTATGTGCATTTGTGTTTAGTGTGTGACAGAGAGTGTCTCAGAAAGAATGTGCGTGGCTCAGTAATGACATTCCTTTTTAGTTCTCTCCCTTTGTGCCTCTCTCTCCCTTGAGTGGGAAGATATGAAGACACACACCCATGACTGAGAGGGATGCACTGGCAGGTACAGCAACCGTAGCTCAGGTGGATGAATGAAAGTCGACATTCTCCACTGCAGGAATTCAAACGGGCTCCTCCTGCGTGTTGGGGGGGGACTGTGCCCGCGAATGACACAAAGTGAAAAATGGCACTGCCACAGCAGCCGATTTGTCTTATTAGGGTGAGGTGACAGAGGGAGCGAAAAGGGAAAGCTGATACAGATGCAGGTGACTACACACAAGTTGGCCGAGAAACTTAAGTATAAGTATGAAAGTATATGATGGTCTGGTGATCCTCATATGACTCCCCACACAGCTCATTAATTTGTCATTGTGTTCATACTGGCTGTTCTGGTAAAGGTGAAGGGTCACTAAGCCCACCCTGTGTCCCTAAAGTGACGGACAGATCTGTATACACGGCTGGTTGTCCCTCTCTGTAGTGGCCCAATGACTATATTAGTTATTCAGGTGTCAATCATTTAAAATCAGCTGCCATAATGAACAGCGGTAAAGGAATATCAAAGGTTATGAATTCTAAATTCCACATGAAAACGTAATATCATCAGAGATCCTCCAGAATGTCAAAGTCAGATCCCAGAGTGAACAGCACAGGAAGAAAAAGTACTGGGGCTATACTGTGTGTGTGTGTGTGTGTGTGTGTGTGTGTGTTTGCGGGGGGGGGCTGCGAGACAGATGCAGTCAGGTTGGTGCCCACTGGACTGAAGCAGGGCCATTACCTACCAAAACAGATTAGACTGTCCACTTCTACCACACAGACTGACAAGCAATCTACCTTTGCAGCCAACGGGAGCCTGCTGGAGTCACAGACCAAAACAGAACTCTTCACATTAGAGGAAATGCGCAGATATTCTAAATGTAGGTGAAGGTTCCTCACTGTTTAAATCAGTAGGTTCCTTACTGTTTAAATCAGAGGTATGTAGTCTGTGAGTTGTGCTGAATCATTTAGGCGTTTAATGGGGTTATGACCTATCCTTGGCATGTTAAGATGGGATGCCTATGCCTTGAATGCAGGTATATAATGTAACTGTCTGTGAAATCCTTGGAATGCTATGGTCTTATGCCTTGCATGAATGTATATGATGTAACCTTATAGCTCTTACCAATTCTATTACATGCATAAATGTAAGGGTATGACAAATGTGAGTTGGAAAGATTCCTCCATGTCTCAAAGGCTGCACAGCTGCTCAGCCTCAGCAAGCCTCCTCTCCTGAAAGTCGATGCCCAATATTCCCTGCTCAGCGAATTCACAAGGACACATGGAGGGAACACTCATGAGGGTGTGCATGCATTAGGCTACACGGGGCCATCTGACTGGAGGTCAGCTGTAAAAGCGCCGGGGGGGGGACGGGGGGGGCAACACAGACCACAGACACACGCACGCACTTTAATGCAGAGAAAGCCCGCTGCCATAAACAAATAATTAAATCAGTGTTAAAATCTTCTAGCAGATGGCCTGATCTGACCCAGTGCTGCAGTCTCTGCAAATAAACACACCGCTGCAACACGATGAGGTCTGCTGTCCTATAAAAGACCTCTCTTGACAAACCTATCAGTGTAGTTTTTAAGCAGACCAGCTTCAAATAAAAAATTCATCATAAGTGCACTAATGTAGTCAAACTCAATTATGAATGACAAGTTTCTCGAGCTCAGGGGGATGTTGAAAGCAAAAGACTGAAACTTTATCCGGGAAGCCTCTGAAAACAGGACCCAAATGTGACATCATTTCTATCTTCCTCAACAGCACGCACATCTGATCTAGTTTGTAGTGTGCAATGTGATTAAAAATACTGCCTTGTTCTAGACAGATCCGCCAGGAAATCTGTTGGCAATGCCATCTTGCATCGCCACCAGTACTGTGGGTCAACATCACAGTGAAAGCAATTGAAAGAAATCAGGTAGCTACAACTAGAGAAAACAAGAATCTAATATTTTATTTTATGAGATCAGCATCCATAGACGCACATGCAAACACACCGTTCTGGACCGTAGCAATGGTGGCTCTGTTTACTTCGCCGGTTTTGGCTTATGTCAAGGTTCTTTAAACTCTCCCTGACATATAAGATAGATAGATAGATACAGAGATAGATAGATAGATAGATAGAAAGGTGAGAGATAAAGTGAGAGGGATAGAGATTAAACCGTACTTTAGCTTTGTTCTGGCATCAGGTACAGTGAAATGGAAAATGGAAGCATGCAAACACCACAACAACTGCTCATAGCAAACAAGTTGGTTTGCATCCCAAGTTGCATCCCTGCTCTGTCTGTCACCCTTTACTGGAGGGGGTGAGATTTTCATCTGGATAAGGAGGCGAGATGTGGAAGGTGAGAGGCTTCTTCTCCTGTGAAGAGTCCTACTCTTAGCATGGCTATCGGAGGAGGAAACACACAGCCTCCCCCTGGACCCCTCTGGCATGGTCCATGACATGGAGGCAGCTGGTGTGTCCATACAATTATCATAATTTAACACCAGGCAGCTGTTTCACGCTTTTGCTGCTTGGCTTGGTGATTAACATGGCGGGTATTTTTAGTCATCTGAATTCTGCCTCTCACCACCCCACTCCCCCAACACACGTACACACACACACACACACACACACACCACACACACATAAAACATCTTTATGTAATGTGCACTGGCTAAATATTCCTTCAAAATCTATTACTGAATCTGCTATTCAACATTGATGAATTGCGTATTCTCATTCACGGGAGAGGCATAATTACTGATAGAAGACATGGGATAGCCCAGAGGAGAGAAACAGGAGGATAAAATATGTGTAAGTATTTAGAATTGATTTCATTCATGCCACATACCACAAAAATGGCAGCAGGGAAATGCCACTTGAATGAATTTGTGAGCAGAAAATTTGATTATTACGTGTAAGTATCCACTGAGAAGAATAAACATCTGCTCTGTTTACAGTTACTGGCCCCAATGTAAATTAAGTTTAAATTAAGTGACCATGTTGTTTACACATTTGCAGAGTTAGTTGCAATTACTATGATTACAAATAGCAATGAGCCATTATCTTCCCCTAATATATGCTTATTATCTGCAAGTTGATAAGGTAGCACGTCATTTGATTTTAATGAACTCTCATAATGTATGCATGAATAAGAAACATATTATTCCATGCTGCCTATTTCCAGTTACAGTGGCTAACTCTCACCTGTCACATTAAAAGCCGCAAAGCATCTGTAAATGTAACTATGCAGTCACTTTAGAATTGCTGGGATGAAAGGGTGCCTTAAGGCAGGTAAAGGTGGGATATGCTGCTGGGAGGTTGCACTGACCTCATTGTGTACAACTCCACACTATAATAAAATGACAAATGAAGGCATAAAAATAGCCCCCACACTGTGGGCACACCCCGTATTAGAGATGGTATGGGGAATAAACAGGGCATCCCCTGGGAGAATAAGAGAGACTAAATCACATGACAGAATACTGTGCAGATACTTTGCTTGTTTTTCTGTCTTGACGGCCGTGAACTACTTGTCCAATTAGGACAGTATGAGATGGAGCGAGAGACTCCTATATCTGTATCTATATCTCTATCTGAATCTAAATTTAATTGACCACTCGCATGAATGAGTAATCAGAGTGAGGCATCCAGCCAAGAGAGCAGCATGCAAAGGATCCCATGCAGACAGAGCAGCTCACCGAGACACCAATCCTCTTCCTCATCATCGTACTCCTCTTCATCATGACTATGATGGCTTGGCCCACTAACTTTCCTCATTGAGGGGGGGAGGGATGTGGGATTGAATGGTTTAGGGGTGTCCCACTGTCAAAATTTGAAGTGCATAAGGGCTCCATTGCACCCTTTCTGAGCCCTTTCATTGCATGCAGACTTTGTTAAAGGGAATAACCCACAGTGTGTTGTAATGTGAAACACTGGAGAAGCATGAAAATATAAAAAAAGCACCTGTAAACAACTTACAATTACCACAAAAGGGAAGCATGGTTGCAATGTGAGTTTAGTGTTGTTAATCGAAAGATTTATTGCAGGTGGTGTCCCAGTCATGCAAACAGCAAGGTGAGCACTCACAGCCTTGCAAACTCATTCATTAAACATAATTTGTTAACATTGTTAACATGTCAACAAGATTATAAAATGAACAGGGTGTCGGTCTAAAAATGCTTCACTGTATCTCACCCATGGACTAAATCATTGTAAGCCAGCTTGTGCCAGTGAAAAAATGCTGTACCACAACAGAAGAGTAAGTGTGGATTGAGGGAGAAGCATACTGAACCCACCATGATTATGCAAGATTGACTACAAGGGGTCTCCACTAACAAAGTGACTGAAGGATTGTTGGTGTTTTCTCCAGTTTGGAAAGAGCTCCTTGAAACCTCTTTGCAAGTGTCTATGAGAACCATTCATAAGCCTTTAGAAAATATTTCAAATTCTATCATTGCGCTACGTGTGGTTATTGTGGCTATGGCGGATACATTTTTAAGATATTCACCATAGTGTATGTCTGTAATTTAGAGACCATGAGCTGGAGCTTAAAAAGTCACCTTTACTGTTACAATAATGAGGACAACAGTGTGCATTGCCTTCTCCACATTAACGCTAACAGTATTGAATGTCCACCCACCTCGAGCCACTGTCCGTGAGACTGCATCTTGATAACAACACAAGGGTCAGGCTTGGAGAGAGCATCCCTGTCAGAGATCCCTTTGCAGGCTACACGCAGCTCCACTTTGGTGAGGCAGGGGCTGTTGAAGAGGCCCAGGGAGTTGGCGGCAGATTCATAGATGTTGCTCATATTCTCAGTGAGTGTTGTGCTGCAAGGGGGATGAATGAGACACATTAATGACACACCAAGGTGGAGAGTAAAGGAGGGAACAGGACGGAATGTCAGACAGACAAACAGAACCAGACAGATACAAATTACTGGGGTCTTTTAAGGTCCGGGATAATTTTCTCTGCCAGTCATCTAAAGAGATCTGACATTGAAAAGCCTTTCCATAATATCAAAAGTGACAGCGCTTTATCTTCATGTTCAGTTTCATTCACATTCTTGATAATTTTTCAAAAAAACGCATGACTTTAAAAGACTTTGAGCTTCCATGCATGTCTTGTTTTCCACAATATACTTTTCCACCAATGAGCAAACCAATTTGTTTGTGTAGTAGACTGACAGGTAGGCAGTCTAATCAAATGGTTCCTCACAGACTAATTGAATTTAGATAGATGTTGGGGGGAAATAAATCTCGATGGTAAAATATCAAGTGACAACATGGTATCACACTGGCACCAGCTAGTTTCAGTGCCATTAAAAGATGAGGGGAGCGAGAGAGAGAGAGAGACAGAGAGAGAGCAAAATGAAGTAGGGAGACAAGGTGAGATGGAAAAGAGATTGAGGGCAGTAACAAGTTTGGGGAATGAGAAGACTGCTGCTACAAACTACTTAATTATTTTTTTTGATCCAGTCAGCCCCAACTTATCTCAATGTAAACAGCTTTTGTCTGGTTCCTAAGCCTGAGGGAATCTACAATAACGGGTCAAGAGAATGCATCATGCAAGAACACAATGCCCCTTGACTGAATCTAATGTGGTATCTTCAACCTATGTTAAATGAAAACTCCAGGCTAAGATTAGGGCTTGATAAGGATATATGATAGTCTCCACCAGTAAATCCACCCATCAGATCACCACAAGCAATACAATAAATTCACAAAATCCCATTCACATTCTATGGTGATTTACAGCCAAAGGACACATATTAAGAAATATTTCTGTTGTCAATCATTTCTAGGTGAGATGAAATACATCTAATGGCAAGCTCAAAATGGGCAGGCCTGAATTATGGCATGGCCACTTCACTGAGAACAGCTCAATCAAAAGGACAATTTCGTGGAATCCCGGGACGATCCATTACCCATAAAGTCATACCGTGACAGGTGTCAGGCTGATACATTAAGGGTCAGAGTTGTGGTGCTTGTGGTGAGGAAGGCACATTCGTACGCTAACAAACTGGTGACAATCGGACCAAGGCTCAAACGCGAGCAAGCCTTTTCAGGTTGACAGGTCATCTCCTGAAATAACTCAGTGCAACCTCTACTAAGAGCGGGGCTTTCTATTTTGAGGGTTCGAGTGCTGCCCCTACAGCAAGCAAGCAATTTTGAGTCGGGTCTCTTCAATGGTTCTTGGGGTCTCTTTCTTGGACCCCTACTTGCAGCAGCTTTCTTGGGCGTTTTATCTACTCATGTGACAAAGCAAAGGTCAACTAAATGGCACACAGGGCAACAAGGGGAATCATATGAAAGAAAGTGTTTTTTCATAGACTGGCATTTGATGGATCTGTGTTGTGAGTCAAAGCACTGCCCTTGAATAGAAAATTGTCTGCCCTTGATTAATTTTGAAACCAATAGGTTATCCTCATGTGATAAAACAACCTGTTATGAATTACAGTATCAGAAACAACTGGAGTTTTCCCCCAAACAACACCAGAGTCAAATAAAAAAGAATTGTTTATACCACAAATGTTAGGCATACATGAACATGAGCTTAAAAGTGACTCTCTAAGATGAACACAACACTAAACAATCAAATAACTAATCAATTACAAATGCAATAAATAAAAATATATAAATACATAGGCTGAATGTGAGAAAAAAAGTATGGTCTCTTCTGGTACAGTTCCTCCGACAGTAGTGGTTTATTTCCTGGTGTTGTTGAAGCTGTTTACCTCTGTCCATTTCAAAACCCTCATTCATCCCCTATTGTTACTGATTTATCCCCCCTTTTGGGGGGTTTTGGATACACTAGAGCATTGAAAGATTCCAGGTTGTATCCCACAGTGAAATAAAAATGAACTGATACGGGTTTGGTACAGACAAAAGACAGACAGAGAAAGGTATCGCATCAAAAAATACTTATTATAAAATGAGTATGAAACCTTTGTACAAGATGTGACCATGTTTTCACATGCATCGGAAAAGCTATCACTTCCCCCAATGCGCCCACCCCCTGCTCTGCCACAGCTGACAGCATTGCTGTGCCTTATCCCCTGGCCTCCAGCTGCACAGGCACCTCATATCAACACCCTGATCCCCCAATCCCCCTGCTGTGTGAAAGGGTGCTGAGGAAAATGGCAGGATACTGTCACACACAAGGAGAGAGCTTAGACAGAGCGCAGACTGACTTTAACATATCAGAAAGGAATTCACTGAAAGGCTTGACTTTGTATGGAGAGGCTCTCAACCCCAAAACTTTCCTCACTTTAATGGGTGAGGAATTGATTGGATTTTATCAGTAATGATGCCATTGTTGATCCTGCTTTTTGTTATGATCCTTTATCAGGATAGGCTACACAGGTTCTCAGTATCAACACATGAACCTATGAGAGCCTATTTGAAACAGAAAGACCATTTGCCCACAATCTTAAAAACGTCAGCAGTGACAATAGGAATTGATAAAGTCAGAGGCATACAATTCCTGTAGATTAAAACAGATTCTCTGGTTCCTGATAATCCACTCCTACTTTAGGTTGACAAAATGAAGCCAAAGCATATAGAACCTTGGTAAAAACAGTTATAATGGAGCATCAAACTCTTGACAAATCTTTTTGCAAAAGCAGCAAGCACATTTAAAGTCAAAAGAAAATACATGTCCATATGGTCCTTGTTTCAGTAGTGATTTGTTCCTGGGATTTTCGTTATCTAGAAATGGAGTGCAATAGGCTTAACTCCAGATGAGTGATTTCAAATTTGCTATCACGTTCATCTTTGTTCACCTGGGCTACAGAGCGACAGAACAGAAGCAGAAGAAAATGAAAATGAGGCTGATTTTTTATTTAAATATACATTTTTTTTTAGCAAAGCTTGAAATCTGTGTGTGTATTTGTGTGTGTGTGTGTGTGTGTGTGTGTGTGTGTGTGTGTGTGTGTGTGTGTGTGTGTGTGTGTGTGTGTGTGCGTGTGTGCGCATGTTTGTCAGTCTTCTTTATTTTTCCTGTCTCTCTGTTTTCTGTACAATCTTGCTGATGTGTCCTTTCTGATCCTGTCACGCCCCATGAGATTGTGCCTCTCCATAAAAATCCTCCTGAGAAAAAACAGCACCTCAGAATAGATATACTACTGTCGAGAGGAACCTGCATGACATGCGAACAATGTAGCCCAATCATGTCGTCACATCATCTCACCTCTTATGTCACACACTCCTCTCATATGATATGACAGAGGATGATATACATGAGAACTGATTCCTTGAGCAGACCCCAGCACACGCTTGCTATAATCAGAAATACAGCCCTTGCTCTCCACACACTGCTCATCACAATGGCTATGAGCCACTATACTGTTATTTCCCAACACATCCAAACTAATGACCCCATTAAACATTGCCGCTATATGCTTCATATGAGACATTTCCTACTGTATTGTTCGCCTGGGGCCACAAGATGTAACTGTCATTATCTAAGTTAGTATGTGTATTGTTGAACGCAGTGAGGCGAAGCGGAACGCGGCTTCCCTGAACGACCACAGGTAATTGTCTCTATGGTAAAGTCAGCTGGAGTGATGAATGAGGCATTGTGAAGGAAGCGACCCTCACAGCTGTGTGTGACCTGCAGGCAGCTCTCCTTGGACTGTTCATCATTCCTGAGAGCCAGTGGGAATTCAGTGTTATGTGTGTCTCAGACTGTTTTAAGCATAAAGATAAAAACAAAACAGCAGTGTACTGGTGATAGAAATACTGCTTCTCTGAAACAGTATTGCAGATATGCTTGAAGAGACAAAGTATGTGGAGTTGCAATCATTAGCTGCCATTTACCAAATGGTTTGGTAATATTTAAATAAGTTAAATAAAACATTTCAATTGTGCTTGATAACATATTGCTTACTAAACATTAAAGGTACTTCAAATGATGTTATAAGCTATAATGGTTCAGTTGTCTACCAGTCATCAAAATTAAATGCTGACAATCAGTAGACCCTCTAGCATAATTTTCTTTACCAGCTGTACTTCAATAGCTCAATATGTGGGAAGGAACAGAATGTGACACTTTTGTCACTAATGGCACTAATAGTCTGGTGGTGTCTGCCTGGAAGACAAACAAGTTCTTTTGTTCATTGCCAGAAGAAGGTTAACATGGGCTTCTCATGAGAGACAGGTGGGGGTGCATTGGAGACATGCAGAGAGACGGGTACCCTAAATTTTTTTGTCCTACATTAGATATCTGCACTTATGGATAGGCTAGTCGTTCACCTCGTCGCACGCACTAACATGATGGTTTGGAAATATGAGTGTGCACTGTGACACCCTCTGGATACACGAAGAACAACAGTAGTTAACCTAGATTACTTTGACCAATATTGACTTTCAAGAAATGATCAAATAGGGCTTTCGGGCCAGGCTATCCAAGCGTTTGTAATGGTGAATATCATTCAACAGCCTAACGGCATTTTGCGCACCAGTATACTAAAATAAAATAAACTGCAAAGAAAAACTAGAACTTTGTATATGAACGACTTCCTGAAAACTCATTTGCTGTAACCTACCTGTCCTATTTCGACCATTAAATCTACAATTTACAATTTGGGGTATTAGTCAAAAAAGCGGACAACAGGTTCACTTTGCTTTTTATTATTCCTTGTCAATCTGATAGGAGATCTGATAGGCGCCTTAAATGAAACATTCATAAGTGGAGTTTCAAGTGGAGTAAACTGCATTCTGAATCATATCCTGACATATAGCCTTATTATATTTTTGAAGCTATTACTCTATTTAGCCCCAAAGCTGATTGAATTTAAGATTTGAATTTTGGATTTGTTAAGATGGCAGTCAAAAACTAAAGATGAAAAATAAAAGTTTGACGCCTGAGCAAAATTAAAAATCACAGCAAAGAAAATGGAAAGTGATAAACTCAAGGCCGTTCAGAAAAAAGACTCACCTCCAGTAAACATGAACAAATATTCCCAAACCGGTTCTGCTCCGAAAACTTCTTTCTGCCTTCTATCTGATGACAGTGACAAGAACAAGTCAGCTATCACAGATGGATGCGCTAAGGAAACAGTAGACCCCCATCTTCAGTCCATTCTGATAGTGGCATGGGATATCAACGAAACCCGCCTCGAAGTGAAAATGAGATCAGTGTTTCACTCCACTCACTAGCCAATCCACATCCGACTGTCAGGGACGTTTGGGCACAGTGTCAGATTCTTTCACTGCTCTGCCAGACTTTCTCGGCGTAATAAAGCAGCCTAGTGCCGTGTAGAACTCAATTGTAAGAGGGGTTTCGTGTTGCAACAGTGCTCTCTGGTGTTGATCGGAGTTGTTGACCTGATGAAAAAAGCACGGGAGTTCCCTCAGTGCTGCTGTGGTATGGCAGACGTCACTGCAATAGTTGACAAAAATGCTAGAATGTGTGCCTGTGGTATTTGAGTTGCTTGCGACTAAATTCGACATGTAGAAGCGCAGCACGTTCACTCAGTTGCCTACTTCAGTTAATATACATCCTTGTTCCTCTATTTTCCTTCTCAGTGGTGTCACAAGATTGTTTTGGTGTGTTACGATTAGGATTATATTTGTATTTTTACAATATATTTTAGTTTCCATATGGGTGGAGTGTTATTTTGAGCATATTTGAATAGGTTATTGGGGGACATTTCTCATAATAGCATACATTTTCTGATGTATGTAAAACTGCCGACGTGCCTGGAACTGTTCAGCACCAACAAGCTGAACAGCGCCCCGCTGAGTGTTTACAATGTTAGGGCCAAAATCCCTACGAATAAGGGTTGAAACTGCAGCTTCAGCTTTATACAGACAAGCATGAATAAGAAAGCGTGGGCCTAGAACAATCCTGTAACAAATAAAACTGAAATATTGTGCTTTTTGTGTCGATTTCCGGAGAAATTTGCTAGTGACTACGTTTCCTTTAATTCCTTTAATTCCAATGTGAAAATGTCAGAATGTTACCTTTACACTCAGTTCAGTGTCTGTGTTGTCTGTTACAATCTTAAACAGTTGTCAAAATAGGATGAGCTACAACCCCACCCATACTGAACTTTTTTTAGGGCAATGTGCTCACATCCGGGTCTCTGTTTTGGGAGTCAGCCCGTAGTAAAGCAGTGAAGATGGCTGCCGTGGGAAGAGCATCCACCGTTGCAACCCTGCCTGGAAATTACTTGGTAGACAATCAAAGTGCCGAAGAAGATGACGAGCAGAATTTATGGTGAGACCTGGCTCGGGCAGACCATGGATACAAGTAGCAGTTACATGCACTTAAATGCCAGACTGAGTTTGGGCGCCGCTGCAGCTTGACAGCATATTGCATGTGAATTGGTATAGCTTACTGCATCAATGCCATAGAAATTCAGTCATTCATGCAGCTGATGTGTAGCTTCTGATGTTTCGCAATAGGTCCTCAATTCTGAGTGAAGTAACAACGCGCTCTCGATCAAAATTACCAGCGGGCAAAAATGTTCTTGTCCTGGGTGAGTATGACAGTATTGTGCTGTTTGCGTGTTTGTGTTGGAGGATGTGCGCGTGCATTTGTTTAGTGGACACTTTGCTCTAAGAATGAGTAAGGGTCTAGACAGGGAGTGTCTGCTTCTCTTCCCTTTGTCAGGTCGCTTCGGTACATTTGTTTAGATTTACAAGGTGATTTACTATCTGCATATAAAATAGGAATTATTCATTGCCTGCATGAAAAACGGAACGGAACAGTTGGATGTTTGTTATAGGTCTGGGCGTAAACCTGCGAAAAGTTTGTTGTTGATGTGTGCAATGCATTTAGCAAGCGTATGAACCTATGACCTGGGAGTCATGGCTAGTAATGTTTTTGCATTTATACTTCCTGGATGAGAGGTGGCTTTCGCCTATTCCTTCAGGGCAGGCTAATGTATGCACCATAATGTAGAATTCAAGACATAAGTGGATAAACAGATCTGAATCATTCATTGTGCTAAGTGTAGTTTAAAAGACTTAACAGAAATGCTTAGACAAAAGAACAAATCAGGACAAGCGATACACAAAATAAAAGACAATCCAAGCAACTTTTTTTTGTCTCACTCTGGTCTTTATTTGTACTCTACTGACCAGTGACATTCTCAAAGATCATCCACTTGCATTAAAGTCTGATATTATTAAGCATTACAGGGGGGCCTGAGACTTAACAACAGTGCTGTCCTGGATCATTTCTCTTGTAGGTGAAACCGGGGCTGGTAAAACAACTTTGGTTGCCAAACTCCAAGGTGTAGAAGACTACATGAAAGGCAGAGGATTAGAATATATGTACTTTAATGTTCTCGATGATGACATTGATGGTAAGGATATCCTTTGTTAAACATCTTGAAGATGGCTTTGGAAATAACTTTCATAATAATAATCTTTTTTCATCTTTTTACTTTGACCTATCCAGACCACACCAGATGTAATGTCTGGGTACTAGATGGTGACCTATTTCACAAAGGTCTTCAGAAATTTGCTGTATCTCAGGACAACCTTGCCAACACCATGATACTGCTGGTTGTGGACATGTCAAGGCCCTGGTTGGCTATCGACTCATTACAGAAGTGGGGAAGTGTGGTGCGTGAGCACATCGATAAGCTCAGGATCGTCCCAGAAACCATGAGGGGCATGGAGCTGCGGTGTAAGTCAATGGATGCAAGAGCATGCAGTCAGGAGCATTTGTTGACAAAACTAGTTCAGTCCAAAGTACCTTTTGTATGCAAATTATATACACACACAATGTCAGTACAATGTCATTACAATGTGACTCACCCCTGAATGGCCTGGCAGTAACAGTACAGCAACAGATAAACATACTATGATGGTGTAATACAAACTGTCAAAGATGCAAAGTGTCAGTGGATGTTAGACATGACATCACTGAAATATCTTTTTTTTCCATACTGCAAGTTGCACAGAAGAGTGTGAAGTATAGTTTGTAGTTCTGTCAGACACAGTTTTTTTGGTCAGGGTATCAGTTCAAACCTTAATGATCACTATCCTTTGGGTGTGCTAGCTTCTCATTCAAGTGTGGGCCAGTAAAGAATTGATCCTTTTTCAAAGCCCATCTTATGTTCTTTGTGATGTTTTATATAGTTATACCCTAAGGACATGTGATTTGCATTCTTCATGCTCTAGATCTCTTGAAAGTGTTCCCTAATTCATTTCAGTGATACATTCACAGTATCAGTGAATTGCATTCATGGTGTGTTATGGTTCTGTTTTTATCATATTCTGGCTTTCATAGTGCGTACCCATTCTCACTGGAGGACCTCTACATCACTGACCCAGTTGCGTTCGCTTGACCGACAAAATACATTCATGTTTCAGTTATAATCTGTAGTGCTGCCAGAGGATGGCAGTACAGTTACATTATGTAATGACTCCAGCTTCTAGAGCTGAGCATGGAAGAAGGCCAATGATTTATACCCCAGAGTTCAAGATAGTATCTCTTTTGTATTCTTAAGCAAATAGTGTCTGACATCCTCTGTGTCATCAATGCAAAATAATCTATGTAATAATGTATAAATTATATAATTTATTTTATGTAATATGTAAATGCTCCAGATTTAATTAGGTTCTTGCTTACTTTCTGATCTTTAGGTGCTGCTATACGGCCCTCATAGGGTACTGAAGGTCATTTTCATGATCATATTTGTAAGCATGGTCAGCTACGACACACAAATCAAGGGACTCACTTACCTTGTCCTAGGAATACTCAGTTCCCCTAGTGTGATAAACAGGATATTTGCCATTTGTGGAAGTGATGAAATTATTTGATAATTTCTGTGTTAGTTTAAATCAGTATTGACCAATGATTTGACCATGGAATAACTCCCAGCTCTATGGGATATCACACTTCTTTGGGGTAACTTGCATTTCTAAAGCATCTCTCTTTTCTTTGAGACAATTCACATTTATTAGTGTTATCTAAAATTCTTCTCTGGGTTAGTTGACATTTGGATACTAGGCTTATTATCGCTTCTTAGCTTCTAGACCCTGTAAAAATGATGACAAATGTGGCCCTCTTGGAAGACGATTTTAAGGCGTCTAATTTATATATTTCCCTCGTTTTGTCACTTTTCCCTCATTGTCTTTTCTAGTAATGAGACAGTTCCAGGAGTACACAGAACCAGGCAGTGATGCAACAGCATCTCCCCAGAGAAGAAATCCAACCACAGGTGAAACAGATGACGACGATGTCTTACTTCCTCTCGGGGACAACACACTCACACACAACCTTGGGGTCCCTATGATGGTAGTATGCACTAAGGTAAATTCATGTACAATATTCATTACTTAATTAACTTCAAAATGTTCATTTGTTGAAGATGGTCTGTAAAATCTTACCATGGAAATCAGTGTATAAGATTCAAAGTTTTAAAAAGTAAAACATTAACTTTTGACTTTTACCTGGTAAATTTAAATCAGTGATTTTTCTCAGAATCCACTGCACTTTACCATCTTACCACGTCTGTTTTCTTTGAACATGAATGTTTTCTCACAATCCTTTTCAGTGTGATGCTTTTAGCAGTTTGGAGAAGGAGTATGATTACAGAGATGAGCATTTTGATTTCATACAGTCACATATTCGCCACTTCTGCTTGCAGTGTATCCTTTAATCACCAGCTGGTTTTCAGGAGAACTGATTAGACTTGTGCAACAAGATCTCTGTCACACGCACACAGACACACACACACACACACACGTACTCACCCTCTGTCTCTCTTGCAGTCTGTCCCTTCATGACACACCTTCCTTGACACTTTCCTAACAGATGGGGCTGCACTGCTGTACACTTCAGTGAAGGAGAACAAAAATCTAGATTTGTTATATAAATACCTCATCCATAGACTATATGGGTTTCCTTTTGATATCCCTGCACACGTAGTAGAAAAGGATGCAGTATTTATGTAAGTATAAATATCCCAATATGTGTCAGTAGTGTGCTGTAAATACCAGTATTAAATATTTGCCAGTGAACATTTTTTCACCTCTTTCTGCGCTGTACTCCAAGCCCCTCAGGTTGGGACAATGAGAAGAAGATATCCATCCTATATGAGAATTTACAGTCTCTGAAAATGAATGACAACTTTGAAGACGCTATTGTTAAACCTCCATTGAGAAAGGTATGCATACAGTATATACACAAACACTGTAATGCCTAATCCACAATGACATACAGTAAGCTACTATACACTTAAAGGTAGTGGCAAATATTGCTGACTAACAGTCATGTATATGGTAATTCACACAATTTGGCACCCTGTTACTTCAGTCAACTTGATTTATGCTGAACTACCTGCTGTTTAGCCTGCACAGGTCTTTTCCATGTGTGTGTGTGTGTGTAATTCACACAACTTGGTTCATATGTCATCCTGCTTCTTCAGTCACCTTCATTTGTGCCAAAGCACTATTCAGTCTGAACAGGTTTTTTGGTCTGTGTGTGTGTAGGTGTGTGTGTGTGAGTGTATGTGTGTGTGTGCGTGTGTGTGTATGTGCGTGTGTGTGTATGTGTGTGTGTGTGTGTGTGTGTGTGTGTGTGTGTGTGCATGGAAATTTGGAAGCTCAAAACAGCTCAATCCTTGGAGATTAGAGGATGATCATTTCACTGTAATAAGGATTATGCAGCCAGAGTATCTTGTGTTCAGATTATGAAGTGAAAACCAGATTCACTGTATGGATGTGGATGGTCTTTTAAAGTACCTTTGGCTTAAGAAAACTTTTGGTTTTTTTAGTTCGTACATGAAAAGGAACTTGGAGCTGAAGATGACCAGGTGTTTCTTGTGAAACTTCAGGTAAGGAGTCACTTGAAAACTAATATACATGCACACACACACACACACACACACACACACACAATGAAATATCCAATAAGATTTATACACTGTAAAAAATAATGCCCCTATAAACAAAAAAACAAGTAACCTAGTTGCCTCAAGTTGACTCAACAGACATATGTTAATGTGTTACATCAAATAAAGTCAACTGCCTTTATTTGATGTAAGTAATTAACTAAAGTTACATTAAGGCAACCAGGTTATTTGTTTTTTTACGTTTATAGGGTCATTATATTTTACAGTGTAGCAGAAAACGTTGTTCTAAATTTGAAAGATTTGTGTAGGGCACTTAGCTGCTAAAACCCATCATGCTTTAACCATCTGAACCATCTGAGCCCCCCCCCCTCTCTCTGGCACGTCTTCCTCTTAGTTGCTTTTGACAAAAAATCCCCCAGCTGCAGCTGGAAGACCTGTGGTGAGTACTGTATGTGCCCAAGATTTGTCTTGTAGAGTTGACTCATCTTACAGTTTAGCTGTGTAGTCATAAATGCTCGCCTATATTTGATAAAGTGTATACCTCTAGGTGTAGGTCTATTGACCTTTATGGATAAGAATAAAATTAAGATCAGCATACATTTAGCAAACAATCTGAATTAAACTCTTTAATCAGAAAACGAATCATCTCTGTTGTGTCGTTTTCCACCAGGATGCAAGCAACAGGGGTCAGAGTGGGTCCCCGAGGGCTTCAAACCGCTCTACCACAGCCAGTGTTGCCAGTGTGATGCCAATGCAATCAGGTACCAAGAAGATAGACCCAAACATGAAAGGTGTGTGTACCAGACGTGCTTGAAATATATGGCAGAATGCCGTCCACCTTCTGTCCAAACTCTCTCTTCTTCCGATCACCCGTTTGGCTCATCCACCTTTCCTTCAGGAGCTTCATCAGTCCTGCAACCCTCTCTAGAGGAATGACCATCTCTCTCATGCTCTGGGCCTTGCATGGTTCTGATTCTTGTACTTCTATGTTTTTTTTCCTCCACTACAATGAAGTTTCTGTTTCACTGACATTAAAGGCACTTGCTGAACCCCAATGTCCTCTCTGTACCCTAAGCATCCCTGAACCCTCAAAATGTAACTGCCATGAATCAACTAATCATGAATGATTCAGTACAGTTCAGGTTCAGTGCATTGGGATTCAGACCTTGTCTTTCTCACTCTGGTAACGGTTGTTGTTTACATCTGCAGGTGGTCAGACCAGTGAAGGTGTTCTGGCTAACTTCTTTAACAGCCTACTGAGTAAAAAGAGTGGCAGTCCAGGACCAGGTGGAAATGTGACAGGAAACAGCACTCCAGGGACAGTCAAGAAATCAGGTACAGTACACGCACACACATTAGCAGAACACTACAAGACCATTTCTTGTCATACTGAACCTGTGTACAATGGATTGGTTAACTTGATAGATACAACAGAATGGTAATATGTTAAAGTGAAAAATAATGGATTTTGAACAGTATTGGCTCCAGAAAGTCTTGTCATGTATTATTGAATTATTAATGTTTTATTCACTTTTAATATACATTTTCTTAAAACAAAGGGATGAAACAGTCAGCTGGTATACAAGAAAAACCTCTTGTGGATGCTTATTTTTCTTGTATTAACTTGTGATCATCAAATGAAATTGATTCACATTACTCTTTTACTTCATTTCCAACCCTTTTGGTCACATTGTCACCAGTGTTCCTCCATTGTATCGTCTTCCTATAAATGTCTTGAAACCTTTTCAACTAGATGTATCCTCACTGACTTGTCATCCTGACCACTTTCTGTCAAAGAGATTCAATTCCTCATAACTCATGTGACGTCTTTCCTCGCTTCCTTTGTGTCAGTTACGGGATGCTGGCCTCGCTAAGGTCGGTGGAGCAGTCACTCCCTCGCATTAGCGCATTTGATAGTCAAAGGATTGATGGCCAGCAATGCATGGTGTTTTACATGTGTGTGTGTGTGTGTGTGTGTGTGTGTGTGTGTGTGTGTGTGTGTGTGTGTAAGTGTGTTTGTGGACCACAATGCATGGCAATAACATTGATCAGAAAGATCAGAATTGTCAGTTATGTAATCTTGTGCAACAACATTGCATGATTGCCTGAATGTATTCTGCATCCCCTTTGTTTTCCATTGTCTTACTGTATGTTTTGTCTTCCATATTTCTTGTCTTGTATCACGCCACAACTGACTGACACTCTTTACTGCTCTCTGTACAGCATCTTTAGTTATATTGCTTGCCAGAAGCTTGTTTGATACTCCAAAATCTGACCAATCATCACTATTAAATATTTCAAAACCTACCTGAATGTAAATTTGTGTCCCATGACGTGTGACTCAACTGACATGGACTGCCAGGATTATTATGGTGACCCTGTTGCTGAGTTTTAAACACAAACTCACTCAATGAGCTCCTGGAACAACATGTGCTGATCAGTGGACTTTCGTGGCATTTGTTTTCAGTGCAGTTCCTGTTAATGAGTATGAGGGAAGTAACTGAGGAAAAGAGTATGACTCATGTGCACCAAACCCCCAGGAACTTTCTTAGGTTCATTCTTAAAGCAGTTCAGTGCATTTGCCTTTTGCTGTTTTATATGCTGTGTTTCAAATTCATCCACCACACCACCACTGCACTTCATCCATGGCTATAGCGGTAATAAAATGATAGTGCTATGGAAATTCCTTTTTAGTGGGTGAATGATTTAGCATCATCCAGCTTAAAATATGTGTTAGTGTTGGGTGGGTGGTGTGTGTGTGTGTGTGTGTGTGTGTGTGTGTGTAAGGGGGGGGTACTTTCATGAGGCCAAAAGAGGGCATGGTAATAGGGGTTGTGAAAAGCAAAGGAAAGTGAATGTTACAGAATATAAAGTAATTATAATGAATTCCATATAATTTATATAATTCCATATAATTTCCATAACATTGTAATTATAGAACAATGTAACAAGCAGTGGACACTAAAATTGCACACCAAAGTTGACTGTTGTGAAACAGATGAGTCCCTTTCCCTTCTTGCAGAGCAAGCTTTTTTGTTATTGTTGCAAAAGTCTTCACAGGTTGTAAAATATGACACATTTTTACTCAGTCGGTTTTCTGAGCGCAGAGCTTGTTTGAGCCACCCTGTTATGACCAGATGTGTGTATATTTAATACAGTACAGCAACAATTTACACCACAACACTGAATTAATCCCAAACACATCTCCTAAGGAATGTTACATGATCTTTAACATGTAGGCCTATTACATTTTATGGGCAACGATAGCTTCTAATACTCTCAAAATGCCTTTCAATGTCAACACTACACTACTATACACTACTATAGCATGTTTGTATTACATCACGTTTGTTATTTTGCCTTTCCAGGTTCCAAATCAGGCTTGTCCGAAGAACAGATGGATTTGGATGGCATATATAACAAGTCAGAGCCTTCTTCCCCTACCACCAAGACAACGATTGACTCAGAAATGTCCTGAGACCTTTCAGCAAGCACATTGACCTTTCTTTGTTTGAAGCAAAAAGAAGCAATCTCCCAAATACCATTTTTTTGTTCTTTTCCAAGTGAATCAGTTCAGCTACAGCACAAAACCAGATCTACAAAAACAGTTATAAATGTGGATGTCTTGCATGTTTGCCTGTTAAGATGCGGTTAAGCTGTACAGGAGTCTGGTTGTGCTATGTGATGCCATTATCAGGAATAAGCCTGAAGGAAAAAGGAGAGGAAATGTTCTGTTGTGTCAAGATCTGTGAATTGAGTGTAAGGCTACTGGTTGTGTCAGATAAAGGCTCCGCTTATTGAAGTTTCCATTGGCATACTGAAAGACACTGAGAAAGAATGAATTTAAGGTCATCCTTCTGTGTTGGATACCTTGGATTAATGTTTCTAGTTTTATCAGTTGCATCCATAAAATGAACAGTTTAAGTAAGTTTAAATTAGCCTGGTTCACCAAATGCTTGCACATAGTTTCACTTTGTCCAAAGCGTCTAGAACATCTCAATTGGCATATGTTTCCTTACTCATGGGCACATACTGTCTGTGAACTTTGAAAACATTGGGCATGTAAGAGCCCTCTGTTCACTGATTTCCTTGCCAATAATTTGTCAGAGGAAACCTAAGCTAGTGGAGTGATCCCTGATTGTGCTGTAGTGAAATGTGATATTGAATGGAAGAACTGGGCGACGCTAGCCTGGTTATGTTTAAATATGATAGACAACAAATAGATACAGACATTTGCAGCCTTGGTGACTGGTAAGGAAAATCTTTATATTAGTTAATGTTTATCTATTAAGGTAAGCATTTGCTCTTTACTTGTTATGTGTCAACACGGTGTCCTGCCTACTCTTTGGAGGGCTATGAAAAGTAATTTTTGCTGAATTGCTTCAAATCTTCACACCCTGGTCACATTCAATTAATTAAATGCTCTGAATGTGCAGGCTGTCAAAAAAACCCTTCTAATCATTATGAACTAACAAATTGAGAGTAATTGGTTTATCAAACTGTAGAAAATGTGATAGGCCTATCAAAATGTAACCAAGCACTGTGCATTTGTATGCAGGGAGTGAGGACATGTGGCTTTGGACAGAGGTCTTTGAAGGTATTTCCAAAATTTAGCTTGCTTGTTTCATTTTTCAAGGATTTAATATCCATCCTTTAATGCACTGTAGTATGCGGTGGATATGTGTTCTCAGTCACTGGAAGCTCCTGTCACTGGACTGTATAGCAGTTGGCCTGTAAGTGTAAAGGTAGGTTTCCTACTGCTTTAAAATAAATTGCATTCATTTTATTAACATGGGTGGTAAATCCTAGCCTACAGGCTACATTGTTGCTGATGTGTAATAACCAAGTATGAGGCATAGCTAGGCTATATTTCAATTCATTGCCTTTACAATAGTATTGTCTAATGGCGCTTTAATATTTCACTTTTCCAAGCTCTCTTTCTCTTGTGGCTAACTGGTGGACATTCCAAAGACATAAGGCTCCTCATGTGTCACTGCTGCAGGTGTATGTATTCACAACGAGATTTTATACCAGGGGCCTTATGAAACCTTATCTAACCATTTCCAATTACATACTAACAGTATAATGAGGAAGCTATTCCATATCTGTTGCCTTTTCTTCTTTGGGGACAAAACGACAGAAAGCATTATATATTCACTTTTATGATGGTCTTTTAAGTTGAGCAAATGAATTGAGGTCTGCTCCCCTATTAGCCTATGTGGCTGAACTTGAACCTACATAGCCTCCACACCCTATACTAGTAGGGTATTCAGCTTATTGTAATCATGACATAAATCTTGTATGCTACAGTAGGTACGCCTAATAATAGTAGCCTATATTAGCATACATAGTAAACAAGGATTGTGCATTTCTATGCAGGAAGTGAGACTAATGTGGCTCTGGAGGGGGGTTTCGAGGAGAGGCGACCATGCCACGAGTCAAAAGAATGAGAGGTGCCACTAAATTCAAATAACTGCTTTTGAGTTGAGGGATAAATAGCCCAACCTACTAGTTGATGCGTTTGTGGAGTTTTAACAGATGATTGGTTCAGACATCACTGCGGAAGTAGGGTGGCTAGACAGAAAATTACTCTTGGTAGTGCTGCGCCACAAACTGAATTCGAAAACATCGTTGAAGTTTGAGCGGACCAACTAATCGCCTACTCGTTTATTACAGGTGACTGTGAGTTAAAGTAACATGTATGTTGCTTATAAACAATTATTGTTTTATTATAGTCGAATAGAATAGCATATCATTCGCTACCGTAAATGTGGGCTTGTGCTTTCGGTTTCACTTAATTTTGGCTATTGTTCTCGTAAATGGTCGATACGTGTAACGTTAACCCTCAATCGGTTTAGAACTTATCCATGCCTATAGTAGAGTTATTGTAGCCTACTTCAGTTTTTTCTCTACATCTTGGAAGCCTATTATTATCTTTGAGGGTTTATTTTCTTATTTTATGAACAGTTGCAATGGCCGAAGGACCAGCCTATCGACCGACCACAACTCCAATGGATGGGAATGAGAAATCAAGCAAATTTGGACATTTGGGGATTCTTGGATTTTCTATTAAACTTTTAGAGGTGGTGAGTACAGTAAACTCAAACTAATCTGCAATCACCATCTGTTTTCTTAGAGGTTTAAGCGCGGTTGATGCGCGTTGCCTGACATTATGAATACCCACTTTCTCTCTCTCGACGAAAACCGAAAACAGAAGTTCTTGGGCTTTATTTAGATACTGAAATGCTGAATTTGTCCCTCAAACTTAGTTTATTGTATATTCTGTTACACTTATTTTGTGCGCCTTACTAAATCTTTTTGCCACTTTAAAAAACTCGCTTATCATCATTGAAGTAGCCTAGACAAGAATAGAGTAGGACAGGCCTGCTCCCGAGAACGTCATAGGGAAAATTGACCTCTTAGTTCTCACGTTAAATAACATTAAATTTGCTTTAGATTTTAGCTGTGTATCCTAACATTACTTCAGAATACTTTGGGACAGTGTCTTAGTTTAGGCAGATAAAGTGTGGACAACCACGATTCCTGTAATTTGGAAAGTAAAACAGGAAGGTGCATTCCTGAAATGGACCTTTGGCAGTTCTTGTGACTTAAGAGAACAGTTCGTGTGACTTACAGAAATATTTTACAAAAGTGCAAGCAGGTCGATAGTTACTGTGACAGGACACACACAAAGGTATGAGAACCCAGAAAACTTCTCTTGAGTTCTGTCTGTGGAAACCATAGACTGCATAAAAGGACAGGCCATACATAGATGCAGCCTTGAATTCTAAAGGAGCCAAATAAAAAAGCACTGTCAAATGGGTCTAGAACAGAGTCTTCCTGTAAACTGTTAAACTGAGTCAGGGGTTAGCAGTGTGCTGCATGTCTTTGCACGGCAAATGTAATTAACAAAAGAGATGGTGAATTCAATTACTTCAGTCATTTTTAAAGTACAAAGAAAGAGTGTTGGCAAGCTCCTATTTGGTCCAATGCACATACTTATACTCTCTAGAAGACAAGCCATGAAAAGGCAGGATACAGAGAAATGACAGCAAGTATGTGAGGATAATTGAATGAGGCCGCCATTCATTCTCCTCCTCTCAGATCCTAACATCCAGACAACTGTGCGATTGAAATGCATCATCCATAAATGTTTATTAAATTAAATTTGATCATGCCTTTTCCACTTCCTTTCCTTTTTCACTGAATGTAGTGTATCCACATTTTTGTGTACGCAGACAGAATCCCCCCCCCCCACCCCCCCTTTTTTTTTTTACAGGTGATGAAACTTAGTAGCCATAGTTACATTTTGTCCATTATTTACTTTTTTTTATCAGTGGACTTTGAGCCTTAACCATATGCTAGTCTAACTGTCTTTCTAGTCTTGATTGGAGAGACAGGAAGTTTCATGGCAGCTGATTTATATGCAGGATTTACCCACCCTTGTCACACACGAGCCTTGTCAATTATGTGGTACAGGGCTAAATTTTAAAATTAAAAGATTAATATTAAAATATTTTAGCTTTGAAAAGCTGCTTTATTGGCTGACATATAGTTCTTACCCATACATTTTCTTTCTTTCTTCAGTAATCTAGACTCCACCACATGTTTAGAGACAAACCAGAAATTCCACCGCTCTTCATTGTAGTGTTTTTTTATTTACTCTCCTGTTTGGCTGCCTGGTACTTTCCAGGTAATCAGAAGTTCCATTTTCCTTGTCTCATGTCCTTGTCACAGACTTCCCAACATGTTAGGCACAGGTCTTGTATTATGGTTTGGTAAACAGAACATGAGCATATGTTGGGAATGCTGTAGTGCTTAGCCACCATACTGCTTTGGTTGTTAGAATAGACATTTTCCATGAGGGAGTCCACATGTAAATTATCCGCAGATATTAGCCTTATTCTACTGCATTTGTTCTTAAGCATGAGTTGCATTGCCTTTGTGCTGTTTCTAGCGCTACAGGTGTCGTGGTGTGGTGTTTCAGTTCCGGTAGGGCAAGTAGTCTTTCTTGGGGTCAAGTGGTTTGTGAAAAATGTAACTAGTAACCGTTATCACACAGTTTTAGTCTGCCAGAGGCGTTCACAAGACCGTTTTGATAGTAGTAAAAACAGTAAAAAACAAAAACAATGCTTAAACATTCGGTTACACTTTACGCATCGCCATAAGACGTGAGCCTGTCATAAACATGACGTGTGTCATGAACATAAATGACACTTTTTTTAATGTTCATGACTGTTGTCATTAAGTGTCATTCAGTTTTTGTGTTCTGTTTCATTCCCAAACTACTTCTCCCAGGTTAAGATTTAATAATGTTAAAACAGAATCCATGTGGGAACAGTTGATCGAACTCTCTTGAGATGTTCTATACAGAAGTCTTTGTTTTCACCAACATCAACAAAATTGAAACTTTACTGTAGTGTAGTGTCTGTCTGTCTTACTGCAAAACAAGAAAATGTGGAAGTGCCGTTCTGGTGATTTGGGGGCACCACCCACACAAACACAGTTCTGGTAAATATGTCAATCAGTGACGTGCTGATTCCTATAAACACATGGACCATCTGAGAAAGGAATCACATTTTTTTGCAGCTATGAAGCAGAGGGCTTTTCCAGGTGTTACAAACAGTTGCTGAAATGTACAACTGCTTAGACTGGGAACATTGCATGCACTCTGTCCACACATGGTGCTGTCAGTAAAACACTCCTAGATTAAGACACGCACACACACAGACACACACACACACTCTTTTGCTCACATCTACATGTTGGACCTGGCAAATGTACTCCACCACAAACCAAGCTAAATGTGCAGCCTCACTCTGATGTGTGGAAAGAGGGATCTTTTTATTAAGGCAACACAGAAATGCTTTGTTGAGGCCCCTTCTTTTTTTATTAAGCTCGCTCCATCACAGCATTTACGTCAGAGACAGAGACGTCTTTTTTCTGTCAACAGTTTAAATATAGTCAAAGCAAGGGTGTCTTTAAGATGTGGGTGAGTTGCCATTATTCATGCTTTCTGTAAACGGTTCATGGCATGTGATATGGTCTTACTGTCACTGAATTCAGACAGTCACACACAAATGAGAACAAATGACATCAAGATGCCGTGCTTTCCAAAATGGCTCTGTGTTTTAATTCAAGGACCATTTCATTTGTACTGTGCAACAAGTCTAAGGGCCTAATGCACTAATGCATGCACACATGCACATACATTTCTTGTAAGGGG
Source organism: Tenualosa thibaudeaui (assembly GCA_027481765.1). Taxonomy (NCBI): domain Eukaryota; kingdom Metazoa; phylum Chordata; class Actinopteri; order Clupeiformes; family Clupeidae; genus Tenualosa; species Tenualosa thibaudeaui. Next base: position 8,002,081 of record JAIFZK010000015.1, on the reverse strand, counting down.
AAGTTTGTTTGTTTTGACTAGGTGAATTTGAGATGCATGACTCACTTTAAGCTGCATTATAATGTATTCGGTTTCTCTGCACCAGTGATTAATACCCATTGATTATCAAATTCTGGTCAGTTTAAAAAAAAAAAGACTTATTTGACCCAAACTATTGGCATATTCATGTTGACACCTATGCGTGGCAGACTTAAGGTGTACAGTTTAAGTTTAGTTGTATTTTGATGGATTCATTCCATCCATATTGTGTGTCTGTCCAGTTACGACATATAGGACCTAGCCTAACTGTACTTTACATTTGTAATTTGATCTTTATATATCCACAGAGAGTGTTGATTGTGTGTGTGTGTGTGTGTGTGTAAGGACGCCATGTTGACCATTTTTGCAATACATTTCCACAGGTCCTCTCATTTATAGCCTTTGTCCTGGAGGAAGTGGTAACCACCTGTAACGCTTGCAGCAAGCTCTACTTCTTTGAGTTTGTCAGCTGCACGGCCTTCCTCTTCACTCTACTCCTCCTCATCCTCCTGGCCTCCTCACTCCACAAGAAAGTGGGCATTGCTCATTGGGACCGCCTGGTCAGTCACATTGAAGTATTCTTGCACTCTTACAAAGTAACAATGTCACACTTGTCCCAGGTTTGGTAATCTCACTTTTTGAATAGTTATGGTATTTTACAGACGGGTTTTGTTCGAAGTGACTTAGTAGCAACGTACCATTATTAGCAGGGAGTTCTCCATCTCTATGACAGAAATCCCTCAGTTGGACATGATGTCATTGCTCATTGTAGATCCAAAGAGTAAAAATGTACTTCTCTTCAGATGTTTAATGCTAAAAGAATGAGATTTCTTGAAAAGTGAAAGCAGGCTTTCATCTGTGTGAGTGCAGTGCAGATGCACGTTTGGCTTGGCAACTAGCATTGCAGGCGAGCACATAGAGATGTTTAGGGATGCCATAGTTCATTTTTTGTGAATTCATAATTCTGTAAGGAATATCTCATTTTCTTGTCACAATGTTACTGTTAACAATGTTAATCAGCTAATGTAAAGTAATGATGCTGTATTTTGGATGACCAAAACCTACATGTGGAGTTTATTTAATAAAGAATAACATTAGGTCACCTGAGGTTTGAAACATTAAACTGGACATGAACAAAGTAAAGAACATAGGCAGGAAACTTTATCAGTGTAGGAAAGGCTAGTGTCAATAACTTTAGAGTATAGATTGCTACAGCCTGTTAACTTTTAAGAAACGCTCAAATCTGAAATAGCCGTACATGGTAATGTGCCCTTGAACAATATGAAGTAAGGTAGAGTATGTCATTTAGTAGGCTAGCTTCATCATCATCGTCATTGGTGGCAGATAGTTAAACAAACCAGCACAGCATCTGAACAGTATGAAGAACAAGTAGGCATGACCTATAGGCTGCAAAATATGAAACCTTGCAAATGCAAGTAAAATATACACATCCCATTTTATTTTATTTTATGTTAATAATTGAATAACGATAATATTATATTTCATACTACAATGCTATTTTACCGCTGATATGTTTCCATTATGTCTTTATCTATTCATCAGCAGTGGATATTGATATAAATACTATTGCCCAGACTCATGGATTATATATTAATAATAGATATTAATAGTTGTAATCTTTTTCGTTTTTATCAACACACAGGTAACATTTTCAGTCAGAAGAAATACTTGGCTAAGTTTAACCATTTAAATACACTGATATAATAGAAGCACAATATTAATACCCATATAAATACAGATAATGCCAAAATAACACAAATTTAAATATAACATTAATATATTAATTAATCTACTTGGTAAGGTACAACCTGCAATTGAAGTCAAAACATAAAATTTCACAATAAATCAGGACAAAGTAACAGCATGCCATACTCTCCAATGGAAATTAAGAAGAACAGAAAAGTGAAACCGCTTATATGCAGCAATGAATCTCTGGTGATTCCAGTTCAGTGGCTCAGCTATACCCATCCCCTGTAATACAAATTCTAATGTATGCCAAAACACCAAATTGCAGGAAACAAACAAGTACAAGGTAAACAAATTAGTCTTTCAGCAACAAAAAATCTTTTTTTTTAATTGTCAGAAGACAATTAACTGGAGCTGAATGTTAAATGGAATATGTGACAGTCATATACTAATGCTTTCTGTTTACCTTATGAGCTATGCTGACCATTCATTTGCACTTGTTTCTTAACACTAACACTCTATTACAGGACTTGGGATACACAGGTGTGATTGCCATTTTATTTTTAATTGCCTCTGTTGTCTTCTTCTTGGACAACAGTGGGTCTCCAGTGGAGCCTGTGGCTGGGGTAAGGGTGAATTTTCAACCAAGTTTGTTACTTTATACTTAGCATTACTATGAGAAATGCAGATGATCGTCTTTCTTTGTACTTTGCTTGATTGACTGCATTTAGCACTTCAGACTTTAATTCAAATGTCTGCTAATGTACTGAAATGTTTGATCTTTTTCCCATATTTAAGATTAACTGTGTCAACACTTAAAGGGGTATCTTACGATTATTTTAAATCGTCTTGTAATTACATTAATGGACAACAAGCAGAGCAATGAGTGAATTCCATTGCACAATAATGAAAACTTTTGCTTGCAATATAAAGGGAACACACTACCATTTTATGACATTTCTTCATTTGTCATCTCTCCTAGAGTTAGACAAGTGGGTAATACCTTTTTCATTTCCATGCAGGTAATGACCCAGTCTAAAGGTACTGCAGGTAGCCTAGTTTAGCATAGTTAGTTTAATACAATTAGACAGTCAGCATCGCTCCCAAAAGTGACCAAAAAATTAAGTTGACACTTCTGTAGTTACGGTATCTACTGTACCCAGGTATGATAGCAGCAAAGGTCATTGATTACTATACCAGACTTAGAGTGTAGTTCCAAGTCTGTATCTGCCAAGAAAATCACTGCACTTCATTTTATGTTGGTCTTTTCTTTTTCTTGTACACAATTGTTAACCTTTAAATAGGACAAACATCTTTAGGGAGTGATGGTAACTAGTCTGCATGGAAATGAGAAAGGGGTTAACTTCAGTGAAGATGGCAAATGAACAAACTTCATAAAATACAGGTGTCATGTTTCTATAAGTTTGTGTAATGTTTTTATATATATGTTATAAGATATTACTATAGCTTTAGTTTACATGGAGCAAGCTTTGCTGGTCACTCCTTATTGCCACTTTACCCTCTATGACATTACGGTCCCATAGTCCTCTAAAGGCAATATCTGTGTCCTGTTTTGTAGACGTTTGGCATTCTTGCCTCAGTGGTCTTCTTTGCAAATGTTGCATACCTTCTCAAGACAAGACTAAACGATATCCGTGGCAATCCGACAAACAATACGCCCACCACCCAGCAACCAACCCAGCCTTCGAGTCCGGAGAGTGAGAAACTCACCAATGGGCAAGATAATGTCTGATGGGTACGCACAGTCAAAAGCAGTTTTCCAATTTCCAATCACATTGTTAAAAAACCAAAGATAGGTCTTTTTGTTTTTTTCTTTTTTTGTATCAGTCTCACTGATATATTAAGGGGTAAACTAATGTGGTCCCCTCTACTCTGGATTTTTGTGCATTTAGGTCATCTGTTTACTTAATGTCATGAACAGAAAGATGAACACAAAATGCTATTAAAATATCAAACTGAGAAACAACGCGCATGAATTACACCAGAATAGAATAAGAGTAGTATTTTTCTTCTGTCTTTCTCAATGAAATTTATCATGAATCATTGTATCATGGACCACCACTTACCATTTTACCTACAATTATACGATTCCATACTTTTTACACTGCAAGTTGGTAAATTCAATCTTTTGTATTATTATTAGTTCCACAAGGGGGCAGTGTAATGATATCATTGAGTGAAAAGGTCAGAAGCTTTGCATTTGTACCTGTAGTTAGGGAAATAGTATGTAATCAAGGGCTGTCAGATGACATACACTTTTCTCTCAAATCTGGCAGATGTTCAGTGACCTGTGCTCATAGAGGAGTTGCATTGTAACTATATGAATACTATATGATTTGTGCAAGTATTTTCTGTGATAAGCTCACTGAAAGAGATCTACAGCAACCCACGTTTTTGTTTTTTTTTTTGGTACTTTTTTTTTAGTCATTATCAGTTTGTGCCTTTGTATTTTTTTGTGTCATATTTGTAAATGGAAATGTTTTGTGTGACTTATTGTAAGTGTAATGCTGGTGTGTGAAAGATTTGTAATTTCTTGTGTCTTCCTGCGCTTCTTTTAAGTAAATCTTTTTTGTAACTTAATTGGATGGGGAAAAGATAGAGATTATTTTAAATACTTCCAAAATTGTTGCCTAATAATGTGCTGTGTTCTGTCATGTCTGTTTTGATGGACTGCACTGACAGAAATTTGACATGGACCCATTCCATTGTATTTAGGGGCTGTAGTAGAAATTATATTGTGATGCCCAAAAGGAAATGGACTGCAAGCATAGATATATTCATTGTCATTGTCCCATACAAGTGCCCATTCATGAGTATATACTTCTAATAGATATGTCCAGTGTTGTTTTAAGTTAAGTCTTATGCAATTGTATAGCCTAGCTACATTTTCAACTGACTGTCTCAAGATGCCTGACCAAGTCCAAGGTTTGAACCTCTTAGAGCAAAGACACAGACAGGCATGATGACAATGAAAAACTAATTTAATTAATTAATTAAATAAAGACACACAGAGTTTCTCTTTTCCCTTACAATAATGGCCTCAATCTCATGTTCATATTACATGGACAAAAGAAATGGTAGGCAGAGAGCAGGCAGTGTGTCTACCAGTGCCGCTGCAGGACCAAACCCCCATGCATTGCACTATGTGTGTTTCCTCTTAATTGGCTGCCCCCTTGACACTAAATGACTAGCCTAGAAATCAGGCACATCTGATCTGAATCACAATTGGTCAAAATTTCCAGTGACAGCGTGAAAATGGGCACAGACTTAGCAAACATCAAAATCTTGGGTTCAGCCGAACCCCTCCCCACTGATCAGGAACTTCTAATGTTACTTGCTATTTCACCACTAATTGCAATTTGGTAATGTAATAAAGTGCTTTGGCAATAAATGAGAGGAAAACAGGGACTCAATCAGTTGTATATAAACAAAGTTGTGCTTGTTTTACTGTTACTCAAGGATTGCATATTGTAACTGTATTGAAAACTGGCTCTCATTCAGACAGACCCTGTGGTCATCAAGGATGTTGTAAGGTCTGTCATTGCTTGAAGCAGCACATTGTGTATCATGTCAGATGTATGCTGATTTTTTCAAATAAATTCCATCATTTTACCAGCACAAACTTTTATCTTTTATCTATTTTAGAACAATAAAGGTATTTTCAAATTCTTAATTGAAGTAATTGTTTATTGTAGCAAGTAGCAAGTTTGAATATTATGTTAAAGCAACACTAATTTTGATGTGAAGCTAGTGGACTAGCTACCTAAAAGGCATGCAAAACCTGAACATTTTCCAGACCTTTCTAAAGGATGCTGGAAGATGTATGTGATCAATGAAGGACCATACCAAATCTTACATTTTTTTACCAGATTTTGCTTTTTGACTAAAAACTTCATATTTTATGCTCATCCATGAGCGTTGCACTACATTTGAGAAAAAAATGGAAAACAGCTGTTTGTAATTTAAGTGATAAATAGGTGTCACTAGAGAACATCAGAAACCTTAGGTTCTATAAAGACCAAGCCTTGTCCTTGTTGTGGTGAAATTGTACCATCATACTCACTATCTTCTTCCTGTTTGAAACAATCAGAGAAGCAAGAAGCGGAAAGGCAGAAAGCAGCTTCCTGATCTGCGTGGTGGTGGGTGGGGTTCACAACTTGTGGAGCGTGCTAGCTCTCGCTCAAACATAAAATGAAATCCAAACAACCCTTAGTGAGGCAGGCAGTGGTGCTCAGGATCACCACTGGCACAAGCACAGAGGCCAGAATGGGGGTTATGAGTCACGCTGTTTCCATGCGCTTCCCATGGTGGAAAATTCTCTCGTTCAGTCCCAACACAAATTACATTGACTTCTCACTTCTTCCAGTGCTCACACCCTCGCTCCCTCCTCTACGCCTGCTTGTCTGCCACACCACCACACGCCCTCTCTCTCTTTCTCCTTCACACTTTTCCCTGGGTCTCCCTCAATTGGCTATCAGTAGACTTCTCTGTCATCACTATATATTTTCATCTCTCTCTCTGTCCTGTTATAAAGGGTCCTTGGGACTGCCTATGAAGTACCAACATTTCAAATTCAAACTTTAGATCCAAGACTCCAGGATAATGAGGAAAAACAAGATTCAGTGATGGCTGGTAGAATTTAGAGTACTCAGCAGAGGTATCTTCACAGTAGCCTGGCCATGCCTTCCTATATCACATACACTTGATTATTTTTTAACCTGTCCAATCAGTGAACAGAAGGAGGCATTGTGAATGCAGAGCTAGAATGCCATCAGTCAAGGCAAGCTATCAGTCAGGGGCTGATCTAACCTTTTTAAACTTAAACACCTCAAGCAAGCAATTGAATCTCACTACCAAATGTCCAGACCCTCTGTACGAAACAAAAGTGTAGAACGAGGGTCTGGATTTATAACCACGCTATCTTCCCAGTAACGTAAGCACTGACAGTCACATCCATTTAAGGATTTCCCTCTCCTTAGTGCTCTCTCTCTCTCTCTTTCACTCTCTTCTCTCAGAATAGCATGCCGTACTCCACCCACAATCAAACTCCTGGCTTTCAACTGACAGACATACATGTGCCCTATGGTAGGAAAAATGGGATGCTGTATGGGAGCACAGTGGAGCTCTGTCACCAGCTGCACAGTTTTCTGTGCTCAGCTCCACATAAAGTCATGTGGAGTGCTAGAGCGAGCCTGGGGCATTTCAGGGAACTAACCATTTTGTTTGTTCACACAACAGCACCGAGCAAGGGGAGACTGCTATTAGAAGAACTGTGATGTCATGATTGTGTTATAGCGAAAGGGAACGTCCTCACAGTGAAATGAGGAAATCCCACCACACACAGACATACACACACACAAAGACACACACAGACATACACACACACACAAAGACACACAGACATACACACACACAAAGACACACACAGCTTCCAAATTATAAGGTTTAGTTACAGGAGAAGGTCCTCACAGTGAAGAGAGGAACCAACACCCCCACCTCCCACCCTCCACACGCACAAACACACACACACGGTTTCCAAATTATATGGTTAAGTTAGAGGAGAACCCTCCTTGCGGCCTAAATATAGTGGCACGTTTCACTGGGATGCAAAGGACATTATGTAATTGGGATTTCCTATTTTCCCAAAGCCATTAACGAGGATCATAAATGCAGCCACACAGCTGTGCTGAGCATTCTTGTGTTTGGAAGGATTAGCTTGCTTTTAAGAGCATAAGACAGAGTTCAGACACTTCGAAATTCGAAAACCAATGAGAGAGATGTCTAGGACACACAAACAGACACTTATATGAAATTGGTGACTTCATTTAAATTGAAAACAGGTGCATGTCCAAGTCTGGACCAATACAAAGCATATTCAGTCATAATAGTTGTATATAAATATGGTTACATTGGACCCCTTCTAAGAACAAATTAACCACTGAAGGTGTTTTTTAAATCAATCACTTACTATCAGTCAAGATACTGGTCATACAATATGAATACTGTGCCCATGTAACTAACACTCATGTTTATTTACTGTCAAAGTTCATTCAGCACATATGAAGCACATTAGAGCTCAATTTAAATACTCAAATGTACTGTATTTTGCAGACAGATATTCATTATCAACTATTTATCAACTCGTTCATTTATTCGATTAATAGATAGGGCACAATACCATAATGTGGGATCAGATATTCTGTTGAAATTCCATACACTTAGAAATACTCTTCATAGGAAAAATTCTCAAATAAATATTGTAAACAGCATTTTTTATCTTTCATACTTAATACCTCTAATACCTTTCTATGTTTAAAGGCATAGTTTAAAACACAGATAAAAATAGCCATGACAAATGCAGTTAAAAATTACCAATGGTTTTGGCAAAGCCATGCTAATACTTTCAGACCTAAACCAGTAGAAGTGCTTTCTTTTCAGAACCACAACTGGACCCGTTTCAGTTTTGGAGTGTATGTCTTTTTTCACACTGCCGCACCTAAAGTAGGAGGATGAACAAAAAAAGAAAAAAAAAAGGGTCAATGGAACTTTACTGCCTTGTTTTTTATTTTGTTTTTTTTTTATCTGGCCTGCAAACCTCTGTTCTTCTTTCAGTCAAAACCCTAGAGGCCAAATGCAAGTTAGTTTAAGTTAAAACACTGATAACCACATCATGCATTGTGTGATGAATGTATACACTACTCACTGGTTGGCTGGGATCCACAAGTGACTTTATAGGATGTCCACATACTATAAGCCAGCAGAAAACTAGCAATGAAGCCAAAGACCTACAAGGAAATGACACATTCTGTGATGACTCCCTTGACACATGTGCTCTGCTTCTTAGATGCTGTTTCGAGAGAGTGCAGAGAGATGACTGAACAAAACACAGAACAACACTTGCACAATGTAATGGCTTTTGCCCCACCCATTTGCAAGTAATCAGACATGACCACCAGACTTACAGTCTGCCCACTCTGATGAATCCACAAACTGATGACTGATGGTGACAAATGAGTGAGATGAGATTAAATTAATGTATTGTTTATCTGATAATTAACCTCAGCTCACACACTTCAGTGTTGTTAGACAACACACATTTTTATGCCGTCATGAATATTAAACTTTTTACGACCTTAAACATTTGCTGTTCTCTGGTGCATTCTTTCCCCAAACTGATTTAGGCAGAGCTACCAACTACACCCCCCTACAATTGATATAATTCCTTTTTGCTTTGACAATCATCCACACATATGCTTGCATGATAAGAACACAACTAAGAGTGATTAGGATTGAGATTTAGGTCTTTGTAAACTAAGATAAAGTGACGTCCACTCACCACTATGGCATCCAGTGTAAGATATAAATAAAAAAGCTTATGTAAATAAAAAGCTCTCAGGGGAACACTCACAGATCCAGCTATGAGGGCGGCGATGCCAGCACTCTTCACAGCCACAACTATAGCGCCAATGAAGACAAGGATGGTCCCAAGCACATAGTGCAGAAACTCCTGATAGAATGACACACCTTACATTAGACAAGTGAATATACATGGGACACAGAGGAGGATACCTACATCTAAAGAAAGTGGACTGAACCTTGTTAAATCAAATGGTTACTGGTATTTAAGACAGCTACATATTCTGACTAATATGAAGCTGTGTTACCATTTAAGACAACAGCTGAATAAGTGTGTGTTTGTGTGTGTGTGACTGTCAAGTCACCGTCAGAGTCCAGTTGATGCAGGGGATTTTGCTCTGGAGCCTCAGTATGTGCATGAAGAAGAAGATGAGGAAGGCGATGAGGAACCAGAGGGTGACCACCTCAAAGTAACGCAGGGCTGAGTAGTCAGTCCAATACTTTGAGCAGCGCACACACAGGAAGGCTATGAGGAGTGTGATCTGTACACAGACACACACACAAAACAAGAAAAATCTGTGTGTTCTGCACATAGAATTTCTCTGCAACATACTACATGGAACATGTACACTTGCTTTCCAAAAATAACTCGGTGTAATTGTCAGCACACAGGAAATTGGTTATGCATGTCAACGCCGTCAAAGTAGTTGAGAGCAAGGTTCAAACGTACAGCACAACACTCAAAGATGAGCATTGAATGGTCAAACAGTTTAGATTTCTGTTTTAAATCAATATTATCTATCAATAATCCAGTTAATAATCTATAAATATATCAATTTTGTCAGGAAATATATTATACATACTTTACATATAATTACATATAGCATATAGTTCATTATTTACTTTATCATAAGACTTAATAAAGGCTGTACTGAAACATTTGCTTAAGGATTTAAGGACTTTATACATGCAAAATAGACTTGTTTTAATTTGTCTTTGGCAAAGGCTATCTATCTTCACTAAGTGATTTCAGACAATCATTTCAATTCTTCAAGATTTTTAAGGCCAGTCAGTCTCATTTCAGACTTTTGTGAAGAACTTTTTTTCAGAACTCTAAATGGACACTAACAACACTAATATAATGGTAATCTTTGATGATTGTCAAGGCATAACCTGTCATTTACACGACTTTGAATTAATCATTTAATCTGCCTTGATTGGTCCAGATATAAGGAATTATGGATCTGGCCATGCTTATGCAGTTATTTGTTTGTTTTTATGCTGATTGAAAGACTACTAGCCTAGTACAGTATGCTCCTACACCACTGACAGGAGACACCACACCCATACACACTTTATCAAGACATTATAAGGCATTTCCGCTGCCTCGGATAAAAAAATGGATTTTTTTATCCATTTAAGCATTTTATTTTAACATGAAAAAAACAATCAGGATACTGAAATTGTTGCAAATTGTTGAAAAGTCGAAGTTCCATAATTGTGGCATTGTATTTTGTACATAAGTGAGTAGCTTTTAAGAAAATCCTATTGTGGGAAGCCCCGCGCTCAAATTCTTGTACGGTAAATAGCCAATAGGCCTACCAAAGGCAACAGCAGTGTGCTCAACACCCTCTGCAATAGTAAGCTACTTCCTTCGCTTCAAAAGCAACACTTTCTTTGCTAGGCAACCTTCAAAACACAACCACGTCACTCTAGTGATGATGACTATGCTATAGATGAGCGGCTGGATGAAGCACTTTGGACACCGTTTTGGTTTTTTCTTATTTGAAAAGGTTAGGTTAATTCAATTAAAAGCACTGTGCATTACATACGGTATGTACATATTATATCTGAGCCTAGTGAATTTAGCCTCACAAGAGGGCGGCGTTTTACCTTGAAATAGTTTTCATTCTAACATTACGCAGCACTTAGATACACAGCGTAAGAGGAAAAGCTACTCAGTAGCCTAGTCTCAATGAAACTGATCTATTCGCCATAGAGAATTTTTAACATTAAAGGCTTTATGCAGTATGGGCTACACCTGAACGAGGACCAATGAAAAGGTTTACACAGTAAAATAATTTCTTACCACTTGTGCGATTTTCAGCTGTCCTTGCACAGTACGTGTGTAGCCCAGATTTGCAAAACCTCCATTGGACGATGTCGTGGTGGTAGTAGTTGTGGTAGTGACTACGTGAGACATGCTGTATCATTAAATTTAACGTCTAACAGCAGAACTACGCGTTAAGTTCAAACTGAAATCTCATGCTAAGGTTGCCCCTGTTTAGCCCAGTGCGCTCTCGAACTTCCCATTGGGTGTGACCACGCCGTGCGGAGGAGGGGCACACATAGTCTCTTTTAACAGTTCAGTGTTGACTTTTCTAAATGGCCTGGACTAACGGGGGGATGGGAGAGAATGGACCTGAACAACACCGGACAATCCTGGAATTCATTCATGTGGGCTGAAATCTGTGGCAATGATGTAGCCACATGCATGCATACCATGATGCATACGTGCGTTGTTCTGTAGAAGAAACTGAAAGCAAATAAGAGTTGTAAAAAGTTCAGGTGTTGATGGTACTGTGGAGAAATGGCCAAAATGGAACCAAATACCCCAATTAAATGCTGTGGGATTACACTGTAGATTCCTAATTAGTTACAAAATGGCTTGTATGTCAAAATCATTTATGAAGACTTTGTTAATCTATAACAGCTGTTGTCTTCATTAACAAGCGTGGCCACCCACGCAACCCACCTAGTTTATGGTAACTGTCGACGGCTTCACTCACATTGTTCAATAACGACTAATGAATGCTAGACTCAAATAGTCCTCAATGCTGTACTCTTGCCACAGCAGCCAGTTTTCAAGGAAGTAGCAAGCCAAGCACAGGTGTTACTAATGACCAGGGCCGCTGACAGCCTTGGTCGGGCCCGGGACAAAATACTGTTGAATGAATTTGGCTGCAAATGTACATATTATTAGCATCTTTCAGATATGTGAAACGCATTGTTTTTAAGCCGTTGTGGTTATCAAATGATTTAATGCCCAGTCTGTTTAATATAAGGTGTTCAGTGTGACTGCTACCCCTTCATTTGTATTAATATGAATGGCATGACTTGGTTGAGCGCAACTGGATCAGGTTACTTTATGGGGCTGGGAAACGCTGGCTGCGCTGTGGCTTGTCTTACTCAGCCCTGCCTTTGCTAGTACCTGCATCATTCGAAGAACCTTTTTTTTTAAAAAAAAAATATCTATTCAGTGAATTCCTAAGGCTCCTGGTTTCTTCTTTTCTTTTATTTTCTGTGCCCCTGACTTATACTGAGACATTTTGGCATTGCTGGAGCGTTAATCAAATGACATCGCATTTTTGATCAAAGGTCAAACCATTTTGTGTTGGGGGTGGCAGGGGGTTTCTTGATCCCTATTTCAATTACAATAAAGAAATCATTTATTTAACACAAATATTATACATTTTTCCCACAAATAGGCATATTTTAAAATAAAATTTAATAATTATTCCGAAATTTCATGTGGGCCCCGTTCTGGGCTACCGCCCTGCCCCCCCTGTCGGTGGGCCTGCTAATGAGGTAATACCTTTATGATTCAGTAGGAGAAAGAAACTAGTTGGTCCTGCTGATATGGGCACACATCTGCTTGCAAAATAAAGCTGCAGTTCCTGTTGAAGAACAGGATGTGCTCTTAAAATAGCATATCCTTTCCTCTAGCATTAATAATCTGAAAGTGATATGGTGCCACCATAGCATTACAGTAAACTTCCATGTTATGTAAAGGATAATGAACGACATGGCGTGTGTATAGCCTGAATATTGAACGTTCAAAGTGGTGGTAACACCTCAATAAGTGCAATATTCACTATACACATGCCGTGGAGTTCCTGCTTATCCCGTTCCCTGCTTATCCTGCTCATACCACTACCATGTCTGCACTATAGTTTTGATTTTTGCAGAACTACCTCTTTAGACTCATTCAAAACTTACTGGAATAAACTGCTGTTACTAGTTCTACATGGATGGATGCTATGATAAAAGTGAGCTATAGGGGAATAACGGACACCCTGTCAACCAATCAGAAAACAGTATTTAATTTCTCCGGGTGATAATCACCAATTTACACGCACCATGTAGTTCATTATCCCTTACTTAGCCTACACCCACAGGAACTTACATGACATTACATTGTAAATCCAGGCATTACACTGATATGGAAGTGGTCTTCCCTTTAATTGCAACGATAATAGTTTCATCAGCTTCGTCATCTGGCATGCCTTTCCTCATACTTCTGGAGGGTCAGTAGGGATGTCCATTAATCCTAAGCAATATTAGGAGGCTAGGCACTAAGAAGGCATGCCTCCTAAATTGCTGTTCTATCACATCTTTGAATACTTTGAATAAAACTGAGTGTGTTACTGTAAATGTAATCAGCACTAGTTTTACAGGGGTTGCGACTCAACTGCTTAACCTGGCAGCCAGACCCATATCAATGAAGATGTAAGGTCTGAGAAATGAGTAATTGATCGTCCATTGCAGATGCCTAACCACCATGAGATTTGATATTAAATTGAAACATAAACCATTTGTAAGTGCAGCAAACATGTCATTCATGTAAACGATGGTTTTAACTGCAGTTGTTTACTCAATTCAAATACATAATTACAAGAATACAAGGAAATTTTATTGTGCATATCGTTACTGGGTGTAAGAAATGCAGTGAAATTGTTTCTTGTGCATAAATTCAAAAGAAACATCCATAGCTTAACCTAGACAATAATGCAGATGCCTTTATTGGTTGAGAATCATAACGCCTGCCCTATGCTGGCTAAGTGCTTGAGATCATGTCATGGATTTTGGGGGAATTGGTAATGAGTTGATCAGTGGTTGTGATTGGTTTCTGGATTTTTAGCAAAATAGTGATTAGCTCACTTGCTGAGCACATTCAGATTTGAAAGCAGTGCATCTGGATTCCCAGACCTAAATTGCTTGCAGTTTGTTCCTAAAAAGTCATGACAAGAATAATATTTCGGTGTAATTCATATAAATTTTTATTATTATTTTAAGAAGGCATGTAACTGTTCTGACAAACTGTTCCGGCTGGTTAACTGAGCCAGCAATGCATTTGTGCATTTGCATGCATTTGGTTATGCCAGCAGGGAATACATTTCACAGACCTTTCATGGATACCACATAAAAAAGAATACACATACTGTGTGCAACATATTTGTTTTGAAATCTACGATCAGGAAAATGCATTTGATTATCATTTGGTTATTATTGATGTCAGATTAAAACATAAAGTTATTCACATTATATGGGGTTGTTCATAACAAAGCACATTTATAAATTTTTAAGCACATTAAATAAATTTTCATTCAGCACATCATCAAGTAGTGTTAGCAGTAAATGTTTCATTAATACTAGGAAGAACATTGTCATTGTGCTGGCACAAGTATTGTGGATCTCATTGCAGACTTGTACTTTGAAGAATATGCCGCTGTTCAACACCTGGTCCCTCTCCAGTCTGGAGTAGCACATGGTCTCTCAGTTCACATCAGAATAAATGGTATCTGGAAAGTGGCATCAGTGTAGAGTATGTATCATCTAAGGTCTCTCATCTGTTTTAGCAATAACTACATACTGTATGCTTACCATTTTCCATTCTGTGTGGTGGGCTCATCAACGTGCCTTCAAAATATACAAGGTGATGTTAGAATGACCAATGGGCCATACAATTAATATAAAATATCTGAAATCTAGAAGGCTACTGAAAACAACAAATATAAAATACAATAAAAGTCCCTACATCTAAAAAAGAGAACATGATGTGAGAATTGTGAGTGAGTGAAAAGAAGCTTTATCACGTACTTGGATTACTTGAACTATGATCTACATCAGCATAAACTAGCTGCTGTTCGCCATCTAGTGGATAAAGAGAGTGAATTTTTTTAAACTTAGGTTCTTCCAAAAAGGTTTGCTCGTTCAAAATACATGTTTACATTACCCACATCTTTCTGAGCAATTGGCATAGATGGGAATCTCTGTGCCAGGATCTGTATGAACATGAAATGTCATAAATGACATACTAGTGTGTAAAAAAGCTATTTTAAAAAGCTGTATTGCAGTAGCTTACAATCAATCTGTGTAAAATAAACTTACTTGGATCAGATAAGCTTGTCTTCTGCCTTTCTCTGAATTAAATGATATAGATAATTGATTACATTATTAGTTCATCATCATCCAAGCTTTCTTGGTATTTTATCAGCAAATCCACAAACACCCACCGAGTTTGAAAGCGGCAAACATCCATTTTCACAAAGGCTCCTTAAAAACAAAAAACAAAACACAAGGATTCAACAACAAACTCAACAGATTTATTCACAGTTAATTTCTTAGTAGCTCTTTATATTGCAGTGTCCACACCAATGACTATATCTACGCAATTATTGGAGTGTAACAGTGTAAGACCGTGGTCCACAAATGGCGGCCCGCGAGCCAGATCTGGCCCACAAGAACCAAAACCTAGTCCTTTCACACATTAAACCCACCCTGCCCCCTAGCCAGAGCCCGTACCAGTTCGCGTACAGAGCGAAACGATCTACAGAGGATGCAATCTGCTCTGCTCTCCACCCAGCCCTCACCCACCCGGACAAGAAAGACTCATATGTGAGAATGCTGTTCATAGACTTCAGCTCAGCATTCAACACCATAATACCACAGCAACTCATCTGCAAGCTGGACAAACTGGGCCTCAGCACCTCCCTCTGCAACTGGCTGCTGGATTTCCTCAGCCAGAGGCAGCAGAGGTGCGTGTTGGCAACATCATCTCCAATAGCATAACCCTGAGCACTGGAGCCCCACAAGGCTGTGTACTCAGTCCAATCCTCTTCACCCTGCTGACACATGACTGCACACCAACCCACAGCTCCAACCACATAGTGAAGTTTGCAGACGACACAACACTGGAACACAATACAAACTTAGGACTAGAATTGTCTTGTGCATCTGAACTTTACTGTTGTCCACGTACACGCATGGGATAGTGGGAAACATAATTTCAATTCCTTTGTATGTCAACTACATGTGAAGAAATTGACAATAAAAGCGACTTTGACTTTGACTTTGTAAATGGTTTAAAAAACATATTGAAGCACATGGTAATTTAAAAACTGATTTGCCTTGCAATGCCCTCTAACATGGATTAGTGGCACATTTCAAAGTTCACAAACATAATAGTAAGTCCCTATCATCAGTTAAAAGTGCCTATATTTTCAATGTCCTGCATGTAGGAAGAGTGGTGTGTGTACTTAATGAGAAGTAAGTGTTACAGAGGTGGTCATTTCTGTTCATAGTGGGCAATATTTGACTTGCACATTGCAATGAGAGTGACTAGCATGCTAAACGTTTGTGTAAAAGTGAAGTTTATTGAGGCGCATTAAAGAAAGTTGTAAAGGATTTCCTATTGTATTTCTAAGTACAAAAGACCCATTAAGTACATGGTATAAGACTTTGGGACACACAGTTTGATTCACTGTACATATGGTGTGGATATTTATAAAGTGTTACAAAACTGTCTTCTGTTATAAGTATATATACTATTTTTGATCCCGTGAGGGTAATTCTCATACCTCTCCTCCTCATCCATAGCAGTGTAGCCCCTACCAGAGCACCCAGCAGCAACAGGCCAGCCAAGATGCTCAGCCACACAGCTAGGGCTGTGGGTCCTTTGCTCGGGGGGAACATTCTCACACCTGAGCCCAGTGAGTTCTTTGCCTGGCAGGTGTAAACATCATGGGTGGAGATGGTGATGAAGCTCCTGACAGTGTACTGATCCTGTGACTTAGCTTTATTGCTCCTGGCCTGCACTGGTTCCTTGGATGAGGAGAACCAAGAGACCTCTGGTGGCGGATTCCCAGTGGCTACACATTCCAGAGTGCTGTTGTGGGGGAAAGGCATCTGGGAGAGGCTAACAACACGGCCTGGACCTGGAACACACACACACACACACACACACACACACACACACACACACACACATATAGAATACACCAGACATCATTCAGCAGTGTGTGTGTCAGAATATGGAGCCCCTTAAATGACACGGAAGAAAAAAAAGTAGGTGTATTTCAAGATCATGTGTTTAGGTTGATAGCACTCAGTGGTTTCAGGTCACGCACCCAGCCTCCTACTGGCTGTTTTTGCTCGCTGCTGCACCACAGTATGCTGATATTGGGAAAGTCTGCAAAGCTACGCCAAGGAGGGTGAAATCGGAGCGAGAGGCACAAACGCCTGTTAGGTTCCTTGTTCTATTCTCGCAAGAGGAAGGGGGGGAAATCCCCCTTTCTGCAGACCTGAGTCAAGCACTCATCTGCTGATACAGAAGAGCACTGAAAAGTTTATATTGTGACATTATTGTGTCACTCCCATATATGGAGACTGGAACTATTCACATTTGCTCCCATAAAATGTTGCTCTGTCTTGGTCAGTATTCAACGATCTTTGGTATTATGTTGCTCTATCTTGGTCAGTATTCAGTGACATCTGACAGGGCTGCTATTGTGAGAGTTTGCTTCAAGTAAGGGTGATAAGGTCACAAGGTGCAGCATTAATGAGCTGAAATGAAATCCAGGAAGCCCACAGCTTTGGCCCGATGGTGTGAAAGCAGCTAATTTGGGGGATGCCTGGACTTCACTTCAGCTTGTTACCAGACAGCAGTAACATTATTTTGTTTACCCTAATAGCCTATGTCATTTAGGCCTAGACCCAGGATGGAAATAAAAAGAACAGAGGGAAAGCATCTATGTGAATGGATCTATGTTCATTTTAATCACTCACACATCTAAGTGAAGTTAAAAAAAAATACGGATGAGTGCCATCCTTGTTTCACATACTTTCATTTGTTTACAGAAATTTTCTGGTTATTACCCAAGGTGAATACATTGATTTTGAATACATGGCTGAGGGCTATGCAAGGGAATGTATTTCTTTTCCACATTATCAAATCATGATCTGAATCAGCAATGTATAGTAAACTGCAGTTAATCCATGGGTGTGGTTTACATCAATGCAGTCAATACACAGACCTGTATTGGAGAGTTCGTTAGTACCCAGTATAAATTCACACTGTGGTAAGCATGTCATCTCAGCTTTAAATACAACTACTATATATTGCAATTTCCTAGGAAACAGTTAAGGGCCTGACCTGTGACATTGAGTGTAGTTCCAGGATTCTTCTGGTAGCTGTCCAATTCCAGTTCCACTCGGCAGAAGTACAGTCCAGTGTCATTTAGCCACAGCTTGCTAACCAGCAAGGAGAGGTCCCTGAAACGGGGGTCACCGCTGAGAGAGAAACGCCCTGCAGCCACGTACCCAGAGCACTTGTCTCCACCTGCCTCTGTGCTGTTCATCAGTTTGCACTGAAAGAAGGGATGTGCCCAGACATAGCCTTTGATCCACTTGACATGTATCTGACCTGTGTAGGTATCCTGGTTGGGGTGGGAGAAGGTGCAGGGCAGTACCACTCTGTGCTCCTCTGACCCGTTCACCTGAGGAGAGACCAACATCTCCCACTTCTCAGACAGACACCCTGAGGAGATTTCATGAACACCATTTCACTCACATTACAACATTTTTACTGAATATATGAAGAGTTTACAGAAGATGAATTTACAGAAATATATTCATATAATTTTGATAAATCAGTCCAACTCCAATTGGATTGTTTTGGTTTGATTTATTTTTACTTGAAAATAAATTTCAAATTGAAGTTTGATACAGAGTACTTTATTATTTGAAATTATTCAAATTTAAAATTTATTATGAAAACACATCAAAATACATCTAAAAATGGACTGGAGAGATTTGCATCTGAACTCTTCATATTAAATTAAGATTTATACATTAATCTAAATTAATACCCCCCAAAGATGTGGTTAACTAAGAAATCTTGGAAGTCTTTCATCATGATATGATAGTTTACCTGGAATGTGAAATAATGAAGTCTGTGTTCCCTGACAATCTCAAGGAATAGCTTAATAGGAATAGCTCAATAGCTTGATTCAACTCAGTTATACATTTACTGTCACTATTTACAAAATACATGCAGTCATACATGGGCTAAATCATGAAGGACTACCCAAAATCACTTTCATAAAACACCCCAAACTAAACCACATTGAACTCATTCCTAACAGAAAATAACTGCATTTATAAAACAGCACAATTGTGGAGCATTAGCAGATAATCCTACCTGTTAGAGTGAAGACAAGCATATAAAACATACATAACATCATCTTTCAAATAACCACAGGGACTTCAAGCAGGCCGTCAATTAAACAAGAGTCAGTATAGAGTTGTGAAATAGTCAGTTTAAAAAACGTCACTTACTTCCTGTTCTAGCCACAGTCAACACAGTTATATTTTCACACTTTTATTTTCAGGAGAACTTGGACACTACGTTGGCCTGTAGTGGCTTGTAGTTCCTTCTTGGAACAGATAACTTATGCATTTCTAACTTTTTAAATACTAGGCGTAGACATTTTGTTACCAGTGGTACCAACAAGTGCACACATCAAGCAAACCTCTCCAATAAGCCCTCTATTGTCATAAACAAATGCAACTTAGCATGATAAGATGGACCATAACCACGCTGTGATACTACTGACGTAGGTTTTGGAGGTGCGTGTTATGGAGTTGTGCAGTTAGGTCTGCATCATTAAAACTGTGTACTCCCACTAAATAAATTCACCACTACACCTCTGCGTGCTCCACACGCACACACACACACACACACACAATGTACAGCAAAGGAGCATGCTGTCCATTGGTGAATGCTATAGCCACACAAGTCACACATATATATGTAAACATATCACAACACCTTACAGTGAACATCAATAAGTGCCAGTATTACTAAACAAATAAAAGCTTAAAAACATTGTGCACTGGTAACTTACTTCTTTTGCCAAGTGATTTTGTATATTGCTACAGTCAGTGTAGTGTGGAGGAACAGAATAGAGGAATTAATGAGTGTCCCTCTGACTGACTGACTCTGTATCCGTGTGTGCTTTTGAGTCATGCAGAGAGAAGTGTGTAGACAGTTTTCTGACCTCAGCCTGAGCAGAACAGCACCATCAGCATGGACACACTACTTCTCTGCTCCACCCTGAGCCTCCTGCTCACACCTACTGCAGGTAAGGTAAGCGGACGCTTTGAATGGCCAGACAGGCTGTGCTGCAATTGTGGACTAGACTTTCAATATCAAGACATTGATATTGTAGGTTCAAGACATTTCTAAACTTTAGACTAATAATATATTGAGTGGGACACATTTTCACGTTGTTCATGTTCATGTTGTACTCAAACATTCAGTTTGTCAACTGGATTGCCAATTGACATCCAAATTCTCTTCATTGTTTCATTACTTTTGAGAGAGAGAAAGAGAGCCAAGAGAGCTATCTTCTGACACTCTTTGGCATATGCAGTTCCCTCACAATGTCATACATTCTTTGTAGTTAGTTTCTTTATTTTTGTAAGGCATTTTGGTTAACCAGTTATAATTTTTAATCAACTGAATCTGACCTGACCATATCAGTACCTTGAGCGTGAACCTCCTTTGCTCTGCTGCAGTGTCCAGTGCTCTCGACGACGGATGGTCCATGACCATGCCCGCTGAGGTGCGGGCCATCGAGGGCTACCCAGTGGTACTGCCCTGTTCGTTCTCCCACCCGCATCACACGCACCACTCTTCCATCCAGGTGGCGTGGCGGCTGGGTCATGGCCCCGGCTCCAGCACACTCTTCCAGTGCACCAGTTTGGACGACAGCCACCGATGCCAAGCCCGACCTGGCCAGGACCAACGCTACCGGCTGGAGGGGAACCCACGGGAGCACGACCTCTCGCTGCGTATCAGCAGTGTGGCGCTGCAAGACGGTGGCCGCTACTACTGTCGTCTGGAGGTTCCGGGGCACCCGCCTGGCATCTTCGAAAACAAAATGGGTACACGGCTTCGAGTTGAAGGTTTGTGAGTTTGACAAGACGCGTCAGATTTACTTGTTGCAAATATGCCCCCAGTGCTGTATCTTTTAAGTCAGTCTTTCTCAACTGGGAGTAAGGATAATAAAGAGATATTCAAGATCACTTCTGGGGCTCTGGTAGTGTGGGCTGATAATTGTGTGTAAATTGTGTGGGTTAATTTTGACTTCTCAATGGCCTCCTCTGCATTGTTGTTTATCATTATGATTTCCTGCTATAAACATTATAACTCTGTACTATGAACGCTATAGAGGAGTAGCCTGGGGACTAGGCTGGAAGTGGATGAGACTGGTCCCCAAGCTAACAGAGATGGCTTTTCAGAAAAGAATATATGATTTTTGATTGATTTGACATCCTAACATGTTTTCTGATAAATGTACTCCTAATCAAATTGCTGTTGATTAGTCAAAGTTCATATTGTTTTACTTGTCATTTGTCTCTCCTGGTGTAGCTCCACCACGCATCCTTGGTTTGTCTGTGATGCCCAGTGAGGCATCTGGCTACAAAGCCGTGTGCCGTGTTCAGGGATCCCCTTTACCTGACATCCAGTGGTTGGGAGCAGAGGATGTTTTTGAGGGAGCTCCAGCCTACCCACTCCAACAGGAAGTCCCCAACCAATACCTGACCTTCAGCCAGCTCCAGGACGTCCATGCTGGGGGCCAGTACACGTGTGCAGCCTCTAACCCACTAGGGAAGGACCAGGCAACCCTCTTCATCTTGCCATCGGTCTATGTGGAGTCCGGATCAGAGATGCCAAGCGGCGCAGGCCCCTCGCCTCTGCTTCTGTTGTTCTCGGTCTCCCTGGGCACAAAGGTGGCTCTGCTACTAGGGGTGGCAGTGTGGGTAGCTAAGGGACACCTCAACTCATGGTTCACCTACGTGGCTAATTGAAATACTGTACATGCAATACATATCACATTTCCCACCATTTAAATGCATGTGAGCATGCATGCCCAGTCTACCTCCGTTAATGTCAAGATCCACGATCCAGTCACCCTTTTGCCTGTCTCTGTGTCTCTGTCTGTTGTTCACACAAACCCAGGGTACACAACTAGTAGCAGCTATAGGACTTCATAAGAATAGATTAGAAATCATACCAGTCAAATTGAAAGAAAAATGAATACAAATAAAATAAAATAAAAATAAATGCGATACCTGTACACTGGAATGTGATACATCTGTTTTTTATTCTGTTTTTCATTAAAAAATGAACTAGCTCCTGTGCTAATATTATATTTCCTCTTTCTCTCTAAGATAAACATAAATAACCCAACACATGACCATCCACTTCTTGTTCCACTTCTTTCAGGCACAGTGGTGAAGAATAGACTGGTTCACCTTAGTTCACTTCTATCCAGATTTACAGAATGAATTGTGAAAAAAAAAAGCAATCAATATTGCCATCTTACTAGGAAATTCTTACCAAAATTTCTTCCTATTTGTGAATCTCATGTTAATGTTACCTCATGTTATCCATTCAGTATATATATATACTGAATGGATAACATGAGGTAAGGTTAACATGAGATTATATTTCAATATATACACTGAATGGATAACATGAGGTAAGGTTAACATGAGATTCACACACCAATATGAAATATGACCATATTACCAATATAATAACAAAGAATAGAATATAATAAATAATAATTGATAATGACTATGACTAATAACTAATAACAGCTTTATTATTACAAGTAATAATCTTGAAAATTCTCCACCAATCTTCTATCACCTAAACAATTCCACTACAATGGTAAAGAAAAATTGCAGATAAACAGAACACACCACCGACAATTAAGCAATAACTGTAATCATTAGAAACAACATAAAAATATGAAATGAAACGGTACCTCAATAAAAACCTCAATTAGAAAACATTTAGATTTGAGATTATATATTACCATTCAATCATCTTGCATATCTTTTTTATGCTCACCACCATATTTTACTTGGCTACTTTCAATCAAGATTTAAAGTCGATAACTATACTATTAACTCAGAGTACAAACTTCCTAGTAGAGTTAACCAATCTCTTTGCTGCATCACATGGGTGTAGTGGGGTTACGCGATTTTATGCATCATCAGGAAGGGGAAAGTATTTGTTGTTGTAGTAACAGACAGGCTTTAGGCTCTCACAGCAGCTCTTGCTCTTCCAGAGGAAGTTATCTTGCCTCAGAGACATTGAGGCACAGAATTTCTCCTGGGAGCTCCCCTGCTCCTCAGTTGCCCACTTGGTAATGTTCATGGACAGTTTATTCAGCCAGTACCACTCTCCATTGAACAGGCGGCGGCGCAGGCCCACCCACACCTCCTTCTCCTTGCTTGGATTGTTTAGGCTTTTGGACAGCTCCTGCAGGATTTCTTCATTATTGATGCTCACCAGCTTGCCATTGTTTTGCTGGCAGTGGTTTATCGCTTCAGCCCAGGTCCCTGACTGATTAATGACACTGTAGTGTTTCATGTCCACCAAACAACCCTGTGAGGCTGTTCATATATACACATACAGACACACACACACACACATAAAATGCACATCAAAGCACAAACACACACTCACACAAACACATGAAACCATAAACTAGAGGAAAAAAGGAAAGCATTTTGAATTGATACTCAATGTTTAACTGTATATATGTGTATGTTACCTGGTTCCGTGGCTAGGCTGAGGGCTTGACTCCACTCTTCTCCATTGTAGATATACACTCCAATCTTGGTAGATGGATGCCAGATGACTTTATACTCAGCACTGGAAAAGTTAATCTCTGCCCAGGAGTAGGGCTGTGAATCTATTGTCTGCCAATTCCAGTCAATTCCTGTCACTTTCCCAAGATGCACCTGACTCGTGTTGGAGGTCGGCGCAATCACTAATGCCTTAGTGCTGGAGGGTGTTTTAGGTAAAAGGTAACAAGCTGAAAAGCTTGACAACGGTATAAGTTCTATGATGTGTCCTGGTTGGATGAGCATGACTGAGAAATTTCTAGAGGATCTGAGGTACTCGGCTGTCAGATCCGAAACTAAAAAGGAACCGGAATTTGGAGAGATTATACCATTAACCAGCTGTGATACACTATTAGATGTGTCTGTCTGATCAGATGTAACAAATAGATGTGTTTGGATGTTATTTGTGTTTTTAAATGCACTGGGGATGAGAAAGGTTGTCCCCCAGGTGTTAGTAGGTTGTAACTGGGTCACCACCATTTGGCAGGAGCAGAGGGTTGTGTTTGAACAAGGGTGTGTTAGCAGCATCACCACATTGTGCTCAGCAATGATGCTGATAGGCAGAGAATCAGAGATATTTAATTGGAAAACAGAAAATGGCTGAAGCATCTGCTGCTCTGAATTTCCCTCACTGAAATGCATTTCGACTTTGTTGTCCTTCTCCGAGTTGATTATGACTATTCTCCCCCTTGCATCGTGGAAATCGGCAAATCCTGGGAGACTACCATCTCCCTGATTTGGGCTTAAAATGGGAATGTAGTAGTCGGTCCCTAGACTGTTCACTGGTGGAAGCATTAATAACTGCACTGTGTCATCCCGTTTACTTTCAGCTACAACGGTTATGTCTTTGGTGCTGTTAATGACCACTGCCTTCTGGGAGAACTGGGATCTCTCAAGTTCAATACTACTCTCCAGGGTCACCATCTCTGTGACTGCAGCTGGCAGAATCTTGTTCCACTTCACCACTGAGTCAACACTAACCGTCACCTCGGTGTTATCTTCAACAGCCATGACAAAGAGAGTATGACTATGAGGCACTGGATCGTAGAAGGCCACATTTTCAGGGAAGGCTGTGATGAATAGCTTGCCTCTGTTTTTTACAGAGACAATTCCTGTTTATATTAAAAATATATACATCATTAATTGCATTAAATATTTTAAATTATATTAGAAATGTTTACTTTCTCATAGCTTATGACTGTGTCCAATTTTTGTAATTTTGTAAAAAACACAATAATTGAATAATGTTTCATCTAATGCTATATATTTGAAGAGCTGTGTATTTGCATGGCCATTGTTTTTTTTTTTATCAAATGTGGAAGATGGGTCTTACCAGGAAGACATGTCATACAGATTAGACACACAGACACCACCCACATACTTTCACCTACGAGGGGAAAACATGTTTTTATATCCAGTGTTTGTACTGGCTTTCAAAGAGTTAAGTTTGTCAAGCCTTGAACATCATGCATTTGTATTTGTCCTCTCTCTGTACATGTACATCAGTGGAGGATGGGTGAGGCATAAAGGAATGATCTAGGTGGTGAACAACCAACATGTTAACCAATTTTCAATTTCAGTAACAAAGTAAATTTAATATCCCCTACATTGTGCTCAGCATGTTTCCTTTGAATATACATTCATTTATACTCAAGTGAATTTGAGTCTGGTTAAATATCTGTAACGCCTGACAAAAGATTTCATAATGGTGAACAGGGCACTGAAGTACAACTCAAGCAATCCTAGCTGTTTTGTGTCACAGGTCCACATTCAAGTTGAACTGACAATCAGTGTCAAAACATTCCCAGGGACTCACTAAGTGCTAATGACACTGGCAACATGCTGCTTTAGGGACAACCAAATCAGCAAAGACCCATCTGCAAATTACCTGGTTTGCATGTCACATACATGAAGTCTTTTGACAAAGGTGCCTTCAGGACTCCATTCCTTTATAGCAACTGATGTAATAAGCCAAATCTTGTTGATCTTCACACAGATTTGATGATCTAAAAGTACTATTAAATGTACAAGACCACTATAGAACTTCTGCATGATTTTGCCATTTTATTACTATGAAGAATTACTTACAGTTTTACAATTACTATGAATGACCGTTGACATCCAACTCTGATGAGGTAAACAGATGCTACCAAAATAAATCTCTGCAGTCTTACGCCTAGTAAACACCTGACTGCCCTTTATCCTAAAAGCATCTGTACACTTCTCTGACTTACTTTATAAATAAACTCTCTCTCAGCTTAATTTTGTTTATGCATGGCACACAAACAAAATTTATGTTATCCACTACAGAATCTGATTCATTTGCAGTAGCCTAAAGCATTTATTTCCAGTATTAAGACAATTCCATCCTATTACTAAATTGCCAGTAAATTTTAATAAGGTTGCACTCTGGGAAATAAGGTAAAAAATAATGTAAAAATAGGGGGTGGGGGTGGGGAAGGATTTGTAACAAGCACCAGATATAACATCTCTATTAAATAATGATTAATAAATGATAATAATAGTACTTGACACACATTCTACAGATGAAAACTGAAACACAGATGACATCATCTGTGATATCTGTCCAAAAGCACTAACCACTTTAACACTTTTTATCTGTCGTGGGACATAAATCAGAGGCTCTCCAGGCATAAATAAAAAAAGTACAGATTTCACAATTACTCTTACCTAGAAGCAGTCTCCCCCCCTCGCTCTCTGCAGTCTCTAAAGTCACTATTACACCAGTGGGTGGAAAAGACTTTTTCTTCCAAGTTGTATTTGTTATTCAAAACACCCAATTTACCTTTTTTTTGCATAAGACGCTGCACACAAAAAGGGATAAATAAAAATCCTGCCTCGAAATCCTTTGTCGGCATCCATCAAAAGTAGCAACTCTCTACTACGCAGTCACAGAGGGTGTTTATAAAGACAAGACGTTGTACCTTATCACCTCAACAGAATGTTCCTTTTAGATAATTTAATGACAATTTTGAGTGACGCCTTTAATGTTTAACTAAAACAGTTGATGTGCAAGTTACAGTTCAAAAACAAATGTCTTTCCTGTATTAAAAGACAGGCTCTTCCCTAAACTTCACAGACATGGTTCATGGCTGTAGAACAGTCCTTAGTTGCCCTCCTCATGATGAGACAGATTTGATGTGGACATGCCACAGGTTTATCAAAAAAGTCTGACTTTCTGAAAATGCCTCTTAATGGCTTTCATATTGAAACCTAAAACAAATCATATTTGCAATACCTGTTTTTATGGAGCCCCTAAAGGGACATGAGAAAACTTTTACATTTCTGGTGTGCACCTTAAACATAAAAGCTCTCTTGTGTCACTTTAGGGGCTCCATAGTTTTCCTTATCACTGTGGGCAAAGTTTTACTCTTGGCAACCCCCGCCTCCACGCCCCTGTTTTTTTCGATGCTCCTTCGGGCGTCCTCCTTGTTGGCTGGTGGTCTTCCCGCGACCCGATCCACCACCAACACCACCTCCTCCTGCTCCTCGCTTTCTCCGCTGTCCATGCTTATGACTGGCCATTTCCTCCTTCGCTGCCTGGGCCCAGAGGGCATCAAAACTGCCTGGTGCTTGATAACCTGGCTGGCTGACATCCAGAGGGTCTTTGGAGAGGAGCACCCATATAGCTGGTACATTTCTGTTAACTGTCAGGCTGTCCAACCCAGCACCAGGTTCCAATGGCTCCCACACCTCCTGAACAGTGCGATAGTGCAGCTGGGTGTACTGGTGCAAGCCCCACACTCGCCGTTTCAGGATCTCCACGCAAGTGATGGTTTTGGACACGCTGGGCCCGACTCCAGTGAACATGATCTGTCGACATATCTTCTCAGCAGACCTCTTCGGCTCTGCATCCTCCTCGCCATCACCTTCGCGCTCGGTGGAGCAGGGTTTGTCTTCCATGCGACTTAACGCAAAGCGCATTAGATTGCGGATCTTGCTACCATCTTTCACTCGAACTTCCGGTGTTTCACTATTCAGGCTAGGAAATGGACAGCTGAATGGCTGCTCCACTGTTCGTGCTTTGCTGTAGTTCTCCATACCTCTTATTCCTATTGGGAAGAAAATGGAGCATCAGCTTCATGAGTACTTTCTAGCATTCTAGCATCTACTTTCTAGTAGCATTCTTGCCAAAGTAAGGCATACAACCTACGCAAACAGAGCTCATTTGTATGATTCTTTACCAAACTAGAAAAGCAGTAGGGCGCACACCTCCGCCAAAGGAATACAGGGTCACTGACCCAATATAAATTCCAGAAGGTGTTACGATCACCATCAAAATGTAATCATCTGTTCCTTATCCTAATACCCACGTTGTCCGAAAAAATCATCCAGATCCGTGCGGTATTCATCGACTTGTCTTGCTCACAGACAAACGGACAGACAGACAAACAAACAAACAAACACCGGCAAAAACATAACCTCCTTAGCGGAGGTAACCATACAAACCATACAAGACTAACGTTAGTTACCGATTACTTCTGAGCCCCGTTCAGATATGCTGAAGACCTATCCGACGACACAGAGGGTCCAGTCTCATTAGGTTAAAAGACGTTGACAAAAAATAATGGAAAGCTGGACAAATGTCGCAAAGTTGCACAATGGTCTCGAAATGCAAACGTGCATCGTAATTACAGCCAAAGGCTATCTTTATGTCCAAATTAGAGACTTGAGTCTTAACCAAGGAGCATTATGTTTTGAAGGAAAAGTTAGCCATACTCTTTAGTAAAACTGTCTAATTTCTTCAAATATTTTTCCAGATAGCCCTCCTCCCCATACAGTTGAAAGTAAAATGCAAAATACACGTTTTATAAACTTCACAACTCCTTGAGGATTAGTCTTCACCGATACATAGTAGAAGCTCACCTCACCTGCTGCTGTCGTCCATGTGAAAGTTCTCCTCGGTCAACTCCCTGACGGAAATGTGCCGTATGGTGTCGTAGAAATGAAGTGGCATTCTGGGATATGTAGTAGAGTGGGCTAACTCAAATAAATATTTTGAGTTCATTTTAAATTATGTGTTTATTTGTGGATATTGTGTGTGATAGAAAATCGTTTCATAGACTATTGAGCATTCCATTTGTATGCTTTGTGAAACTGTTTTATTTCATTTTGATATGGCCTAGGGCTGTCCTTTTGTACAAATACCTTTTTAACATAGCCAGTCAGTGTCATTGTTTTACTGTCATTATTTTGGCTTTTTGTAAGCTTTTAGTCTATTGGATTTATGGTAGGTCTAGTCCTCTGTATTTATTTTCTTCTATCATATTAAAGGTGCATTGGCAGAGAATGTTGGACTGACAGTTTGATTTATATCTATCCAGACATTCACTCATTTCGGCCTTGGCACGCCTATTTGCCACCAAATTATCGCGTTTAGTTTCATATTCGTAGTTTGTATATTTTCAGCGTTTGCGCACATCGCTAAGTTTCGTTTCCCAACTGTTGTTTACACCCGCTAGCGTTTGATGCAAGTCAACTTTCGGTTTCCACCTAGACTATATAAATATTGGCAAACAGGGCACCAGTCGGACACTTGAAGAACAGCCGCTGCAGGTTGCATCTCCACGGAGAACCAAACAGCAGACACACTGAACTGATTATTTTCTCACACTTCCAGTTGGTGAGTGTTTTTTTTTAAATACATCCGCCAAAAAAAAAACAACAACAAAAAAAAACTTACACTTTTGCAGAGTAGCCATTTTAGTGTAATGCTAGAAATAGACGTGTCCAGACTTTGACCTATCTGGTGGCACCATTAAACTGTTTTGTTGCATAATGATACCTTTGGGATAAAAAAACAAAAAACGTTATTTCGTTTAATTAGGAAGAACGGACAGTTGCGCACTTCTTGCATTACACTCAGAACTCTGTAAAATCCTTTACAGATGATTAGGCTTATATGAATTAGA
The DNA here is from genome assembly GCA_027481765.1 of Tenualosa thibaudeaui. Lineage (NCBI taxonomy): Eukaryota > Metazoa > Chordata > Actinopteri > Clupeiformes > Clupeidae > Tenualosa > Tenualosa thibaudeaui. The sequence continues at coordinate 7,972,277 of JAIFZK010000015.1, read as the reverse complement.
TTTTTTGCAATTTGCATTTGAATAAGGCGATGGTACATTTGACCACACGGTTCAGGGATGGTTGCTACATGTTGAAAATATAATTTTGGGCTAATGTATTAATATTGATAAGATAGTAGTTGAACTGAACACTTTTAGATTTAGATTTTTAGATTTAGATTTGCCTTTTTCCTGATGCCTATGTCCTGAGACTACAAAACAGTTTACAAACATTTACAAAACAGTCAGTATAAAGTGCTCAAAATAGCTTTCACCTCCCAAAAATAAATAAATAAAATCTTCAGACAAAAGGTAAGGAGTGAAAAACAAGTTTTAAATGACATTATAGTCTCTATAACATTAATGTTTTGTTTTCTTTTTGGCAGTGTTGCTGAGATTTTGGAGGACAGACATCATGGGAGTCAGGGGACTAAAAACGTACATCGAGGAAAATAACCTCCTCAAATGCTGTAATTTCAAAGGTAGCAAGTTAATTATTGATGGGTGTAATCTCAGCAATATTCTTTATGAAGACTCAAGATCTGATTTGAAACACGGTGGGGACTACTATGCTTTTGAGATTTTGATAAGGAAGTTTTTTAAGACTCTGAAAAACTGCAACATAGAGCCCTATGTCATCCTTGATGGAGGAACTGACCACACTAACAAAAAACTGGAGACCCTCAAGAAACGTGCCCAACAAAAAATCAAAATAGGCAAAAATGTGTCTATAGGTCAGCAAAGTTACAACGGTGGTCTTAAACCAGTACTTATGCCACATGTTTTCACGCAGATCCTTGCTCTTCTGAAGATACCATTTATTCAGTGCTTGGAGGAGGCTGATTGGGAAATTGCTGCTTTGGCCAACCAGTGGAAGTGTCCTGTCCTGTCTAATGACAGTGACTTTTTTATTTTTCCGTTGAAAGCAGGGGTTTTACCCATTAATCATTTCCAGTGGGAGAAACCTTCCTCCAGAAAATGCATTCCAGCCAAAATATTTTTAATCTCAAATTTCTGTAAGTGTTTCAGCAACCTAAACCAGCAGCTTCTCCCTGTTTTTGCTGCCTTAGCAGGGAATGACTATGTAAATCTGAATGGGTCTTTTAACTGGGAGAAATTCTCCAGCTCTTGTGGACCCCATGCCCATCTCAATGACATGCTCCATTGGCTGTCTAAATTCGCCAATACAGAGACAGCCATCAGAGCTTTGGTTGAGTGCATCGATGATCAGAAGGCCAAAAATAAAATCCAGGCAGATCTCATGACATGTATACATGAGTATAAATTGACCAAAAGCAACCTGACCCAGTTCTTCTTGAAAGGTGTTGCCCCCAGCAACCTGCCAGAGGCACTGCAGGTTCTACCTGACTGGATCCGGGTGCCACTGTTTGAGGGGAAAATGAGTTCCAGCATTATTGATGTCTTGGTGTTACAGTCAGTTCGACTGAACCCTCAAGTTGAGGACTTTGATTTCCCCAGCAGCAATGCAATCTCACGGCGTATTCGTCAGGTGCTTTATGGCCTTGTGCTGTCTAGACAGAAGCAGAAGGATGACAGAAAGCCTATAGTTGCCCGTGTGGACCCAGAAGCGTGCTATGTGGAAGAATATGACAGAGAAGGCGTGATTCTGACCACTTTCTGGGTAAAGGCTGCCTGCCCTTTCAGGGATCTACATCTGAAAACACTGAACGAGGTAAAACATTGAGTGACTCACTTTTCATTTGAACAGTTCATTGAGTTGATAAATTCCAGGTAAATTCCAGGTGCTTTGACAACATCTGTGTTTGTGTTCTAGGCCCCACGAGAGTTACGACTACAAGTTCTTTTCGACACACTTGGCGTGACCAATTCCATTTCATCACCCATTGCGGCCAAATTTCAGCTTCCTGTCTTTGTCACATGCTATTGGCTGAAGAACGCCAACCCACAGCCATGTTTAGAGCACCTATGGGCTCTACTCCTGAGCTTTGTGTTTGGAGAGCTGGGTGTACAACGTAAGAGTGAGACAGGTACAAGTTCATCTGGCGTGATGGGGTGGGGTGAAGAAAATGCATGAATCGTGCATTTGTTAGAGCACCAAATAGGCTTCATGACTCACCCATTGTATTCAATAGGTGAATAATCCGCTGTCCCACCCTCTTGTTGTGTGTCAACACTCTATAAATAACACTCCATAAATAACACACTGGACACACAGCTGGTTACAGCGTCCGCACCAAACGGGCCAGATGTCCTCGGCCATTTCCAGATGCGACCCCTTCTCTCTCTTCCACTTGCTTCCTGTCTATCTCTATCTAAATAAATAAAAAAATACAGAGAACTGCTCTGTAGAAAAACAACACACAGTTGTTCAATTCTAAATTCTCAATTCTCCTCTCAATTTACATGTAGAACAGAGGGATAGGAAAGGGGAATCATCTGGGTATGCTCTGCTCTAAAAATCTTTGTATTTGCTTCCGCAGGGATTGGGCTAGTGTGGAATAGACTGGACAAACTGCGGCTTCAAACCACAACCAGAGGCCCTGATCTGCATGCAGCACACACCTACAGCCAATGGCAGGCCTGCATGAGAGACGCTTACAAACTCAGCCAACTGTTATGCCTCACACTGCCCCAAATCTGGCCAGAGCCAGAACTTGCTCGGTATGATCACCTTCCTTTGGCCTTACTGCACACAGTCATTAAAGATACAGTCAGCAATGCTAAGCGGTTGGTCAATTTGCATCGTTTTTTGTAACATTCAGCTAATATTTTCTCATGATCATGGGGCAGTGATAGCATAGCAGTGGTAGCATACGGTAGTGGTTAAGAAACCTGGTTGGCATGCTGGTAGCTTGGAAAGTTGAGGGTTCGAATTGCTGCTTATTTTTGTACCCTTGAGTAAGGCAAGGGTACAAAAGATACTCTAAGTAAGACTGGCTCTGAAAAACTGATAGTTGACAAAATGTAAGTCACTTTGGATAAAAGAATCTGCTTATTGCATAAATGAAAATTATCCACAGTGAGAAACAACTGAAACCAGTTATGCTGCATTTATGGTGTCCACAGAATTCTGGTATTTTTCCTATAAAAACTTGACTCCTCTGTAGTTACAAGGTGTACTAAGACTGAAGGAAAATTAAATTTGGCAATTTTCTAGACCGATATGGCATGGAACTATATTCTCATTCCAGCATAACAATCAAGAAGTGCAAGTAGTTCAAGCCATAGATCAAGTAGTTCAAGCCAATGTCCCTTGATAATTATGCCGGAATGAGAGTAAAGTTCCATGTCACCTAAAATTGAGCTTTACCTTTCTCTAATTCATCCAGCCATTCTCTGAGACTGACAATAGCACTTTTAGCCACAGCCTAGCATAGATCACTGAATCAGATTAGACCATTAGCATATCACTTCTTAGCATGTTGTTCAGTGACTAAGAATTCTGATATATTTCCTAATTAAAACACCTGTAGACTCTTCTGTAGTTGAAAAGTGTACTAAGACCTATGGAAAATGAAACATGGCGATTATGTAGATGATATGGAACTATACTCTCATTCCTGTGTACAACCACAAAGGAGAGGTAGCCTGTCCCCGAAACAATAACACAGACTTTCTCTAGGAGCACTAAAGGCAGGAGTGAGTGACCTCTCTGCCATATTTTGCTCAGCCCTCAGTTCAAATTTTCAAAAACATCTGCTAAGAAAAATGGAATGAAGGCTATTATTTCTCATCCTGTGGCTTCTTTGCTCATTTACAGCGTATGATGACAATGGCGTCCCAATGTAAGACGAAACCAAAATGGTTTCGAAACCAAAACTTATGAGCCTTATGAAATCATGTCCTGGTCAGTCAACATAACTATTCAAAAAATATTGTTGCTGGTTCCTATTCTTTGGTTTGAAACAAATTCACATGTATTGGTGACAATTTAGGACATTGGTGTTAGTTACAAAAATAAATAAAATAAAATAAAATAAATGGCAACTGTAGGGGGCATAGTTTAAAAATCACAGAATTGCTTCTAATGTTATCCAGCACCGGTGAAAGCACCTTTGGATTGCAGATTAGTGCATAAATTGTTCCAGAAGGATCCTGGACCATTAAATGAATTCATATTTCCAACAACAGTCTACAGCTCAGTTGTGGTCATAATAGGAGATAGGAGACCTATTTTAACTACCACCCACTACCTCTTCTATCTAGTATATGGCTCTGATCATTATCCTGTCCTGCTTTAACTGTACTGCATTTTTCCAGGACAGCATCCTGTACTTTAATGTTAAACTCATCTCATCCCCAGGCTTTACTGTGGACCACTGGTGCACCAGGCTGCTCTGAGGCTGATGAACGGTGCTACCCCAGAGTCCTTCCTCAGCGGGGGGGCACTTCCCATAAACCTCTTCAGAGATCTCCTACAGGCTGTACAGGACTCCCTGGATAATGGTGTCTGGAAGAGGCTACAGAGAGCATCACCACAAGATAAGCCACACAGGAGAAGAGCCCACACTGTAGGGAACTTGGAAGAACTGGCAAGACAGTTTGAACAGATGTGTGATGATGATGATGATGATGATGATGATGGTTATGGCTATGGAAGGAAAGGCAAGGCGAGGTCTGAGGATGAGGAAGTCGATGTCCAGATCCGCACCAGACACAAAAAGAAGAGCAGGGCACTGCGAGATCACAGTCCTGGGAAACTGAATAAGCGAGACAGAGTGATCTGGGCCTAAGACCACTGAAATGAACTCAAAGAATTTAATTTCTAAAAATAATAATAATTTCTACTAAGTTAAGTTTCTGGAAATGTGTTTTGTTGCAATACTTACCATTTGAATGTTTCTCAAACCAGATGGAATCATAGTAATTAATATAATATGCTCTATATCTTTTAATAATTGAATGTTTTAGTCTTTTCCAGTTGTAATTGTAATTTTATATGTATGTAAATGAAATGGTAATGCACTGTATATGGGCAATTCCACTGAAAATGAACTTTTTCGTCACATCCATAACATATGTAAATGATTACATGAAGTTTGAGTATTTGCTATTTTTGACTGTAGAACTTACATGAAAAAGCCATTTTACTGGCGTCATGGATGTCACAAAAAGTCAAATTTCTTTGGAATTGCCCATATTTTAATTTAGTTTTTTGCTCTGATACTTGACCTTATTTCCATGTCCTCATGCAGAGTCTAAAAGAGCAGATCCATACAGAGCGAGATCCTGAACCATCAAAGTCTTAACTGTCATGAAACACCCAATCAAGAGGCAGATTCATGCTAGTTAAACATTTGAGGGTTAAGGGCTTAGGGCTTAGTGGGGACAATTTGTATACTTTGAACTGTAATTTCACATGATGGCACACATGCCACATTGAAGTCAGAGATGATTCATGATTGTTATTCCTGTAGTTTTATAGTCTGGGTAAAAATAGACAGAAGGTCTGGAGATGAGCAATGAACTTCCAGTTTCCAAGGGCACAACAACCAAAATTAAATTTAAAATGAAAAACAGTGAAAGTTGAACGCTCACCAAACTCTTCAGAAGTGCAGCTAACAGAGACATAGTAAGTGCCATGTTAACTTAATTCAGTGCCAGTGGTGCATTTTGATTTTCTCAAATGTTTTTGGCATTTCAAAAGCACACCTATTTAGCTAGCCACTTTTACGCTGGTTAAAACTGAGGCTGATTATTTCTGAAGTAAAGATTTACCTTGGCTTGGATATTGTGTGTATGATGTTGTGCATGTTATTAGGCCAGGTGAACGATTTGATAATTTTCTGGTCTGTGTAACGCTTTGCAGTGCTTTGTTCTATTTGCAGAATTCACATGAAAAAAAGAAGAATGGGCTCAAAACATTTTCCATCTTTCAGACTACTTAGTGCATATATAATTTATGTTATTTTTTAATTTTACTGCTGTTCAAGGCTATTTTTTAAAATGGTAAATACTGAATTTCAAACAAATATAAACATTTGTCAACATTCCAATTTTCAATTTCTGCGTCGTGAACCATCCATGCAAGGGGATGTCCCAGTCATTGGAATGTCCTGGTTCAGGTGGCACCACTTGCCATTCGTAGAGGTATAAATGAGATGGATGGCGTCAAATGAAAGTCCAATTCAGCTTATGGTATACCAAGTGCGTTCGAGACATACAGCAGGCGTATGCCTATAGGCTACAAGCTACCCATGTTCAATGACAAATTCTCACAAAGCTGATGACTTGCCAGCTATTGCCACAGAGATGCAGATGCCTTTGAATTATTGCTATGACACTAGTAAAGTGATGAATGACCTCAACCTGACAAGAAAACCCCAAGCAAACACAATGCAAAAAATAAAACAAGCGACAGTAATTAATTTGCTGACTAGTCTGAAAAAAGGATAATCGAACGGACCTTTTCTTATCTTCACGTTGTTTTATTCAAAGGTCCCATAATGTAATATAGGTTATAGCCTTTTAGTAACACATTACCAGCTGGCAGTATTAGCGGCATTCTTTGGCATTCTCATAGACATCTTAAACATTCTTCACCTAGTATTAGCCTAATTTAGTGAGTGCATTATAGTAGCAGGACACATCTAACCCCAGTTGTCGCTAGAGAAATTAAAGTTCCCTTTGGCTTTTACAGCAGTAAGTCAGAAGAGATGATAATCAGGCCTATTTACGGTCTATCCTCTTTGCATGAAAGGGAAGTTCATTTTTTTATTGGGTGGTTTAGAACAGGGTGTTACCCAACTCATGCATCCACCATCAATCATTCATTCACTTAGGGTGACATCAGTTAAATTGGGCCACATTTTGGTTAATTGCTTAGGAAACTAATAAAAAACAATGTATGACACTGGTTTATGTTTTTTTAGTTAATAAGGACTGTTTTTAATATTTTACTGTTAAATTGATTTTGATATTGATATTGATATATAAAAACCATTCAGGTTCCATTTAAAACATCAGCTCACACATTTTTGAGATAGTGTTCAGGTAAAATGGGCCACCTGATCAGCTAAAATGAGCCAGTAATCAGCTTAAATGAGTCACTAAAATGCAAAGCAAAACATTAATTTATCATACAAAATTTAAGATTAACTTGAATTATAACACACAAAAAACAATGTAACATTACATATAATTCATGACGTCATTAAAATGTAAAAACATGATCATTCTGAAAATCTAGTTTGTGTGTGTGTGTGTGTGGCAAGTACAGCATAACTTTGCCAAGAGCCCTTTTGAACATATATTAAACCTACAGCTGGTTAGAAACTAATAAAGGCAAAACAAGGACACTGAATTTAGATTGAACCCCTGCACATGGTGAGGTGTGTGTGTGTGCACTGTGACTGTATGTGTGTGGTGTCTAAGGGGTTTTATAGGCAATCCTGACAAAAGAAGCAATCATCACAGATGCTGTTGTCTTCTCAACAGCCCTTGTGAAACCAGGTCCTGCACTTCCCACTTCCACTTCCCTCTCTCGTTTTGGCATAGAACATAGAACACTGAATGTGACAGACTGCCCATAACAAAAGAAAACCATGACAAGTTATAACAAGAAAGTCATCAGTTTTATATGATTACAGACTGAAAAGTGGAGTTAAATATTATGGTTGCACATCCAGTGGATGTTAAAGGTGGTTCTTCCTGTGGCGTGAATATGTTAAACAGGGCCGTCTCTTCCTCTGGAACAGACTCAATCCTGCCAACAGTTTCTTCATACACCACCTCATCATCCTGGAATAGGAGTAATGGGGGTGCCTCAGGTATTGTGGTAGGGTGATGGGCGAGAGCTGGTGGTGTCTGGGGTCTGCTGAGTGGGGCTGGCAGTGACTGGGGTCTGCTCGGAGCGAATGGGAGAGTGGGTGGCAGGATTCTCTCTGTTGTTTTGCAAAAGCACTCTCCAGTCTTGAACTGGTGTTGAAGACTGGACTCATCACAGTTTCAGAGGTGTGATGGAATTCCCTCAAGGCCAAGTGTACAGAACAACGTTTCATAGTCCCGGAACCACTGGCTGACCACTTGCTTGTTGAGACCTGCGGCCCTTGCAGCTGACAGGACTTCAGGTTTGCGCATCCCAAGCCCCGGGTTACGCTTTATAAAGTTGTGGAACCAGTAATAGCCTGCACGGCCAGCCTTTTGTAAAAAGCCTTTTATTTCATTCTGCAGTGCATACTGGAAGGCCAGCTGCTGGACTTCACGCTTGGTGAGAGGGAACCCCCTCTTTGCCATGGTTTTTAATAATGCAGCAAGCTCCTTCTCTGCTGCCTCAGGAAGATATGGTTTCCTTTCGGAAACGTGGTCAGACCCAACAATTTTGCCATTCATGCCTCTTTGAAGCGTGGCCCGTGGAAGGTTCCCTTGAAAGAAAGTGCACACTTAATTTTACTCCTTTCTCAATTCCCTCTTTATACTCTTACAATGCTCCCTGCATTCTCTCCTCTAACCACTGATTGTACTTTCCACTTCCCCTGTGAACATCCTTTTCCCCTCTCTCTCTTCCTTTCTCCTTCTCTCCTCTCCTCTGTCTTGTTTTCTCCTGCCCTTGTCTCCTCTGCATTCCTGTCTTCCCCTCTCTTTTTGTCCCTCTTTCTGTCTCCTCTCCTCGCTGTTTATTCTCGTTTGCCATGATCTGGACATATTACAGATACATTCATGTTATTTATATACACATGTTGCTCTGCACCAAAGCGAACACACACACACACACACTTGAATAGAATAGAAAGTACTTTACTAAAGGAAATTCAGGAGGGATAAATATAAGGGAAATGTGGAGAAGCATGTAATATACATACCATCAAAATGCTATGCTATATATCATCAAAATATTCTCTGAAGCAGGCTCCTTTTAGCTGAAATGCATGGCTCAACTTACCTCAGTACATTAAGGTAAATTGGGCCACCAACAAAAAATGCTTTTTCATTAAATATAATTTGGCTAAGCAAAAATCTAGCATGATATCTGATGATGTATATTTGCCACTAAATCGATCGAACTTCGACCAACTCAGTGCTGCCTTTTTGGTGGCTCAGTTTTTATTAAGTTTCGTTTACCAAGCTGCTGATAAGAGCCTGCGAGTGAGGCACTTTAACTTTCAGTTTCCAAGTAGTCATTCACCGAACAAACAGCCAGGCGGACAATTGAAGAAGACTTCGGCGACATCAGCTGACAGATACTGGGTTTTTCCATTTTCTTGCTCTTCTAGGGAGATTGGTGAGCGATTTGGCCTTATTCAACAAAAAAATCTAAAGACGAGGCTATTTTAAAGGAATTCGTTAGAAATAGCAATATAAGCGAGGCTACACCTTGACATGACATTATGTAGACATGGCTACCAACTGTGATTCTACATTACAAAATTCTTGTTGGAGGTTAGAATTTTAAAGTAGTCTAAATGCCCCTGTAAAGTATATAGGCCAAGGCTATATAAATTAAATTTGTTAGAGAGGATGGGTCATGATCACAAAACAGGGACAAGGCAAGAAACATCTTTTAAGTAGCATTATTTACATACATTTTTAGGCTACATTAAATTTTATAAGCCGTCTCTTTTTTCTGGCAGTGTTGCTAAGAACTTGGAAGACATCATGGGAGTCAAAGGACTGAAATCTTACATAGAGGGAAAAAATCTCTATTTAAAAGACTGTAATTTTAAAGACAGCAAATTACTTATCGATGGCTGTAATCTCTGCAGTTCTTTTTACAAGGTCTCAAAATTTGATTTGAAACACGGTGGGGATTATTATGCTTTTGAGATTTTGATGAGGAAGTTTTTTAGGACTCTGAAAAACTGCAACATAGAGCCCTTTGTCATCCTTGATGGAGGAATTAACCACATTAACAAGCAACATGGAGAAGAAAGAATTAAAAAACAGAAAGATTTATCTTTCGGACGGCGATGTTACTATGATCGTAATTTTCCGACACTCTTGCAACCTGTTTTCATACAGATGCTCTCTCTTCTAAAGGTACCATTTATTCAGTGCATGGAGGCGGCTGATAAGGAAATTGCCGCTTTGGCCAGTCAGTGGAATTGTCCTGTCCTGTCTAATGACAGCGACTTTTTTATTTTTGAGCTGAAAGCAGGGGTTTTACCCATTACCCATTTCCAGTGGGATAAAGTTTCCACCCAGAAGTTCATTCCAGCCAAAACATTTTTGATCTCAAATTTTTGTAAGTGTTTCAGCAACCTGAACCAGCACCTTCTCCCTGTTTTTGCTGCCTTAGCAGAGAAATTGAATGGGTCTTTAAGTTGGGAGAGATTCTCTCGCTGTAGTGGACCCCATGCCCGTCTTGATGGCATCCTCCATTGGTTGTCTGTCTTCTCAAATAAAAAGAAAGCTATTGGAGCTTTGGTTGACAGCATTAAAGATCAGATGGCCAAAAATGAAGTCCAGAGGACTCTCGCAACATGTATGAGCAAGTATAAAATGATGAAAAGCAACTTGGCCCAGTTCTTCTCAGAAAAAATTGCCCCCAGCAAACTGCCAAAGGCGTTGGAGGTTTTGCCTGACTGGATTCGGATGCCCCTGTTTGAGGGGAAACTAAGCTCCATTGTAGTGAATGCTTTAGTGCTGCAGTCAGTGCAACTTAGCACTCAAGTTGAGGATTTTGACCTTAGCAGTAGCAATGAAACCTCAAGGCCTATTCGTCAAGTGCTGTATGGCCTTCTGTTGTCTGGACAAAAGCAGAGGGATGACAGAAAACCTATAGTTGCCTGTGTGGACCCAGAAGCGTGCTATGTGGAAGAATATGACAGAGAAGGTGTAATGCTGACCAGTTTCTGGGTAAGGGCTGCCTGCCCTTTCAGTGGAAAAGATCTACATCTGAAAACACTGAATGAGGTATGACATTAAGTGATAATTCATTTTTCATTTGGACAGTTCATTGAGTTGATAAATTCCAGGTAAACACAGCTATCTGAATTGACAATGTCAATGTCTGTGTTCCAGACCCCACGAGAACTACGACTACAAGTTCTTTGTGATACACTTGGAGTGACCAAACCCATCTTTAAACCTTATTCATCACCCATTGCGGACAAATTTCAGCTTCCTGTCTTGGTCACGTGCTATTGGCTGAGGAAAGCTGACCCACAGCCATGTTTAGAACATCTGTGGGCTCTACTTCTGGGGTTTGTGTTTGGAGAACTGAGTGACCAGTACAAGGGCAAGACAGGTACAAGTTCACCTGGGCTGATTAAAAAAAAAAAAAAAAAGCATGAATGTGCTTCATGACTCACCCACTGCATACAGTGACTGATCAGTCCTTAGCCACACCCTCTTGCTGTCTATCTGACCTAGCAACTGTAACAATGGGGAATGTATGACTTTAACAAAGCGCATTCTTTTTACAAAGCGCATTCGATACATGTTTATTTTAAAATCTACATATTTGAAAACTAGAAGACTGAAGCTTTCCAGTGGTGTTACTCACATGTTTCTAGGACAAAAAACTCACGGAGCTACAAACGTGTTTTTGAAGCAGCCCCCTAAAGTGTTAATATGCCTCCTTAATTAGAACCAAGCAGTACAGTGGCAAGTAAACACATATGGAAAAGTTCTGATGAAAAACTAATTCTTATCTGTATAACCCCAGCCAACAATTGTATGTTGGCACATTGTTCCTCTTAATGCGCAAAGAGGGGGAGAAAAGGGGAATGTAAAAATATAGGGAATGTTGTCTTCCACAGGAATTGCACTTGTGCGGAATAGACTAAACAATCTACGGCTTCACACCACACCCAGAGGCCCGGACCTGCAGGCAGCTCACACCTACAGTCAATGGCAGGCCTGCATGAGAGACGCTTACAGGCTCAACCAGTTGTTGTGCCTCCCTGTGCCCACACTCTGGCCAGAGCCAGAACTTTCACGGTATATTTACTTCCCTTTTATGTTTACTGGCCCTACGGCATACAATCATAAAACAAGATTAGTGCACGCAAATGGTTCCAGAAGGGACGGCACAATGAACTATTCAGCACCACTTCCTTAAATCAGCTTCTTGAATATGGATGGAAGGTCTTTTATCTTGGTTATATAATCGTAATGAATGAAGCAATCCAAAGGGTCAGCGACCAATCATGTAAATGACACCAGAAAAAAACAAAAACATTGTAAGACATAAGACTAGAAAGGCTGGTCAAATCACTAACCCATTTTATAGTCTGTAATCCAGGACAGCATCCTGTGCTGTAATGTTAAACTAGTCTGTTTCCCAGGCTTTACTGTGGACCACTGGTGCACCAGGCTGCTTTAAGGCTGATGAATGGCGCTACCCCAGAGTCTTTCCTGAGTGGGGGGGCAATCCCTAGAGAGCTCTTCAAAGATCTCCAACAGGCTGTGCGGGACTCCCTGGATGACCGTGTCTGGGAGACCCTAGAGGCAGCCAAGGAGGCGAAGAAGAAGATAAGCCATGCAGATAAGCCCAGGAAGAGAAGAAGAGCCCACACTGTAGGGAATGTGGAGGAACTGGCAAGACGGTTTGAACATATGTGTGATGATGATGAGGATGATGATGGTTATGGCTGTGGAAGGAAGGGCAAGGCGAGGTCTGAGGATGAGGAAGTCGACTTCCACATCCGCACAAGACACAAGAAGAAGAGCAGGGCATTGCGAGATCGCAGTCCTGGGAAACTGAATAAGCGAGACAGAGTGATCTGGGTCTAACTGAAAGAATTTAATTTCTAAATAGTACCGTCTCTGGAAATGTGTTTTGTTGCAATACTTATGAAATATTATATTAATTAATATGAAATCATAGTCATTAACATAATATGCACAATATCTTTTAATATTTGAATGTTTTAGTTCATATGGGAAATTCCACGGAAAATTGAACTTTTTCATTAGGTCCATAACGTATGATATGAATGATTACATGATATTTGAGCATTTGCTATTTTGACAAAAAATCAAATTTCTGTGGAATTTTTTATTTTGTTTTCTGCTTTGATACTTGACCTTATTTCCATGTCCTCATATCCATACATATATAAATCATTTTTGTACTGTCTGCTTTGATACTTAATTTCCTTATCCTCAGTCTACAGGGAAAAACCCATAATTCACTAAGGATATGTGATTTTCTTTCTCTCACACAATTTAGTATGTGCAAGGCATAGCTTAATGCCATGTAAAGTCTTACATAAAACCCAGTGGACCAAGCTATCAAAATATTTCCTATATATTCACCCCATCTGCAGTCTGTCTGATATCCTCGGCAACTTGTGCCCATTTGTTTGGTTATTGATTTCTACTCTTTAACTTGTTAAAAGTAAAAAAAAAAGATTCATCAGCAAAGATTTATCAGCAAACTAAAATGTCTCATCTGTTGAGCCTCCTGCTTGACCTAAACAGTTCTGGTGGGTTATTTTGATACCTAATAGTGTCCTTGTTGACCGTTGTTCATATTTGTCATGCCATTGACCAAACTGATTGTTGTACAATTCTTAGAAAATCCTAATTAAAAGAGACACAGGAATTGAATTCAGCAATATTACCTTTGAGATACAATCCTCAGAGTATCTGAAGAATTAAGATTCAAATATGATGTCTTCAAAAATGATGGGACTTAAAAAACATGAACCAGCATTATTTTAACATCAATATTAAATGAAGTTGATTTTAAGACTTGAAAATTGTTATTTTTATGTAATTTATGTGTCATTTATGTGTAATTTTTATGTCAATGTCATTTTGGTTTTTGACTTTGTCAAGGCATTTGTTCACCTGGATCAACAATCGACTTATTGTTGATACAGGTGAAACTGCTCATTTGAATGCTTATGATTCTAATAACACATGGACGCAATCTTACCAGGTAGCTTTAAAGAAGTACAATGACCTTTGCATACAAAACATACCAACTAAACCACATAAGCAACATACCAATACTGTCTCTGCAAGTACAAAGGTAATAGCCCTGCCTCAGTATACTCTCTAGTTCAAAGTCATTGTTTTAAAGAATTCATCACACTAGTCATCTATTCCTAAAGTAAGTGTTTTGTTTGTCTTAAGACAACCTTTTGTAAATAAGTGCTAGGTAAAATACATAATTTCATGGAATGTGATGGGGAGACGATTTTGTGTGTGTGTGTGTGTGGGCACATGCATCACGACTAACTAGTGTCTCCTGTTTTAGGGGGCCATATAATTTGCATCATGCGATATAATTTATGGTTTTGTTTGTCTGTTTTGATGTTGGCAAATTATTAATCTATGCCACCTCATTTTACAGTTTATTTAAAAAATTTGAATATACAAGTTTATTCTCAATTAGCCACACAGAAATTGCTTGACATGTGCAAAACACAATGAAAAATAAATAAACAAAAGATTATTTAAAAAAAAAAGAAAGAAAAGCACAATCTTTACAATCGTCATTCCTTATTGGTTGTTGGTTTAAGGGGACAAAACTGCAAAGCTGAACTAAACAGTTCACCTCGACAAAACCTTGAGGTTTTTTGAGGAACACAAAATATTAAGCTAGTGGCAGAAGCTAAAAAGACGTACCTCATGAACCCCCCCCCCACCCAGAGGTTATAGTCCATGCTTCATACTCTCAGGACATGGGCCATCTACTCCAGTGAGCAGGCAATGGCCTACAGTAGCCAGTACAGTAAATAGAGTGCACCTACAGCATAGAACAGTGTTAACTAATTCAAAGATGACTAAATACCAGGTGTCGTGGAAATGGGTGCTCAGGCCCTAAGTAACCAAACTGTTGACAGCCTAGTGAGGGGCATGACCAGTAAACATACCAGAAAATAATTAAAAAGGAAAGAGACCTAAAAAGAGAGTAAACCACTTCTGTTGTGTAAAATGATTATCATTTGTTTATATCCCTAATATGATATAAAGACACTAAAACTTCCACCAGGCATATACATTTTCATGAAAAAAAATTGTACCATGTAGGCAAAGACCAGACATCCTTTTAAAACAATAAAAAATAAAAATTGGGGAAGAAAAAAAAATTCCAACTCCAAGTATTAGTCACCTTTAACTTTGGAAATATATTATATTCTGCCAAGAAAATATTCAATATTCAAAAGGAAAATAGACTACACACACTCAACTCTCATTTGAAAGCACAAAATACCTTCTCCCATGAAGCTCTAGCATGGTGGGCCAGAATGCGGAATGCAGATTGTTTTGTTTTGTTTGATGTTCCACAAAACTATGATAAGTGGACTGTGCTTGCAGTTATTTAATGACGGGAAAAAGGTCGACAGCCACTGTCTGAACCCTTACAGTATTTTATACATTAAAAAAAAATATATATTTTCAGGCAGTGTGGAAAAACAAACGGTCTCAAAGCAGCACACCAAAAGCTTTGTTGTTGTTGAAGAGTCTTGGAGAAGGGAGGGCAAAGCGCTAGCTGAGAACAAGGCTCAGCAAAGGAGATAGCTGGACTGGATGTGGGACTCAAACCAGTGCACAACCATAGTCTTTCAATGGGGGGGAAGTGAGTGACATTCCTGCCCTTGAGAAGGACAAGGTCAACCTGGTTAGTCACTCACTTCACTCTCCTGCTCTCTCTCCCTTTCTAGTTCTGTCCTTGAAGTCGGTTTCAGTCAGCCTGCTGACACACACACAAACAAACCCACTCATACACATACACGCGCACACACACACACATACACAGTAACTGAATGACAGTCCAGAAGAAAAAAATCATTGCACCCAGAGCCAATGTTCACCACGGTCCTCTTCGTGTGACACAACGTGCGTCATACTTCATGGAAAGAGTCTGTATTGTCGGTCTGGTCACGACCCCTCCTCTTCTCACCTCGCAACCTCTCCAGCTTCTTGATCAGCTCCGAGACGACACACACCGAGGACGTGAGGCCTACTAGAAACATCAGGTCTGCAGACAAGCACATAAACAAGCACACACATTAAGTCATACACTAATCACAAATAAATGACACCTTAACCTATTCACCAAGACAATAAAAGCAGTGTGTGACATTAACATCACGTGAAACAGAATATCAGTGCAACTTCATAATAGTATATTTGGCAACTGATATTAGGGGCATCGCGTCTCCAGTTTGTACATGCTACACAGATCTGAAATGGAGTATACTATACTAGATACATTACTTGCTGTTAGCATATGGAGTCCAGAGGAGGCTTGTGCATCTTACCCAAGACACTGAGGCTCTCTGTTTGGAAGACCTTCTGCAGTGGTGGGAAGTAGATGACCAGCAGCTGGCCCATGATTGAGCCCAGCACAGCATAGCAGAACATACGGTTACTGCATAGGCCCATTTCATGCACCATACGCGTCTACAGAGGAGTGGGGTGTGTGTGTGTGTTTTTTTTTTTTTTTTTTTGGGGGGGGGGGTCAAAGGAAAAGAAGGAGGTCAGCTTACAGACAAGTCACTGTCAGGCAAGCATCTCTGTATACTGCTGTAATTTTAACAGAGAATATGACATGTTGTTTTTGTGTTCCTTTATTGTGTAGTGTACTGTGATTGACCGTATCTGGCCACGGTAACATAAATATATCAAGTTTATGGAATAAGAAATGCTTCTATCTCTTTTTTTTCTATGAAAGTAACATTACACAACACAAATTAAAAGAAAGGTTTGTGGATAGTGATGTATTTGTACTCTATGTATTTCTGTGGCATAAATACACTGACACACAGTGCAGAAAAAAGGATAAAATAACAGGAAGGAAGTTGCTTCTGTTGTGGTGGATTTTGCACAACATGAATTTTAAAAAATGACAAAAAAAATGTTGGTTACAACATACAGCTTCAATTAGTGGAAGAATTTTTGCTGTGTACCTGTGTGAACTGTATGTGAAAGACTGTTAAATTGTGTTTGTACTATAAAATCTCTGTGCATGTACCTGTGAGCGCGAGCTGAGAGCGTTGAACATGTCAAAGAAAACAAAACAGGTGAAGGTCATGGTGGTGTCCCTGGGCGTGATCACATTATCCTGCAGCTGATTGGGGGGGGGGGGGGGGGTTGGGGAGACAAGGTTTCAGGAAGGTGCAGTGATATTTGGTTAAAAAAACAAAAACAAAAAAACAAACAACAACAAAAAAAAAACCTCTCAACATCCAATACAACTAAAAAAAAATATATAGCTACTATTTAAGGACTTCAGGTTGTTTATTGTCACACATGGAGGGGTGTGGTGATGTGTAGGAGGTGCAGTGGTCAACATGGTGGTGAGAAGCATGAGGAAACAACAAATTCCTTTCCTTGCCAACACTGCATATAATACAGTACTAAAATGTGCAGGATAGTGACATACTTGTCAAAGAGGACCCTGAGGATACTGATTCTCACTTGCATTACACTAATTCCTACCAAACAACAACGGGTTCTGTCAGTGCTGGTAGAAGAGAAAAGGTAGGGGACAGCTAAATTAATCACATTCTTGGAAGTACAATAAGGAGAGACAATTTCAAGTTGGAATTTCAGTTATTCTGGAAGATGTCTGATTAGTGGGTGATGCTGAGAACTTGGAATTGATTTAAAGCCTTTTATTCATCTTCCATATGCTAAATAGATGGCAGTGATGGTGTGTGTGTGTGTGTGTGTGTGTGTGTGCATGTTTCATGAGTGGCCCCATACCTCTCTCCAGAAGACAAACAATGTTCCACACACTATGATGAAGGATGACACCAGGATCTTGACGATGAGGCTGCGTGTGATGATGCTGTCACGCACGTTCCGCGGAGGCTTCCTGATGACATCAGGGTCCACTGGCTCCACCCCCAGGCTGAGAGAAAGGACAGAGGTGCATGATGATGAGACTGTGGGTCTGGGCTTATGCAGCCAAATGAGGTGTAAATGTGCTGCACCTTACAACTTATACCTGGACTAAACAACAAGATAAAGTTGAGTCTTGCTAGCTTGCTAACTGCAAGTGGTGTGCGAGTTCTTTGATTGACCTTTATATGAAATTATGCATCTTTATGACTTTTCTGGTGTGCAACAACCATTCTGCTATAACTAAAGCATCTCAGGCGGAACTAGAAGAGTGAGTGGATGGTTCTCCAAGCTCTGCTGTGTTACCTCTGAGCAGGAGGCCCGTCCATGATGATGTTGATCCAGAGGATCTGCATGGCATTGAGGGGGTTGGGGAAGTTCATGAGGGTGGCTAGGGAGATGAGAGTAAGGGCCGCGATACTCCTGAAGAGGTGGAAACAGAAGGCATTAGGAATCAATGTTGGCAGTACATAATCTGACCACTAGAGAGCACCCTACTACATTAGTGTATGGAGGCACATACAGTACAGCGACGTGACTCTCTACTTTTGAGATTGGCCATTATTTAAACATGTGAGTTCATTAAAGCCAAAAGAACTCACGTGCTCAGCTGGAAACGCACAAAGTTCTTGATGTTGTTGTATATGCCTTTGCCCTCCTCAATGGCAGACCTGAAGTATAAAAACGAAAAATCAGGTCAGCGTTGCCTGGGATACAGTGGAGCAGTTCCAACACTGGGGCAGTAACAAAAGAGCTCCGCGATAAACCTCCGAAACTCAACATTCCAGTGTTCTCACATGATGGTCTGGAAGTCATCATCCACGAGGATCATATCTGCCGCCTCCTTGCACACATCAGTGCCAGTCTGGCCCATGGCCACACCAATGTCGGCCGCCTTCAGTGCCACGGCGTCATTCACACCATCTCCCGTCATGGCTACAACAGCCCCAATGTTCTGTAGTGACTGTTGGGAACATTTGTGCATCAATCAGAAGTCCAGGGAAGGCTTAACTGCTTACAAAGACCTGACAAGTTTAGTTAGAGGACATCTACGATCTGACTCGTAGGAAAAAAAACAAAACAAAACAAAAAAAAACATTTATTGTTGCTTTTGCTTCTTACCTTGACTATTTTCAGTTTATGTCTGGGACTGGCTCTGTAGAACACCACTATCTGTAAGGTAAAAAAAAAGAAATTCTTCCAAATTCCAAATCAATTTGCACTTTTCATAAAGTTAAGCATTTGGGATATTTGATCTGCTACAGTGAGATGACAAGGGAAGGCTCTGTACCCTGGGGACTATCTGAGAGAGCTGTTGGATATCCATCTGGTCCACCTCCTCACCAGACAGGGACTGGGAGCCCTTTGTGTAGAGACCCAACCGACTCGCTGAGAAGGGGAACCATTGGAGAAAGAAAATAAACAATGGAATAAAGACAAATACAACAGAATATGGGACAACAGTGACAGAACACGTCATGTTATGAGTTATGTTGCAGGAAAGAGCAGACAGCTGTAACCCTCATTCACATAGAGAGACAGAAGGTAGGGAAGAGACAGAACAAGTGACGCGTGTCCTAACTGCAAGCAAGCATCAGGTTGTCATGTAACATCCGACTGCTCCATGTCTACATCGGGTCTGTTAAAAATGTTATTCTGTTCAGAGAGATTCTCCGTTCAATCTAGCCGAGCAATGTGACATGAGTGACAGCAATAGACAACATAGAAAAAGTCACTGCGTCACATCACATTCAGTTAGGATATTCCAATTGAAAATAAAGTAATCAAATTGATTCTGCCAACAACACTTGGTTGCGTCGCTTGCACTTAGGACACAGTGTAACAGAAAGAGAGGGAAAGAAAGAGAAAGCAAGACAGATATATATATATATATATTTCTTTGGAGGGGACAGAAAGAGCGAGAGACTCAAAAGACAAGTCTTTACCAATAGACACAGCTGTCTCCTGCGAGTCGCCCGTAATCATCTTGACAGCGACGCCAGCATTGAGGAGGGTGCCCACTGCGTCCTTCACCCCTGCCCTAGGCGGGTCAATCATGCCCACCAGACCCAAGAATGTTAGGTTGCCCATCTCAGAGCCAGACGCAAATGCCAAGACTGCGGGCAGAGTGAGAGGGGAGACATTAAGTGGCAACCATGACACACCAAATAAATCAACAAAGGTCGTGGTGGAGAACGACTTTAAAACAAGTCAAGTCTGCATCACATTATCTGTGACACTGGAACTCTGAGTTTGCAGAACCTGACATAGTTACTGACAGGCAAAACAGGCGATTTAGCTGTCTGTGACACTTCTGGGAGTGCTGGAACAAAAACAACTTTCATCAATTTGACCTCATGGCCTGGATAAATGTCACTGAAACCAGGGCAGGGCCAGTGACAAAAATAATATCTTGGTATATAGCATTTTGAAGATGGATGTTTTTTTAAAGGCTAATAATATCTACACATACAAGTTGACTATGGAAATATATTTAAGATTGTAAAGTTAATATCTCTGAAATGTGTTTCTATTTTAAAAGACAGGATGTGACCTGTTTCAAACCCTAACAGCACTGTTTGGCCAAGGAGGTTGAAAGTCACATACCCCTCAGACCAGCTGTGCCCATGTAGCTCTTTTGCTGCTGGAAGAGCTCCCTCTGCTGGTTGGTGAGCGGGAGTGTTACTCCTTTACTGTTGTACCCACTGCAGCAGCAGATCACCTGCTCGTACGCCCCCTTCATGAAGTAGGTCCCAAGCTTGTCCTGAATAGCAGGGTACATGATATCACAGTATCTGTTAATCCAGAGTTTTAACATGTGCAAAAGAGATAAAAATACATCAACTCCAGCAACACACACACACACACCAACCCTATCACCCCTTATCAGCCAATACCATAATGTCCCTGCACTGGTCGCACACACACACGTACACACACATATATATGCACACCCCAGTCTGTGATAACATTCTTCTGTTAGCAATGCGCTGCTAATGAGAACATGCTGCTCAGTGGTAATGCTGTTTCTGTGTCAGTGCCAGTGGAAATAACCATGGTGTAAACATGACCCTCTGAGAGAGAGGGGGAGGGGAGAGGGAGGGGGAGAGAGAGAGAAACTGCGGCACTGTGACCAAGAGGCCTGCTCACCTGCTGGGTCCGGTGAACACAACGAACGGCCATCCACTTCTGTTCTGATGTGAAGGGATAATCCTCTAGCCGGACATACTCCTGATGCACCCCATCTAGACCCATCTGCAGAACAAACGCACATACGCACACATTCAGCACACAAACTTTTGAACTAGCCAACAGGCTGGCTACCTGGCTTGCTTGCTTGCACTTTTATGTGTTTACTCACACGGTCAGAGGGTAGATATATACAAATAAACAGGTGTACTGATGGAAAGATAAGAAAGACAAAGACACATCGATAGAGAAGTACCTACTAGTACCTCAGAGGTGCCGCAGTTTGGTGAATTTGAATGGCAGACAAATTTAGCAAACCGTATGCAAGAGGCAACCCATCCATGAAGGGCAATGGGGAACCGTAAAATAAGAGTCCATTACATCATGACAGACCCATCTCTCTTCTCCGTCCCTGTCGCCTGTGGAAGGGTCATCGTCAGCAGGGCTTACTCTGCAAAAACACCCACTACCACTGGGAAAACTCAATATGGGAGTATCCTACTGCTCATCCCTTGGCTAACTACTATTCATGCAGTTAGCATCACCAGACTCATTTAGCAGCATGTGCACATGCTATTTTACTCGTAAGTGACAGGAGAGTGGGGATAAACCAGACAACTGTAGCAGTGGCCCAGCCCTTTCCCCACTCCCACTGACGCCAATTAGAAGTTATCGCCACCCCAACACACACACTGCTGTTTCTGACACTCCTGTAGCCTGTAGTTCAAGGCTGCCATGTCCCTTAGTGCCAGCCCTCTCCACCATCACTACACTGGCATTACCCGTCTGATACCCATCAGGTCCTCCTCCCTCAATCCCTCTTTCTTTTTTGTTCTCCTCTCCTCCCTCTCTCACTACTGCTACAACTACTCTTCCTCTCCTTTCTATGTCTCTCGACTCACACACTCCTTTTCTCTTTTCTCCTCTCCATCCCTCCACCTTTTTCCCCCCTCTCCTCGTCACCTCCCCTCTCCCCTCCAGGAGCTGTTGTTGCTGCTGACTCACTCCGTCTGGAGCGCCTCTGTGATACACTCCTCTGGGGCCAGTGTCCGTCACTCTGCATCAGCTGAGCATGAGCCCCTGCCCGCTAGCCAGCTCATTACCAGCTGCCTGCCACCACCCCCGCCAGCACGCCAATGCAATCTATCGGCTTGCCACAGCACACGCTCAGATAAAGAGCCCTCAGTGGGCCCATCTAAAGGGGACATCAGGGGTGCGTGTCTGTGTGTGTGCGTGTCTGTGTATGTGTGTCTGGTAGTCTGTGTAATGAGGCCTTTTTTTGTATGACTGGGGAGGGAATTTGTTTTTGCATACCCCGTGACACAACACTGCAGGGGATTAAGTGAGCAGAATTTTCTAGCATGAACTAAAAGACTACAGATTGCATTTGCTCTAGAAATGCAGTCTGTAGACCTATGAAAACAAAACTCAGGATTTGTAGACATATAATGACGACAAGCCAATTGTATTTAAGTCAAAACAAATATATGCTATGTGTTGTGCGTTATATACATTTTATACATAATTTATAAATACAAATAAAACTGACACCAATTCTGCAAATCAAAGAGGTAAATCAACAAAATAGCTTCCAAACTGCTTTTTGAAGTCATCATCACACTATGCCAAGACCCTCAGTGTGAACCCAACTCTGCTGCACAGGTCCACCGACTCTGCTGTGCTGACAAATGAGCATGCCAGCACTGTTGCGACACCAACACTCCTACACCAATGGCAGTATTACAGGCACAAGCAGTCTGCCAGCAGGAGCCCAGTAACCCACGCTCACCTGCCGGTGTGATAATGACAGGTGTGTTTTCCTACCGTTTGGAGGGTGATACCTTCTGACTATAATGAGGCTGAGGCTGACTGTGTGTGTGTGTGTGTGAGTGTGTGTGTATGTGCTTATGATGTTCCTATGAATATGTGTGCATTTGTGTGAGTGTGTGCTGAGGGCTTGTGTGAGTGTGCTTAGGGCTTGGAAACATGAGAATGTATACACAGTATGGTGTTTAATTTCTAGTGTTACATTATGTTCTAATCAACTTTTCTTAGAATTGCGAAGTGTTCAAGTGTAACATTGTCTATGCGTTCCTATCAGGTGGCGCGGCAAGCAAATTAGCTTTTCAATTTGCATCTCTACTCATCTACATGAGCGTGGTTGAGGAAATACTTCTCAGTATTCTTCTCAGGGTTCAGTTCTCTGAACTAACACCCGTCTCAGAAGCTTGATTCAACTCATACCTTGGAGGATACTTTAGAACATTTGTGTATGTTTGTGTGTGTGTGCGTGTGTGTGTGTGTGTGTGTGTGTGTGTGTGTATAATACAGGGCTCTCAAGGATACACTCTACACATGCCAGACCACTGTGTTCCGTCCTAGAGAAGTGTTTATCCAGCGGGTGAGGCCCGTTTACACAGGAGTCAGGGGGTCAATAAATTACAACTGCCTTACCTCAGGTTCCTGCACAGCACCACAATTTCCCCTTACTGGTCACAGCAGGACCGGAGAACGTATAGAATGTGCCCCTTCAAAGCTGAGAGCACTAGGCTAATTATTTAGGCAATATTCATGAGCACTGTTGTGTGGGCAGCATATTCCTTTTGGTATTGGGCTACCGTTTTTGTTTTCTGGAGAAATTTGTTGGCAAATTAGCACACAATACATGGACACAGTCAAGTCGTTGCCTAGCAACATTGCTCAAAAAGTTGGCCCACGTATGACTATTGTGGATGTGAAGTGGTGGCAACATCACCGACTGACAATCAGGCAACCGGGGTTTGATTCCCACAGCCGCTGCTGCAAGCCACTGACATTTCAGATAAAGGCGTCTACAATCTACTAACTACTATCTACTAAATATAATTTTATATCAGCAGACCAGCACTGGGATAGCGTGGCACGACAGGGGCCCCGTGTTGGGTGGTGAGGAGCTTGTTGGGTGCCCAGTGCTGGGATGAGAGTGTGGATGAGATACCTTCATGGCCAGGGCAATGAGGGCTCCCTCCGTGGGCTTCCCCATCAGCGTGCCGTTCCTGATGACGGCATCGTTACACACACAGCCAGCCTGGGTTAGGAAAGAGGGAAATCAGACGAGCAGAGCGAGACATAATATCACTCACTGTACAGTCATCTATCATGTGTCTGTGTGTGAGTATATAGTATGTGTGCGTGAGAGTGAGTGAGTGTGCATGTATGTGCCTGCATGTGGTGTGTGTCCGTGCTCATCTCCTGCTCTCCCGCTCACCTCAACGACCTTCCTGATGGAGACATTGGCAAAGCCGTGTACCAGCTCACCGTTCAGCAGCACGTCTCCATCGTTGTTGTAGCCCACGCCTGTCACCTGAGGAACACACAGACAGACACAGCCGCTGGCTCAGAGACCCACACACAAGGGGCCCCTTTTCATTATGCCCATCATAGGACAAACCAACTCACAGAATTAGTCAGTCAAGTCAGTCATGACAACTGCAAGTGACTTTTCCAACTGAGTCTGAGTCTCTGACCACAAACGCGGACACACAAACACATTCGGACGCACGTGCACACACACACACACAAGGTTATGGTGTGCACTGCCAGAGCCAAAGCTTGCCTGTCCTCCCTAGACCGCTCTATTAAAGTGAGCCTGTGGCTGCCCATCGTAAATCAAGCAGTGGCCCTGCAGTCGGAGGCACCCTGCATTAGTCAATCACCATAGCTGCACACACACACACACACACACACACACACACACACACACATATACCTCTGCCGTCCCTGCACACTCACTCCTTAAAAAACTGGCCAGGGAAAGTCTCTCTCCTTTTGCCATCTTTGGAGTCTTAGTCGTTAGTCATTCTAGTTAGAGCTGGCACGATGCATCAACGCAGTCGGCTTAATCGAATTTAAAAATCAACAGGCAAGAAATTATGCATTGAAAACAACGTAAAAATTATTCTGAAGTAATACACTACTTTACCAGGCTTACTGTTAGGAAAGAAAATATAATACATCTTACACTCTTTGCATATGCAATGTTGTAATGGAAAATTAAATTTAAAAAATAATCATTAGATTAGTTTACTAAGCGGAAAAATAATCTTTAAAATAAATAAATAAATAAAAATTCGCTTGGGACAGCCCTATCCAACACCTGCCACTACACCTCCACCCCATGCACCACCCTGACAGACTCACTCTCTCTCAGTCTCCAAAACCAGACTAAACCAGACGCAGGACACAGAGATGAGACTAGCATGTGATAGAGATGCTGTCTCAAAGTCATATTTCATCACAGTGAGCACATAGACAGGAGGAGAGAATGAGAGAGTATGAAAAAGAGGGTGTAGGAGAGAGAGAATGATGGAAGGAGAAGGAGAAAGAGAAAGGAGGGGTGGGGGAAGAGAGCGAGAAAGATATAGATAGGGAAGGCATGGTGACTGATGAGGGAGAAGACAAATTAACTCTTCAAGGACTCCTCCTGACTCCTCATCTGCCTTGGGTTGAGGGCCAGCAGTGAGATTAAAGAGATAACTGGATTTTTAACCCCGGGCCTAAGCATCTGCTTCAAAAGTCAAAGGTCAGGCTGCTTGAAACCCACCCCAGCATGTGACCTTACTTCTGCATAGTGGCCGTCGGAGGTGAACAGATGTGTCACGGTCATCTCATTCTTGGTCAGGGTCCCCGTCTTGTCTGAACATATGACGTTGCAGCAGCCTATGGAACACACGCACACGCACACACACACACAGGGCGCATGGAGGTTAATGGTGGGAAGAAAATAAAATGTTCTTCATTTGAGGCTTGTGTCTCAAGGTTGAGAAATGCAGACTCCTAATTTGTGACCCATGTCTACGAGGAGAATACAGCCCTTTACTGTGGATTCAGATGGTCCAAAATTGATTCAGCAACTGCACACACACACACACAGTCAGGTACCAACCCTGGACACAAAATAGATGGAGACAGCAAAACCATTTATATTGACACAGGCTTTCTTCTCTCAGACATGTGCACGCACGCACACACACTTTATCTTCTGCCCTGTAATCATAGTCATTCTAGCACACATGTGTACCCACCCACCCACACACACAAGCTTGCGAAGGCTGTTTCTGACACACACAAAACACACACACACCTGAAAGAGCCGTTTCTGACATGCTGTGCCCTGTAATCAAAGTACTATCTATTACTAGCTATATCAAGTAAAATTGAAACTATTACTGAATGGAAGAAACCCTTGCTGTACAAGCCTTAGCCAGGCAAAGTCCATCTCTTTTTGTATGCCAATGGGTCTCCTCTGAGTGCTGT
The DNA here is from genome assembly GCA_027481765.1 of Tenualosa thibaudeaui. Taxonomy (NCBI): domain Eukaryota; kingdom Metazoa; phylum Chordata; class Actinopteri; order Clupeiformes; family Clupeidae; genus Tenualosa; species Tenualosa thibaudeaui. The sequence goes on along the minus strand of JAIFZK010000015.1, from coordinate 7,946,087 downwards.
TTGTGGAGTTGAAGTTGTTCTGTGTGTGTGTGTGTGTGTGTGTGTGTGTGTGTGTGTGTGTGTGTGTGTGTGTCTCCTTCTCCCTCTCCCTTTTTTGCCCCCTCTTGTCTGGTCTCACATGACACTTGGGCATCTCTGTAATATGACTGATCAGGCGGAGGGACCTAGACTCACGGTCACCTGATCCACTCCACTGGCTACTAATGAAGGGTGAAATTTGCCAATCATAGCCATTTCTCATGACACACAACCCACAGACAGACAGACAGACACACACACACACACACAAAGACCGAGACACACACACTACGCGAGCCTAGACATAGCAATGCAACCCCTCTGAGCCTTCAGCAAAGAAGCAGTTTGTCAGCGCAGCGCTGTCTGATTACATTCTGTCAGCTGTGTGATGAAGCCCTCTTCCCGAGCATGCGCATGCGTGTTTGTGTGTGTGTGTGCACGTGCGGGCGCTCAGGATGGCCTCCTGCCCTCCCGATGCCCCAGCAGCGCTGCGCCCAACCACGCACACAAATCACAGGAGCGTGCAGGACACTGGTGCACTTCCCCGAGAGGAGTCTGCTGGAGCACTGATGACAGCAGTGAAGGAGGAGGAGGAGATGGAGGAGGAAGAGAGTTTTGGGGGAGGCGGGGTTAGTATCTGGCCAAGTCCCTCTATTCCTCTTTAGTAGATGAAGTGACGACTCACAGTGTGGCTAACAAGGACATAGTCACTTCAGCCATTTATTTCAGATGTTATTTATGTCCGGTGAAAAGGGATTTGCAATGCATATTCAATGCAACAGTAAGGCATACGCTCACTGCATAGGCTCACAAGTGTTTGGGGTGCCAAGGGAATTGTTGCACAATTGTGACATGTGGTTGCTGCTGCTGCATATGCAATATTGGCGCTATTTAGATTAGAAGGACATGGGAATGCAGGACATACTCAGTGTTTCCACGATGGGCAGCTTCTTGACGATAGCCCGCTTCTTGACCATCCTCATCACGCCCAGGGCCAGAGTCACAGTCACCACGATGGGCAAGCCCTCAGGGATGGCTGCCACTGCCAGACTGGGAAGGGAGAGGGAGACAGAGAGAGAGAGAAAGAGAGAGAGAGAGAGGGAGAGAGAGAGAGAAGGTAAGAGAGTGAGGGGGAGAGAGACAAGGCAAGAGAGGGGGCAGGTGGGGAAAGAGAGAGAGAAGGCAAGAGAGGGGGCAGATGGGGAAAGAGAGAGAGAGAGAGAGAGAGAGAATGAATGAGAGTGAGAGTGAGAAGTGTTAATTAAAATCTGTTTGGTGAGAAAGAGGTTCGTCACAAACACCACACAACCAAACCCAGTGTTTAGAGCTCATTACAAATAGAAGTCCAAAGGAACAAGACACAGAACACAGGCTGAGGAGTTCAAACAAAACACTACACTGAGCACATACACGCACAGACACCTGCTCCTTTCCCATATTAAACCATGGCAATTAAAACACCACACACATCCTCCAACATTCAATCTATCCGCTCCATGCTCAAACAGCTCTGTGTGTATGCACTTGGGAACAGCGGTGCTTGGGGCAACACCAGGATACTCTGTGAGTCGACATTACGCCTACTGGCACAGTGCCCGCCTACAAAGTGTCTGCCTTGGCACCCGCTCTGGGCTCACCTGACGCCGATGGTGAACATATCCAGAATGTGCTTGCCCTGCAGCCATCCGACCAGCATGATGACTCCTGCCAAAGACACACACACACACATGCAATGGTAAAGCAACAGAGACCTGCAGAATGGGTGCAGTCAAGTTAAATTGATCTTGTGATTGAGGGGGTCTTTGGAAAATTTTCCGCTCCATGAGGTGTCCCTGGCCCAACAGAGAACCCCTGATTTATACAGTATACACACGTAACGACCTAACTCCAGAACATTATGTTGTGTTTAATAAAATGTGTCCAAAACCTCCCAGGCCCCGGTCAGCTACCATCGCAAAAAAAAAAAGAGTCCAATTCTGTGGAAACATTACATGAGTGATCATGAGCACTGCTCAGTGTAGCCTGAAAGACACAAAGAGCGAAGAGTCGGTGTGCAATGGCACGCATGTGAGAGAACAAATAAAAGGCAGTAGGAACATTTGCTCTGTTCACAGGGTGTGAGCCCACCTATGATGCCGAACGAGTAGAGGGAGAGTTGCTTCCCCAGCAGGTCCATGCTCTTCTGCAGAGGGGTTTTGGGAGACTGGAGAACAAAGGCACAAGAAATAGGACAAGATGAATATTTCACTCTAACAAAGTGTGATAATTGTCTCACGCTTTATTAATACCCAAGAAAAGCTGGATAACTGATGCAATTTTACTACATGCCTTACAACAGCATTTCTATGTATGTGACAAATAAACCTCCTTTCATTTTAGGAAAACGTAAGCTAGTAAGCAACACAGGATTTAATCTCCAATTGATCCAACATTCAGATGTTTATTACTGTTTGCCCAAATATGCAGGATATCTACCTCCTCTGCCTGCATCATCTTGAAGACCTCCCCAAACTCTGAATTTTCTCCAGTGCCGATAACAATACCCTGTAAAACAAAATATCCATATAATTAGTAAGAAAAAAAGAAAAAAAAAAATCACAAAATGCAAAGATTCATAGCCTTATCATTCCATATTTTTGGCTTAAAAGGGAGAGTAGTTTATAAACTCAATGTGTATTGCATATTTACTCCATTTATTTACCATTGAGCCATCCATCCATCTACTTATCTATCCAAGGCAATGTGACAAGAGATGCATTACATTACATTTATGCATTAACACTTTTATCCAAAGCGACTTACAAAAGAGGATAACATTCAAACTACAAACACAATGAAAGAGACCAACAAGAGCACATATTGCTAACATAAAAATAGTGTAATAAAAGTGCAGTATAAAACAGAGATTAAGTATAAGAGGTTAAGTGCATTTCTGGTTGCCTCATTGCCTTGAATTTGATGCGAGCGGCTAAGGGTAGCCAGTGGAGTTCAATGAACAGAGGTGTGACATGCCCTTTTTGTCTGGTTAAAAAGATGGTGTGCAGTACCTTGGCCTTCCCACATCGCACCAGTGTGCCCATGAAGGCGATGTTGCTCCGCGATGTGATGTCGCCATTGGTGGCTGCTGGCTGTGGAGAGCTGGACTTGGAGCAGGGAGTGGTCTCGCCCGTCAGGCTGGACTCATCCACAGACAGGTCAATAGCCTAAAGAGTGCGAGTGGGGGGTGGTGCAGCAGAGGGGTTGGAATGACGATTATGCAAACACAACCTGTGCTATGTTTGGAATTTGTGATTAGATACAATGGAGGCATGTGAGTATCCCTGAAGCGTAAGACCAAAATGACAAAGGTCGGTTTCTGTGACTGTTTGTATGTGGGTTTTTATCTGAAAGAGAGAGGTTTGAATATGGGTATTAGTGTATGCAAGTAAAATACAAAATTCGAAGTGTGTGTGTGTGTGTTGCCAAATATTGTCCTAGACCTTAGCTCTAGGCCCACACTTAACTGACATGAACCAGTCGATTATGAACCTAAACCTATTACCAGTCAATTATGAACCTATGAACTTAATATCAGGGAAATGTTTGAGGGTTCAATCTTAGGGCTTAGGGAGAACATTGAGATTATTCAGTCTGGGTTTTTTGTGCGTGTGCGTTTACCTCAAAGAGGCGCAAGTCAGCTGGCACCCTTTCTCCAGTGGAGAGGCAGACTGTGTCTCCGGGAACCAGTTCCCGTGCTAGCAAGTGCTCCATTTGTCCTTCCCGTACACTAGTGTGAGTGGGGAGGGGAGGGGGGGCACAGGGAGAGAAAATTAAGAGAGAGATGGAGAGTGAGCGTACAAAGAATGTGACAAAAAAAGAACCAAAATTAGGGCGTTAGGGTGGATGGACAAAGAGAGAAAGTGGGAGGCAAAGTGAGGGTTTAAAAAAAAAAAAAAAAAAAAAAAAAAAAAGACGGAAGAATGCAAGAGAAACATTGTGTGTGAGTAAAAGAGAGAGAGCCAGGGAGAGAGAGAGAGAGAGAGAAATGGAGAAAGACGGTTGACACAGAGCAGAGCTTGTGAAAGCAGGCCAGAGGAAGCGTGTGAACTAGCAGACCTGGAGGCTGGTCCTGTCTGCCGAAATCTGGGTTAGGCTGAGGTGAAATTTGCAAATGTGTGTGTGTGTGTGTGAGAAAGTGCCCTGGACTCCTCCCTGGGACAAGATGCCTGCCCAGCGTCTCACGGCACCCTGCAGCCAAAAACCAAACCCCTCCCAAACCCCCACTCCTCCATTCCCCTTCCCCCAGATGTCCACACACTGCACTGGACCATTCAGCACTAACAATCCCCCTAACAATCCTCTTCTCAGATTAGCAGTCGAGGCGCATCATATTGCCTGTCCCCGGGATGGAATTATGGTGTGAGTATTCAGGTAGTAATGGAGACTGGGGATCGAGGAGTGCCAGGGTGGGGTGAGTGGGGGGTGGCGGAGAGGGAGCAGGGAGTGACAAGGCTTGGCTAGGGAAGAAGGGTGGATGAGCCAGGTTGGCTTGGAAGGGTTAGATAGGGTGATGGAGGCGTGTGTGTGTGTGTGTGTGTGTGTGTGTGTGTGTGTTGGGGTGGAGGTAGGTGAATGAGAGGGTTTGGCCCATGGGCAGCGTGTCTATTTGAAGTGCAAATGTGACTCTACGGGTCGTGTTTGAAATGGAAATTGCACAGGGCCCCTCCATTGCTCTCTCCACGCTCCCTTTTGCACACGCGACTCGCCTGATCACATTGTTATTTGTAGAAGTGTGTCTGTCAAATGGAGCTGAGGAGAGGGAGAGGGAGAGGGGGAGGCGAAGGGAGAGAGAGAGAGAGAGAGAGAGAGAGAAAAGAGGGGCCCATATTTCATCTGACATTGATAAGGTGGTCAACACCACTCACAGGAAGCTCAAGGTCAAAGTGGTTGTGTGTGTGAGTGTATATGTAGGTGTGGGACTGAGGATGTGTCACTGCATGTGCCTTTTAACATTTATTGTACCGTAGCTTTCCCTTTTAGCATTTACCGTACCATACCTGTGTCATTTAGCATTTATCGTACCATACCTCTGCCTTTTAGCATTTACCGTACCAGAGTCCAATCATTTCCTACTACCGGAGCATTAGCTGAGTTGTGTATAAATCACAAGACTGTTGTTTGAAAGCACCTACACCACACCTGTGTACTAACCATAAATACTAAAGATTACTTAATAATGAATCTGTCATTATTTAATAAGAAAAGAAAAATGGGATAGAAAGAAAATTGCATTCCCTTGTTTTGCCCACTCTTGTGTATTACCCTCAAATCCTATAAAAGACATTTTGCAGAGCCAATGTGTAAGCCTTGGCAAACAGATGTGAAGCTACAGCACTATGCAAATTAATTATCAATTAGACATTTTAGTCAATAACACGGGCGAGGACGAGGAAAACCAGAAAGCAAAGTGTAAACTGAAGAGAGAGAGAGAGAGAGGGAGAGAGGGAGAGGGAGAGAGAGAGAGAGAGAGAGAGACGGCTAGAGAAAGAATGACAACAAAGGTGTCTATGTATTTACCAATGGCATTCTGGAGGCACGAGTTTGCCCAACTCTTCTAGTGACTTCTCTGAGCGGTATTCCTGCACCAGAAAAACACATTAGCAATGAGATGGAGAGATTGATATACCACATCAGATACTTAATGCAACAACAACAAATGAGGAGAGTATTTATGTATGCCACTGATATCCAAAAAAGCTACCAAGACAGAAAGAGAGAGAAAGAGCATGAAAGAGAGAGAACGAGAGCAAGAAAGAAAGAAAGATTGAAAGAAAGAAAGAAAAAGAGAGAACGGGGTAGAAAGAAAGACTGAAAGAAAGAAAAAGAGAAAGAAAAGAGGGCGAGAAAAAGAGAGAACAAAAGCGCAAAAGAAAGAGTAAAAGAAAGAAAGAAAGAAAAAGAGAGAGCGAGAGCCAAGGCTTTCCCTGAAGTTCAGACACTAACAAAAGCACAGACCCACATATAAATAAGACCTCAGCATGCACTCACTCCTACACACACACACACACACACAAGCCTTTTTCCAATTTCCTTTTTATTTTCTCCTTCATCTCACCAAAGGCTTTTATGGCCAGTCTCATTTTGCCTCTCTCTCTCTCTCTCACACACACACAAACTCTTTCTCTATTAACAGCCAATACAGGTTAATTAAACGATAACCGTGACCGCAACTTTACACACAGATCAATACAGCCCATCCTCATCTTACCTGGACAAAGGCAACAGTCACTACGATGATAATGGCCTGTGGAAGACAAACAGTAATACAATCATACCATTATCGCTCATTTACCCTCATTAAATAAACCATTTTCATTACCATTCAAATGAATCATTCACTTCTTTGGTTCCAAACTTCTTTGATGCCTTTGCTGGTGCGATTTAAAGTCACAGAGGGATGATGATGCTCTTACCACTGTGATGCTGACGGCATCATCGAACTGTCGCATCAACACACTGATAACAGCAGAGGCCAGCAGCAGCATGATAAGAGGGTCCTTAAACTGCAGGCAGAGAGAGAGAGAGAGAGAGAGAGAGAGAGAGAGAGAGAGAGAGAGAGAGAGAGAGAGAGAGAGAGAGAGAATGAAGCCAGCAAGGCAGAGCGAAAACAAATGGAAAAGAAAGTAGGAGAGGGAACAGTAAGAGAGGTTACCCATGGGTCTCATAGACATCTAATAGGCCAGACAATCCAGCACACAATTTCACAGCCAACCTACTTTGGGAAATGGCATAGAAAGAAAACACACACAAATACATGCATGCAGGTTCACGCACACACACACAAAAACGGGACAAAGACACAGTCACATTCACGGATTCTGCAGCTCTGGCAAACACCGATACAACAATCAAGGTCAGCATATACTCTGTATAAGTGGTGTGAAGTACAGGACTGATGCCTGCCTTTCTGTTAACAGAACTATAAGACAATTGGGATGAAAGCATCTGGGTGCTCAACTAAACATCACAGCCAGGGAAAAAAAAAGACAAAAAAAAAACACACACAGTTGTGTATGCAGTTTCAGAACAGCTATGGACAAAAGATGCTTTTGAGAGCTCTCATCTCATGCAGGAGGAAATGCCTTAGTTTTGGCCATCACATCCTCTGGTGTCTGTGGAGGTGACCACACCACCTCTGCACAGCCCTGAAACAGACCCTCTGGTATGCTGCACATGCGGAGGAAAAAAACAGGCACTGTGCCACACCACAGTTAACGGCACACACCAAACGACCCATATTTGACATGGCCTGAGGCGACTGCGCCCGGTCTGGCAGTTGTATTGTATGAACAAGAACATTCTAGAAACTACGCCATCAACCACACAGCCCAACAGCCCATGCATGCACGCACACACACACACGGACCGAAGGAAAATTCCGGAAAACAGAGTGCATTTAAAGGAGAACTCTGGCATGTTTTGAACTGGTGTCCTGTCGTAAAGAGGTCTTCAGTGGTTTTGTTGTCTTCCAGTTAATTGATGTTGTTAGATTCTACTATCATAGACGTAAGCAGCATTCCTGCTTCTAGAATGGCCACTGCTCTGTAACAGCAGGGCTTTTACGTCGAAATGTGCCAGAGTTCTCCTTTAAGTGGCTAACACCCTAAGCTATATGGGGAAGAGAGAAAGCTGTAGGAATGCGAGTGGTCTGGAGGACAGATAAGGATGTGCAACAATATGCAATATGTGTGTGTGTGTGTGTGTGTGTGTGTGTGTGGCCGACTCTGCAAGCTGCTCTTCTGATCACGAGCAATGCCTCGTCACCGCACACCTCGATCAACCACAATGATAAAAGGACAAAGGCTGTGGTGCAACTAGCGCACTGACTCCTCCTGCCTACTAATGTCTCTGCCATCCTCCAATCCTCAAAAGGGTGGAGTGAGACAAGACAGGAGACAGAACACAAGGAGGGAGGGAGAGAGACAGAGAGAGAGAGACAGAGAAAGAAGGGGGGGGTCAGAAAGAATAAAGATTTAAAAGTTAAAAGTAAGACACCCTCTCTTCATTACTTTCCCCCATGCGCTTTCAAGTGTGTGTATGTATGTATGTGTATGTGTGTGTGTATGTATGTATGTGTATGTGTGTGTGTGTACCATGTGTGTGGCAGTGGGATCTGACAATCACAGAGTGCCTTGTCTCTGGTAACTAGCAATTAGTGGATGTGAGTGTGGCTGGGCTGTGCTTATTTCCTTTGGCTGAGTAATTGAGCGGGGCTCTGCCGAGACCAAATGATAAGTGCTATATAATTAGTGTACTGGATACGGGGAGATTAAAAATAAGACCTGATACAGCAGCACTCAGCTGGAGGCTCACACACACACATACCGACACAGAGAAGCTCATTGGTAGGTGAGCTGCCAGTGGCCTACCAGCACTAGTGTCCCATTTGGATTTTTCTTGTGCGAGGACAAAATCCTTTTGGCATTTTTCATTTTTGTTGCTATATTATCCATGTAATTATGCTAAATTAACTCCCTTCTCTTGTAATGGGGATCCTTTCTAAAAACTACCTTTGCTTGGCATGACAAATGTGCAGTAGTAAACATGTGGAACTAGTAAATGTAGATTAGGAGGCCTAATGTAGATTTCTGTGTGCTTTTCAGGAGGTTCTCTTGTTATTCTGGGCTATGGGATCTTGGCCAACTCTGACTTGTCTTGGGTGGTGAGGTGTGGAGAAGTAATGGGGTAAAGTTCCAAGAATAGCAACAGAGAGAGAGATAGAAAGAGAAAAAAAAAGCAGAGAGGAATGGAAAGATAGGCTGGAAAAAGAGAGATGAAAGCTTGACTCAGTCTCTGCTTCCTCAATCCCTCAGCTGCAAATAAAGTGGCAGATTAAAGAGCCTTCTCCTTGTTGTTGTTCGCAGCTGAGCTCGATATGGAGAAGCAGCACACCTCCTGACAGCTATCTACACCCCCACCCGCTACTCCACCACCCGCTACTCAACCACCCACCCACCCCGAGCAGCAAGGAGCCGCTGACCCCCGACTTCTAAACGCTCCATGTCAGACTGCTCCGCTACATTAACCAAGCTGACATGGACCTCAGAAGTCCTGAGAATGGGGCAGGAGAGATGCAACCAGGAGGAGGGTAAATTGAGAGCTGGCTGACACTTCAGGTTTGACAAGACTGGTTAAAGTAATGGAGAGAGCTGAGAACATTCCAACATCCTGCAGGCACATTCAGAAGCAGACCACATCAACAAGTCTCCAAATAGAGAGGGTGCTGATCTGGGCTATTGATTTGTCTGCAACCTTCAGCAGCATGAAGAACAGCTATGCGCAGGGGTGGAGCCATTTAATGGGTTCAGTGTTGAAGAGATCACGCAGGGATGCAAAGCCACGGAGGAACTGGTGCTGTGGCAGACAGCGGGAGAGCAGTGGGGGCAGAGGTGGTCATGGGGGGGTTTCTGGGGTTCACGGCTTCACAGATGGCTACAGCAGACCAGTGCGTGCGTGCGTGCAGGAACGGGTGGGGACACAGATAAGGAGAGGGAAAAAGAATGGAAAAAGAAAAGGTACTGAAGAGATACAAGGAAAGTAATTGTTTGCAACTGTCCCTTATATAATGATCCAATATGAATCTCCCCATTTCATCAGTAAAAACGGTCTAATTTGTTCCAGAACAACAAACAGCCATATTGACTGTTAAAATGCAAACCATGTGGGAACAGCTATGGCACTAACAATCAATCTCTCTAGAAAGTTTATAAGACGATCCAAATTATGTATCTACATGTGTTAGCTATAGAATTCACAATTTTACAAAGAAGGTGGGATGAAAAGAAGAGTGCAAAGGAGAGAGAGAAAAAAGGAGTGCTGGTGAAAAAAAATGCTGATAAGCTAAACTGAGATAAAAGCTCCCCTTTCATCTGCTATAACTGACCCACAGGACCACGGGTGGGTGGAGGCCACGGGGGGGAGAAGTTTGGCTCAGATTTCAGCCGCCTTTGACAAGCGACAAACAAGTGGGCATTTTTGACATGCTTCCTCACGCCTAACCACTGAACGTGCTCCTTCTGCACCACTGGCCCTTGTAAAACACCCACAAAGGACTCAGTGGAAAAAAGCAGAGGTTGATGGGGGAAAAAAAAAAAAAAAAAAAAAACACCCAGCAGCCACCAGGTCAGTCCAGCCCAGCTGCTGCTGCCGTGCACTACTCTGTTCTGATGTGGCTTATTAGGGCAGCGGTGTGGTGCTGCTGCCTTTGCTGCCCTACCTGCGAGATGTACTTCTTCCACAGTGGCTCATCCTCGTTGATGTCAAACTCGTTCCAGCCATGGTAGGCACGTCGACGGGTCACCTCCTCATGAGTCAGGCCAAACTGCAGATCAGCCTATAGAGAGAGTGAGTGAGTGAGTGAGAGAGAGAGAGAGAGAGAGAGAGAGAGAAGGAAGGAAAGAGAGTCTGATGAGATGGCTGGATGGTAAAAATGATCACGAATATGTTAAAAAGAGGACAGGCTGGCAAACAGCAGTGGCAATTTGTTTGCAAATGGGTTGTGACTTTTGACTCACTGAAGTTTTTTTTTCTTGGAACTAACAAAGGCTGTCGATGTCAGTGTGGGGCCATTTTGTTTGTGTGTGTGAGTGAGAGAGACAGAGAGAGAGCGCAAGAGGGCACCGGGAACGATTCATGCCCACACTGACAACCTTTGTTTGGGTTAGCTTAGCAGAAATGACTGCAGAGCAACTACAGGACAAATCAACAGGTGAATTCCAATTCCTAAATGCCATGCTTGCTCCATCATTGGTCACTCCTGCTTTTGCCATGGAAATCATTTCAACACAAAGTGTTCATTAGATCTCATTTTTTCTCAAAGGACTCTGACACCCAAGAAAACTGTGGAGCACCCTACTCAGAAGCTTTTTCAATCAGACCGAGTTTATGGAAAGGTGGCAACTCCCCTCTATTTTCCTTCACATCGGTCTGCCGAATATGTATAAATATATGCATTGTCTATAAATAAACAGATTTATCAGTTAGACAGAGAAAATATCGACGTGTTGAATTCATTGAAAGCTTGATGTTCAGGTTGCCTTCACAGATTCATTAAAACAGAAGAATATCAATGTGAGTAGAATATATGTAAGGGATAATGTATTCAGGACAAATCAAGACACCTCCGCCTTTGCCGTCGGGGTCCTGTTCGTCTAATGTTCGTATAATGACAGATGGACAATACATTATCCCTCCTATAATACTATATATAATAATTATATATATATATATTATAGGCTACTTGCCAAAACCTTCTTTTAAATTGAATTTGTTACCACGGATAAACAAATAGTTCATAACACAACTTGAACTTGAAAGATTCTTTAGAATGCAGCTTATCTCTTTTCACTTTCAACAAAGTTCCATTGTGATAAGTGAATGATCTCTACTCACTGAATGATATGCAGATGTAAATCTAAAGCAAAAAAACTGTTGCCATTGACAGTGTTCATTATGTAGAACTAACTGACCTCTGAACATGGGAAGGCCCATTCAAAGTGAATGGAACCTCCCGCAGCATTCTGGAGAGCCATATAATAACAAAGGAAAAGCCAGTCACATTTCAACCGGCATTCTTTTCTTAGAGGGCTTTAAGTACTTTCATTTGGTACAGAAATGATGGGGGTGGGGAGGAGTGGTGCTCTCTGGATCTGCTGCCAGGGCATCATTTGACACTAAGGTCAGTGCAATGCTGATCCCTCATGTGACCACTAGAGATAACATAACACCCCCCCCCCCCCAATTTAATGCCCCTTGGCCACTACAATAATAATAATAATAATAATAATAATAATAATAATAAAACAACAGAAACAGACATATTCAATAACTCATCATGTCACCCTACCCAGCACAATGTGCACAACTAAAAGGCTATTTCACATGAGGACTGAGTGTGAGGGACTGACTAACAAGGAAGGCCAGAGGCAGGACTGCACAGCAGTGTTATGTCTGTCTGTCTGTCTGTCTGTGTGTCTGTGTGTGTGGGTGTGTTTTCTATCTGTCGCAATGCACGTCTCCAGTCAGAGTGGAGGTGACAGTGATGGTGGTGTCGGAAGGAGCTGGGCCAATGCTGGTGCTCTCTGCAGCAGATGGCCCTCTCACAGGCATGCCCGGGGCCTGGACCCAGTCACACAAATGGGCAAAGACATTGTGGGTGCTGCTGACGACGGCTCCCGGACGTTTGTTCCGTTGCTCTCTGTCTCTCTCTCTGCAGCTTTCTATCAATCTCTCTCTATCGATTCCTTTTCATCTGTCATTCTCTCTCTCTTTTTGAGTCACTGTATCTGTTTGTCAGCCTCTCTCCACCTCTCTCTGTCCCTCGCTCTGTCTCTGCCCCCCACCCCTTTTGAGCGTCTGTCACTGCGGTCATGAGATTCTTCCCCATTAGACCCATCCTGGCATCTGTGAAGCTCCCAGGGACTCTATGCAGGCTGGATCTGAGAAGAGAAGTCCAGTTACTACCAAACTTCAGGCTTCCCACAGTTTCCCGTGCTCTATCTGGGTGCCTCCACAGACTTGATGACTTGAGCCTGGGTACAGGCTTTGTTGGCCCCTTTGGTCATTTGACTATGAAGCTATCTGCGGTATCCCCCCTGCTGTCCCCCCACCGCCATCTCATTAGCCCTGATCAGCCTATTAGGTTTCAGTGAGGGAGGGACAGAACAGGGAATAGGACTGTGGGGTGGTGATGAAGGATGTGTGCTGCACTGATTTAGCCAATCTGTCCTATTAGCTCCCGTTTCTGACTGCAGCCAAAGCGCAGCAGCATTTTAAGCAGATCCACATGACTCAAACTGAATCTTGGGCAACACTGTTCTTTTCTCAGACTGGACATTCCTGTTCACCTCGCACAAGTACTCTCTGAAGAGCTGTGAGCTTGGGAACCACTGTGCTATTTGTACTGAAGCGGATAAAGCTAAAAATGAGGCAAGTAAGTGTCTAGAGAAGCACCACTATTTTATCCAATTGACTGATTTTTCCACTTGACAAACCTATATGGACCCTAATGAGAATCATACTATATGCCCAGTACAAAATCAGTGAATGTCTAAATCCCAGTGTCTTCCTAAACCCTAAAAGACACAACTGGCATGAATCAACAAACATGATTGGCTGTTTAAATGCCAGTTGAGTTCATAAGGGTTCAGGTATTAGGGTTTATGAGGGGATTCAGACAAGTGTCTCATGCTGGACTGTTAAGCTGACCAACTGATACGTAAGGAAAAATGTTCTGCGTGGCCGTTATTACCATGGAATAACTTCTGACAGAGTGATGCTGGAGCGGTCCGATATCAAGAAATACCAGACCGTGGAATGTTAGGAAGTCCCATTTAAGTGAATGGAGCACTGTGCAGCATTATAAAGAGCCATGTAATAAATGGGCTTAAGATCTTGCTCCTGGTATTCATTTAGATAATAGACTTTGCGTTATCAGTTTCATTATCAGTTTTTCTTAGATATTCTGACTTTGCACTTTTAGACCTTGTCCATCATTTAAATGTTTAGAATGTTCAAACCAACAAGCGTTACAGCTTTCTTGCAATACCCCTTTGGACCACACTTGGTGCTATACTGGCTAAAATGCAATGAAAGCGATCTCGATAACTCAATTTCAACAGAGTTCTATATAGGTCCTATAAAGTTGGGGAAGGGAACATGAACACGATTCACCATCCGCCAAAAGTCGCCTTACCTGCAGTGTACATGCAACTTCGTTCACTGGTAATCCGCTGGCTTTTTTGGAGGTCAGTACTGGCACCATGGTCTCATCTTCACAATCTGGGGGACTCTCAACAAGCTGTTCAAACCAACAGGGGAGGAGAAAAAGAGAAAGCATATTTAGTAATGGGGTAGGCTAAACAATGGTATTATGGAACTGTATTACAGTCAGCATACAGTGGGGAACAACTCAAGAGATAATCCATCTAAACAATCAGAAGATAATCCCTGTTGTGCATGGATTGGGTGGAATGATATTACAACCGCTAAAATGGGATTAGGCATCACCCACAAGGTTAGAGAATCCAGAAGAGAAGATCACTGCTCTCATGTGATTGGTTGTAAACTAGGGTTACACGAAGACGCGTATTGTGAAAACATTTTTGGGAAATTTTATACTTCATTTTAATTAGAACATCGATACTTGATGAATGATTTTACTCAGACTTTAATAAAAAGCTTTGTATGTTATCCTCTTAAAAATGTTCTTTTGCTTATACTGTCTATTGTATACTACATCTATAAGCATCAGTCTATTACTGATGTTTAAAGTTTTTACTGTGTTGTTATTCTTTCAGTACTTCTATTGAAGTGGAGAGAGTCAAGAATGGTATTTATCAAAATCACTTTGGCATTGCAACAACACTGTTCTCAAGTCCTTGTCCGTGCACTAACAGAAGTGCAGCCATGTCCATGTCCTCCTGACCATCAATAACCTTCCAGCAACAAAGGGCCCAAACTGACAACCAGACAGCCAGCGTCAGCCTCACGAAACCTTTTATCCTCCATCCTTATGAAATCAGCTCTGGTAGTTTAGCGAGAAAGAAAGAGCCCCAGAGATGATTTGAATGCCTGAGAGTCGAGATAAATGAGAGAGCGAAATCAGAGTAACGCAATCAAGGGGCACCAAAGTGGCCCATTGATTGGATTGCACTTAAGTGCAGGCTAATGGCCACCACATCCTAGAGAGAGAGAGAGAGAGAAAGAGAAAGACAGAGAGAGAGAGAGAAAGACAGAGGGAGAGAGAGAGGGAGAGAGAGAGGCTGCATGAAAATTATGATAATGATGATGGTGGTTGCTGAGAGTGTTACTGCTGGGAATGGGGACTGGGGTGCAAGGCCAGAAGCACAGAGCACAGGAGCACAGGGCATGAAGGAGGCTTTAGGGAGAAAGCGGTTGGTGGGGGTATGCGGTAATGGAGGGGGCAGGGGGCTGTCCCCAAAGGGCTTCTAGGGAATGGCTTCTATGGGAACGCCTCAGGCCTTCATTATAAAGGCCTATATATCAGACAGGCTCTAAAAGAAGGAAGAGAGTAGGCTCAGGAACACCACATAGGTCTCCATGTCACCCACTGTGTAACTGACTCCACCGCAGTAAGGTTTTATGGATACAAACTGTATGCAAACATCATTAAACAAGCAAACAACAATAAACAAAGCAGGTGGCACTGAGAGGATGGTGCCATTTGTGTGGTGTGTCAAAAGATTGTAGAGAAGTAATCTATTTTCAGATGACAAGCATCCAGGCCTTTGTTGCAACAGGTGTTGTTCCTCATCTTGTTTTGAAGATGCTCTTCTATGCAGAACAGAGAGCAGAGCAGCATGCAAATGGTAATGAAAATGATGCAGCTAATAGAAACCCAAGAGACTTGCCAACTCAAAGGAAAAACAAGAGAACAAAGACTCTGCGTTACCACCCACATTTATTTAAAAAAAAAAAAAAAAAAAAAAAAAAAGATACTCTGTTTTTAAAACCAGACAAAGACAAACACAAAAAGATCATGTCACACACAACCAAATTGACACAAATATGATGGAAACATCAACCAGAGGCCACAGGAGCCAAACCACATGGCTGCTGACCGACTGCAAGAATTCATACAGCACAACACACTAACCCCAAACTACTAAACACACCCATTTAACACAGCACAGCTCCAGTGAAGGCCTGCTTGATCAGAGCTGAAGCTGTTCAGGACACTGAATGACCAATAAAGATGGCATCAAGTTGATCCACCAAGCCACAGATGCTAGGACTCAGTTCAACTTTCTTACCAAAGAGCCTGCAGGCTTATCAACTCCAGCGATGCTCAGAAATATCACAGAGGATGGTGTTTTGCATGTATGAGGCAACATTTTGATCAGTGATCAGAACACAATCATCACTAATCCCATGTGCTCTGTATAATCGCATTACCATTTGTCTAATGATTAAAGTAAGGCTTAGCAAGACTCTAAGGCTCCAGGGACGGGCAGCACTTGAACCCAGGTACTGCACTATTTTGGTGACATTACCACCACTCCACCATACATGCATGGCTTAACACCACTCAGGAGATCTGACCAATCAAGACAAGTTGCCGGGGCTTTCAAGCAGTACTGAATAATTGAACTATTAAACCCTCATTGTGCTGAAAGCAAAAGATGCCTTAAAGATCACTTTAACTCAAGCCATTGATTTCACTCTTTGACCAGCTGACACTCAAATCAGATTAATGGTGAGGGCGGACTAACAGACTGATATCTAGGCAGAATAAAAACATAAGCACTCCATGGGAACACGAGAAAATCAAAGGCAGAGACAACCACAACTGAAGACACACTATGCCTAAAATGAAATCAAGGCTAACCACTGATTTGCCTACTTCTCTGAACAGGCTGGGATGGGTGTGAGGTACAGCAAAAATCACTGAATACTGACCAAGACAGAGCAACATAATACATTACAATGGGAGCAAACGTGAATAGTTTTGGTCTTCATACATGGGAGTGTCACATAACGTCACAATATAAACTTTTCAATGATCTTCTGTATCAGCATATGAGAGTTCGACTCTGGTCTGCATAAAGGGGGATTTTTCCCTCTCCCCCTTGCAAAAATAGATCACAGAACTGTGCCTCTCGCTCTGCTCTTTTACCCTCTCTGGGTACAGTAGCTCATAGCTTAGCAGCGAGGGCCTTAACCAGTGCCAACTATGTCACACAGCAGCACCAATTCCTATTCTCTTACATTTCTTTTCTAAAAACCACATGAACAGTCGCCATTCTTGTCCTATTTACCTGTTCTTTCCTGATGCCTTCTCAGCTTTCTCCCTTTCATCCCTCAAGCCTCTCTGCAGACCAACTCTAAGAGGAGACAGGATTGTTGCGCAAGTGGTGAGGTGAGCCTTTGGTTGAGAGGATTCTGACTAACGAAGAGTGGCAGGAGCTTAGGCCCGCATCAGATGACCCTGCCTTCACCAAGAGAAGCACCGCAATGAATGGAGTGGTCACTGAGCCTTGTCCAGCTTGCCGAAATGGACTATACTAAGACGGAAAATTAACCCTTGTTCTCCAAAGGTGGTCAGCTACTTCTAGGGAATGGCAGACCATGCTCACAGTACACTTCAAATCACACGTTTAAGTTTAAAAACATACTCACATTGTATTGAGCACCCATTAAGACACTGCTTATGATGGCTTCCCACTATGACCCACTTGATCATGCACTTATGTTTGTCCGGAGTGGGATACATAATCAAATCACTGATGTGTTTCAGATCGGATTAGTTTACAATGGAAGGATAATAGCGGGTTTTCCTTTCAGGAGACATCATTTACACCAAGTCTAAAAACCACCAACAATTTCCTTTCCCCATTCTTCTTTGGACTGTTATAATAAATGCCCAGGCAGAAACACTGTTGGCCAATCTCTGTAACAAGACACCATGACAACACTGGCAGCAGAGATTCTGCGAGATGACAGGATTAAGTCTACCCAGAATGACCTTGTGTGAACATTAACTGCAGTGATACATAGGCTATGGAGGCCACTGCCTGTGGCCAATCAAGAAGGCCCATGAGCCTATAGATAAGGCAGGAAGAAGTTTGTGATCAGACACTCCTTTCCACGTGCAAAGTACAGCCCACAATGCTATACAGTGGCAGTATTAAGGCTTAATGGTGAAAACAAAGTGATGCTCAGTGCCCTGACCTCAGCAACTGACCATGACGTGGGCCTAAGGCTCTTACGAAGGATGGTTGTGTGTAGTCTATGTGTGTGTGTGTGTGTGTGTGTGTGTGTGTGTGACCTGAATGTGTGGTTCTCGTGTGAGTGTGCATGGGGAGATGAGCATGGCTAAGGTCCAAGGCCACTGTAGGCAGTGCACACAGTCAAAGTTATGGTGCTTATTGATGAGCATTTTTGATGCGATGCTTAAAGTTCAAATTTGTTGAACTACGACCCCATTTGAGCTGACCTTTTCAGCATAAACAAACTAGCAGGCTATTTCTTTTATATTACTGCTCTTGCAGTTTCGGGTATATTAGTCAAATGCAAAATTGTCGTTTTGGATCAAGCGTCGCGTCAAGCACAAGCTAAGCTTTTCAACGATATAAAGGGGTCTTCCAGCCATAGCCCACACTCCCTTACACAGACAATTCAGTCCATTAAAGGCACAGACATTAATCATGGCGATCAAAGGCTTGTCTTAGTCTGCCCAGGAAGGTTCAAGGACAGGGGGAGCATTGGCTATCTTTTATTAAAGCCCTGGCCAAATTAATTGATTTCTACTTAAGCTGAACACTGGTTTGGTGATCAGATTTACTCACGAGGAGTGTGAGTGAAGTGTGTGAACAAAGTCCTCCCCAACATGTGCATCATGCGTCGGTTGGCCTAGCCCTCCTTGAAGAGCAAACACTGCTCCTGAGAAAGAGAGGCGAGTTCCATTGCATTTCTTCATACCTTTCTTTCTCACCTGCCTTTCTTCCCTCTCTCCCACCACACCATTTCACTCTCTTCCTCTCCTTTCATGTCAAGGAGACAGCTGACAAAGACCAGGAAAAAAAGGAGGATGTCCTCCACACAAGCCTTTCGAAGCTACAAAAGAATGGTCTAAACTGAGCTTAAAAACCCATACGCCTTCATTACTGGCCCCTGAGGAGAAGTGCTTCCATCCAAATAGAAGTAGAACTGTAGACTTAGTGCAAGGCAAACAGAAAACCCTCTCAATGAGATAAAAAAAAATGTGACAAATACAACTTTCTATGCCTACAGTCAGTAATTTTACAAAAAAAAGAGGTCACAGAAAAGTAAAAACACACACCATTCTTCACCAAAAAAGCACTCATTTAAAGTAAGAACAAAAGGTAACAAAATAAAAGGTGTGGCTGAGGAGATCTTTTGAATGAGCTGCATGCCAGCTCAAGTCAGGCTTGAGAGGAATCACACAAGAGGAGTGATGCTTCAACAGCTGTTCTTCTTGATACCTTCACTGTCAATTCAGTCTCTTGCCTCAAACTCTCAGGTTTCTCAAACCCTCAAACCCCCTTTAACACTCACACACACATCATTTCTTACAATTATACGGTTCAGAAGTGAAGTGCCGTCTTGCCTTTTGTGATGCCAACTCCCTTCACACACACACACACATCATACAATCATACCTCAAAGTGGCAGTTTGTATTTTGTGGTACCAACTTCATTTCGTTCTTACACACACTTACACACACACACACACTCATGACAGGAGTGTCCACCTTCACAACACGGGGGAAAATTCAGATGAAGTGCAGGTGACATGCCACACCATCAACACATGATCTGAACCACTCAGGCTAAGGCTAACGCTTCCCTCAAGGCATCTCTCTCTCTCTCTCTCTCCCTCTCTACTACTTAAGTGGCTTATCACTCACGAGACACCTCACAAAGGAGGGACTGGCCAAGGAAGCTGCCACTCTGGACTACTTTGGAAGCCCCCCAACACACACACAACCACAACAGCGTTGCGTTCTCTCTTGCGACTTTCCAGAAACATTGAGTTCCCCTGCTGCTCTGGGTGGTGACTGAATTTTTTTTTAATTGAAATGAAGTAGACAGCAAGTCTCTTTCAGTGTCAGAGGTACCACAGTGGAAAATGGGGGACTCTTTCAGTTGCATGGATGCAAATAAATGCAAACACACACACAAACATTCACATGCACACAGGCAGACGCGCGCATACACACACACACACACACACACACACACACAGGAATCAAAATAGGCAATTTAATTTTTGTGTTAGATAAGGGCTGGGACAATGCTGAGGTGATTGCAGTGCACGGTTAAAGAGGCTAAGTGCACTATATAGCTGAGGTGCTGCAATCCTGGGGGCTGTGCCATCCTGCAAGTCCCAGCCGAGGCACTGCTAAAGTTGGCACAATACCGCTGCCACTGCAGGGGAGAGCACAGGTGCTTTGGAGACCTCACCTAAGCAATGTAGGCTGGCTACACCGGTCTTATTTTAAAACATCTTATTTAGCTACACCAGCATATAGAGACACCCAGCGCAGCCAGATGAGTGTCATAGACTTGTAGCCAAAACAACCATGAAATCAAAATGTCTCCCCAAGCAGTGGATGAAAATTCCATTTCCATGCCTTACAGATAGATAGTGCTCACTTTTAGGTGACCTGTATGTAAGCGGTCTGTTCTACAGTTTGCTCACAATACCCACTCTATTGAGGAAAGGTTTAGAGGGTAAAAGACAGTCCCAGATAACCTCAGATGATGGATGATTCTGGTTACAAAATTACGTCACACGGTGCGAGGTTTGGCCGATTTGCTCAAGCGACAAAGAAAAAGAATTCCACAGAAGTGGCCTTGTAAGAAAAAAAGCTGTCAAAGGGTGTGGCAAGGCTGTCACTGAAAAACACAAAACAACAGTGAACACATACACACACACATAACTAGTTCTCAAAACCTGAAAGAATCTTCTTCAAATTCGCTTCAATTGCATGAAGTTACGCTAACTGTTGTCCCTACTATCTATTCCGGCTGTTAAATAATGTAACGTGACAGAGACAACTCTTTCTCTTTGTTTTCCGCTCTCACCTCATCCCCACTTTGCTTTGTGCAGTGGCTGCATTACCGTCTTGAATTATTTTCTGATATACAAACTCCGTGAGGTTCATTATCCCTTACTTAGACTAACTAGGCTTTAGACTCGTTTCCACTGCTGTTTGATTGACCTGTCGAGAAAATTTCCTGTTGATATTCAGTCTGTGTGAATAAATATAACCTAGAAGTAATTTTAGGGGACTGCAGCACTTCTCACTGTGAGCTCTGCCTCCAAAGATACGCTGTTTACTTGCACTGAGAATGACAAAACAACAAAAATGAGCTTTCGAACGAAAATGAGAAAAGATGAGTTACAGACTGAAAATGAAAGACACTGGAAGCCGGCAACAGCAGACAGCAGAGACACACAGCTTCACTTAACACATGCAGATTCACACCATAAAGTCAACTAGCAAACATAAGCTGTTAGCGCTATTTTAAGAATTATGTTACTCAAGGTGAGCAACAAACAGGCATTATGATCAGAGAACCACTGGAGCAGGGGGTACAAGATTAAGTCAGGAGACTAGCACTGAAAGAATCTTTTTTTTCTAATTCATCACTCTATTGAGTAGGTCTTACTTTGGAGAGGTAGGTCACTAGGCATGAGTTTACATTTGGAGAAGAAATAAAAAAAAATACAGAGGAGATTAGGCAATGTGATTTTAAAAGCATGGGTTTTACATCAATCTGACATCAATGTCCACTAAAACTTTATATTTAATGCTCAAGGGCAGCACTTTAAAAAAACAGTTTTTTTAAAAAAAAAAAAAAAAAAGCTTTTTTTGCTGTTTTATTTAATCAAAACCTGGACCAAATATTTCTCTAAGCTGTGCAGCAGTCGCAAAGCTGTGCAGAAATCTTCCATTACCTTTCCACAGCTTGGGAAAGTTGAGGAAAATAAAAACTAGCCGTGTGCACAGCAATTCTAGGCACGGCCACTGTGGCCATTTATTTTGTGGAAAATGCCATTAAGATCGCTAGGTGAGGTAAATGGCACTTTAAATGGACTCCAGATCAGTGGAATCTGCAGTTTTGGTGGATCGAGCTGAATATGCTTTATAGAAAATCTGGAATTTCAAGTCAGTGTGGCTGATGGCAGAGAAACACATCGTTTCTGGCAGATAGCAGTGAGATGTCAGTCCACAAGCAAACTAGACTGTGTGGTAGAAAAAAAAGTAGTGGATCAAGACAGATGAGACAAGGTGAGAGACAAAGAGAGAAAGAAGTGTGAGTGAGTGAGAGAGAGAGAGTGAGAGTGAGTGAGACAGAGAGTGAGAGAGAGAGAGAGTGAGAGAGAGAGTGAGAGTGAGTGAGAGAGAGAGTGAGAGGGAGAGAGAGAAAGAGAATACAGAAGGAAATGAGAGGGAAAAAAGTGATGGACAGAAAAATGAGGATGAAAAAGAACGAGATGGACAAGGAGGGTAAAAAATGGCCCAGGACACAGATTTCCTCCTGGAAAATGCGGAGAGAAGAGAAGAATGAAAATAATAAGAAAAGTGGGCACGTGAGAGAGAGAGCGCTTGGAGGCAGTAATCAGAGATGTCAGCCTACAGCGTCTGCTAGCCACACATCACACCCTCTTGCAAGGAAAACCTGTACCAAAAACAGTCCTCCTATTCTCCCCATCACATACTTACCCCAGTCCTGCAGTCAGTTATAGTGAGTCTACAAATCCTAAATCATGAATTAGCAGCCACCGTCTCCTATGTGCTCTAATACTGAAAAGACACCCAAAATGCCAACATGGTTCTACACAACCCACTCAAAACACTGGAACTGATCATCACTTGACAAATCAAACAATAAGTCCTGCACCAAGTCAGATTAGTCTATATTGCATGTTGAGCAACCAGGATTACACCTTACCATTTTGTGCTTTATGTTGTCCAGGATTTCTATAGTATGCGAGCAACTCGGAGACACAAATCTCCTGCGTAAAAAGTACATAGCCTTGTTATAGGCAGTCCATAACCCTCTCCAAACTAGGGTTCTACATTATAGAAGGTAATTAAATTTGGAGCTGATTACTATGCTGAGCTCTATGCTTAGCTCAAAATCTCAGATGAGTCTAAAAATATGTTTTGCATGGCTTGTGAAAATACAAGCAGACTAATAACACCATAAAACTCCACCCACTATCATTTAGCATATAGGCCAAGAGTTCTAGGCTATAACGTTTTTTTTCACACCACCACACACACAGTGGTCAACATTTCAGCCTTTCAAGTCACATGAGTGAAAATCAATTTTAACTGTGGGATAGCCTACATGTCCAAAGTGACATGGATGTAGGTCTGAATGGCCACCTTCTGGTCAGTAAAGCACATATGTGGCCACCATGTGATTGTCAGGGACAATGTTGCAATCTCTCGTGAGACACCAACAGAGACTTTACTGCAATGCCGGACCTCAGCATCTATAATACAAGACTGAATTTAAGCCAAACATCTAAAACGAAAGGCAAAGTTGCAAAGTAACCTACCTGCTCAGAATGTGTTTTATGCATTTTTGAGAAGGTACCGCTACCGTCGTAGAAAGTCAAAATGGCAACGCAATCGTTAGTTTATGAGAAGTGAAATACAGTCGGCTGCCCTCAGAACGTAAACCTAATAAATGGTGTACTAACTTCCGACTACTGTATAGTTTCAAAAGCGGGGGGCGTGACATGTAATTTTCGTAGCAGGAAACAGTATCTATTTGATTACGCCGGTGGATTTTCTTGACAGACTAGACAGCTAACTATGTGTAATATATAGCTATCAGGAATTGTACTAGGAAAGTATCTGTCCTGTGCATTTCCCAGAAAAGTGTGCCTCTCAAGCGAACTGGTGATGTTAGGCAAATTGTTCAGGCGCCTCAAAGTAATCTACCTAGTAATTAAGCTTCGGACATTGATGAATGTCTGTCTAGAGGGCTAAGTTCCCTCAGATAACTTAATCCAATGTATTCAGTGTCAGCTGGGGTGTATTGCCAAGTAGCCATGGGTATTGTAGTAGTGTTGACAAACCCTACTATAGCCTACCAATTGTTTGGTAAACAATCCACTGTCATTTAAAGCCTACTAGATATCAGGCTGCCGAAAAGTCAGTCACGTTAGTTAGCTAACCATAGCTAACGTTAACATATAGCTAGCAGGCTAGCTATCGTTGTAACATTAAACCAGATCGCCTATTATGTCGGTGATGAGTAACGTTACGCTACGACCACTTGAAAACATTTTCGTTTCATGTGACCATCGTTTACGGTTCTCCACCACGCATGGGTGGTCTAGCTCGGGAGCTCGGTAATGAAATAACAAGCAGTATCACACCAATCAATGACAATCCAGCACCACTGAGCAACACACTATGCCCCTTTTGAAAGAATACAGTTGAAATATCACGACTGGTGACAAATATACATGATTTGTTCAACTTGTGTGATAGCCACTCACGTCCAGTAAGCTGTCCTGTCAGAACAACGCGATCGAGGCTACCAGAAAGCTCTAGAAAGCTCGACTAAACGCATTGCTATCTGGAAGTTCAGAAATTTCTAAACTTACCAGCGGATCCCTTTTCTTCAGCATCTTCCGTGAAAACCACCGTAACCACTGACGGCACGGAATGAGGTCAACACGTTTGAGGCGTAAATGGGCGGGACAATCGTGTTCTTTTTCTATGGGTTTTATGGGCGGAACAATGTTGCGAACCAACAAAATATAGCAGAAACACGTGAAATATTGGATGTTTTTCATTCGCTAATTTAGTGTCATGTTCGAATAACCAACTTGGGCATTCCTGGTCGCAAAGCAACGTATTTAATTCAATATTTGTTCTACAGGTTAGGCTACTACACGTGTTACAATGAACTACAGCCCCGGCTATGCATGTAAAGGTAAAACGGTAAAATGCAACCACTTCTTTCTTGCGGTCACGTTGTTTCGCACAATGCAGCTATGCGCTGCCATCTGGTGGACCAAAGCAGAACTACCAATGGATCTGTAAGGTTCAAGCAGGTAAGAATGATATGGACTCTCTCTATTCCCTGAATATTTTGCTTCAAATTTGTCCTGGCAGAAAGGTGGATGGATGCACGAAATTCTCAATTACATTGGTTAGACTGTTTTGTGTTTTTCATTTTCTGTTTTTGCATTATTTGTATTAATATATATGGTTATTTCCAGCCTTCTTGAATGCTTGAATGGTAAATTCAATTCAATTTAATATTCAATTTCACTGATAATGTCCCTGGCATTAAACCGGAAATCTGAAGTTGGCACACGGAAGTAAACAGGAAGTGATTTTCATTTTAGCTGTAGCAACTTAGCTTACCATCTGGAAGGACCGCCGAGAACCGAAATACTGTCACATGATATGTAATTTTTATTTTCATTTATTTTGTCGGGTTTTGCATAATCGTTATATTTCAGTCACAATGATAGCATGACAAGTGTTGACACAGGCTCAGAAAAGGTCAGTGTCTGAAAAGTCATAGCATAGCTATCTTTGGCTAGCATAACAGATTGACAGTTATTTTGTTAGACCGCTGGAGACAGTGCCTAGCGCACTGCAACGAAAAGCAGGTAAGCGATGACTTGCATGTTACTACATTGCGCTGAAGTGGATTTTATATATATGTATATATGTATTTATATATATATGTATATAAGCTTGGCCATGATATTACGCGATCACCGTGTACAACGATTAGCCTGCAGTTAGTTATTCATTGTTCTAAATCTGACTTCAGTAAGTAACGTCATGGAACGATGTGTTTGCTGATGGTATATCTGTCCCTCAATTGTTTGTTGTCTTGTGAAATATCCAGTCTGTCTGTAAAAAATCCATTGCCACATGAAATTTATTTTACGGACTTTGTTGTGACCCTATGCACTTTGTTGATGATGTCAGTCAAACATGTCGTTGTTGCGAAATGTCTCAGAATGCGTTTTCTAGCCTTTCCCAATCTGTGTAAAATATGCTTTCTTTATTTGGTCGGTGTCACAGAGTACTAATCGGAGGTCTTGATCGGTAGTTTTATCTGACCCTAGTGACGCGATTACGTTTTGTGTGTGTGTGTGTGTGTGTGTGTGTGTGTGTGTGTGTGTGTGTGTGTGTTCGTTCTACTCCTTTTTTAGGACAACAACCAGCCCGACTGGGTCCGAACTTCGCTAATGCACAATGGGGAATCAGCTCGCTGGGATTGCACCCTCTCAGATCTTGTCTGTTGACAGCTATTTCTCAGACATACATGACTTTGAATATGACAAGAGTCTGGGCAGTACGAGATTCTTCAAGGTTGCTAGAGCAAAACACAGAGAGGGCTTGGTAGTGGTTAAGGTCTTTGCCATACAGGACCCTTCCCTGCCTCTCACTAGTTACAAGCAAGAGTTAGAAGAACTCAAAATCAGACTGGCCTCTTGTCAGAACTGTTTGCCCTTTCAGAAAGCTACCCTGACAGAGAAGGCAGCCATCCTTTTCCGCCAGTATGTCCGTGATAACCTGTATGACCGTATCAGCACACGGCCATTTCTAAACAACGTTGAGAAGAGATGGATTGCTTTCCAGATACTCAATGCTGTGGATCAAGCTCATAAATCTGGCGTGCGCCATGGTGACATTAAAACTGAGAACGTCATGGTGACTAGCTGGAACTGGGTGCTGCTGACTGACTTTGCAAGCTTCAAACCCACATACTTGCCAGAGGACAACCCAGCCGACTTCAATTACTTTTTCGATACGTCAAGAAGAAGGACCTGTTACATTGCCCCAGAGAGATTTGTTGATGGAAGCATGTTTGCCACAGAGAGTGATCAAACCACCCCTCTAGTAGATCTCACCAGTAACAGTCAAAGGACAAGAGGAGAGCTCAAACAGCCCATGGACATATTCTCTGCAGGTGGGAGAATTAGCCATGACATCACAGTAGATGAGTGAATTAACCAAGCTACATTGTATTGTTTGGTGGAATGTGTTCTTCAACACGTATTGCCCTGACATGAAAATGGACCAGTGATGTGAATTGTGTTTGTTTTTCAGGTTGTGTGATAGCAGAGCTGTTCACTGAGGGAATCCCACTGTTTGATCTCTCTCAGTTGTTGGCCTATCGCAAAGGACTTTTTCAGACAGAGCAAGTTCTTATGAAAATTGAGGATCACTGTATAAGAGAACTGGTAATATTCAATTTCTAACACTACAATTGTACAATAACTTTATAGTGAAGTAGTTTGTGTTCCCAGGCAGAACTGTTCCTGCATTGCTGGTTTTGACAAAGTGAACATTATCTGTAATCTCAAAGGATTCTCAAAGTTTTGTAAAACTCGGTGTAAATACATACAGCTGGTCGTTGTATGGCTGGACTATGTTTAGTAGGTTGTAAATGTGTCCAAACAATGGTGAACAACACTGGTTTCTAGAGGATATAAAGTCAATCTTTGAAGTAGTGTTTTTAAAAATGCCTTGAGATGGGACTGTTACTGGTGATTATGGGCATTTGTTATCTTCTACAATTCTTTTGTCATTTTTTATAAATGATCTTAGGTGGCACAGATGGTCCAGCGCGAGCCAGAGAAACGTCTTACAGCCGAAGAGTACCTGAAGCAGCAGCGAGGCAAGGCCTTCCCAGACATCTTCTACACTTTTCTGCAGCCCTACATGGCCCAGTTTGCCAAGGAGACCTTCCAGTCAGCTGATGAACGCGTGCTGGTGATCCGCAAGGACCTAGAGAACATTCTGCACAATCTCTGTGGAAGCAGCAGCAGTGGGTCAGAGAAAACCGACAAGCAGGAGAAGGCCTCACTGGAGCTGGGCAACACCAAAGAACACGGCCTTGTGATTCTGGTTTCAGTCATCACCTCCTGCCTGCAGACGCTGCGCTCGTGTGACTCCAAGCTGGCCGCCCTCGAGCTCATCCTGCACCTTGCCGGTCGGCTGAGTTCGGAGATTCTGCTGGACCGGATCACTCCCTACCTGCTGCACTTCTGCAACGACCCCGTGCCCCGTGTGAGGGCCGAGGCTGTGCGCACGCTGGCCAAGGTTCTGGCGCTGGTAAAGGAGGTTCCACGTAACGATGTCAACATCTACCCAGAGTACATTCTACCTGGCATTGCACACCTGGCACAGGATGAAGCCACCATTGTCAGGCTCGCTTATGCAGGTGCGTAGATTGTGCTGTATTATATAATGGACATAACGAGTCAAAGTTGTCAGTTCACTGGGAGCAATGTACCTTCACAATTATTAACAGAGGTTGATGCATTGATTTTGCTAAATGTATTCATTTATGAGGTTAATGCATGGATGAGGGCTACATACAGGATTGCATTTCTTTTCATCATTCTACATGATCTGATCTGATTGTGATTCAATATGTAATGTTTAGTAAACTGAGGTTAATACAGGGGTGAGGTCAGTACATGGTTTTGTATTTTTTAGTTTGCATAAAACACTGACCTGTTTATACATGGTGCGGCTTATATTCGGGAAATTACTTTATACTGAAATGTGTAGAGTGGCTTGAAAGATATGTGGGAAGAATTAACAAGACAGCTGAAGTGACAAAATGTAGTAAAGTAGGTAAAGCAGGCTCTTGCTTACCTTTTGGTAGTTTTGTCATTGTCTTTCAAATGCTTTTAAAAATGTATTAAAGAGGAAGAGGAGCCCACAAAACACTTGTTTACTTCCAGAGAACATTGCACATTTGGCTGAGACAGCACTGCGTTTCCTGGAGCTGGTGCAAGAGAATAATTTAAACGCAGAGCATGACCTGAATGGAGAGGATGCCGAGGAGACCCTGCACCCAAATGAAAACTACGACTCGGGTAATTCTGCACTATCACAAAGTGTGGATCATCATTTTGCTTAATGGGCTTGTGATTGTTTTATGGACCATATCCTGCTGATTTAAAGCCTGCAAGTACACTCTGCACTGGACTGTTCTTCTCACACATTTTGTCTAATTTTCTCTCCCCCTCCCCTCCCCTCCCCACGCGCCTTCCACGCCCACCTGTCCAGAGCTCCAGGCCCTGCATGAGATGGTTCAGCAGAAGGTT
Organism: Tenualosa thibaudeaui; assembly: GCA_027481765.1. Taxonomy (NCBI): domain Eukaryota; kingdom Metazoa; phylum Chordata; class Actinopteri; order Clupeiformes; family Clupeidae; genus Tenualosa; species Tenualosa thibaudeaui. The sequence continues at coordinate 7,917,421 of JAIFZK010000015.1, read as the reverse complement.
GTGACTCTGCTGAGCGACCCTGAGAACATTGTCAAGCAGACACTGATGGAGAACGGCATCACACGCCTCTGCGTGTTTTTCGGCCGGCAGAAGGCCAACGATGTGTTGCTCTCACACATGATCACCTTCCTTAATGACAAGAACGACTGGCACCTGCGAGGAGCCTTCTTTGATAGCATCGTAGGTGAGCGTTCACGACTTCTTCCCCAAGGATGTCAGAGCTGTGTTCCTCATGTTGTATGCACAGCAAAGCTAATGCACCGTTGAGCTCAACCTGAATTATAGCAAATTCTTGATATGAAGTTTGTGCTTTCAGCCACTCAGCTGCTATTGTTTTGTTTGAGATAACTTGGTTTACTCAGAAAGTGACTAGATCTGCACAGTTAGTGCATAACTGCATCCACCCACACACTCTGGCATTAAGAGACTCTGAGAGACAGGCTCACACAGGCCTGTCTTTCTTGCTGAAGTAATGCTGAATCAATTACTTCTGCAGTGAGCTACTAACATGTATCATCCAGTGCAACAAGACAAACTATAAAGTGAATGCATTGCAATACGTGCACATATATGATGCTGTGTAAATTGCAGCATGGTATGGCCATTGATTACTATTGTGTATTGTGTATTATGTGTATTATGTATTGTGTATTATATGCCTGTACTAGGGATAATTTCATTTTGCGTGGGTCATATTTCATTCCCTGTTGAGGAGTCAGTCAGTTTATTACACTTTCCTGTCCTTTGTCTTCTCTTTAACCCTCCCGACTCTTCATCTCTCCATGAGAACGGCTCTCTTGCCCTGTTTTTGTTTGTTTTTTTTGTCATCTTTTTTTTGTAATTTTCCTCTATTTGACTCCTTCCTTCTTTCTCTTGCCTTCCTGAGTTTTCTCCACCCCTTCTCCCTGTTGCCCTGCTCTGCTTTCTTTCATCCCCTGTGGGTCTCTCCCAGTTTCACTCAGTAAAGGTCTAGCTTTATGCAGCTTGCTCTACTTCCTTCCCGTTGTGGTGCACCTTTGGTTAACTCTGGTCCCCTGACTTATGCCCTCATTGTCGGAGAGGAAGAGGTCTCACAGGATTTCTTTTTTTCCCTCCCCCCTTCATTATGCATTATGGAATTCAGAGAAGCCTCCTAACCCGCTGTATTGCTCCCCAGCCTCCCTCGCTGGCTTCAGTGCTCTGGGCTTGCTGTTCACTCTGGCTCTGTGTGTGACTTCATCCATGCGACAGGCCGTTTAAGATTTGTAAACATCACATGACGAATAGATAATAGCTTCAAAAGTTTCAGATCACTTCAGGCACATACATTTTCCTTGATTAAAAGAAACTCTGTAAGCTCTGAGTGGTCTTGAACGCAGTTGCAAGGCCTTCTTACAGCTGATTGATGTTGTGGTATAATGACATATAACAAGATAGCCGGCCTGGTGCCAGTTGGTTTGCACGCTAACATCACTGGATATCCAGAACGACACAGAGCTTATGCGTGTATGACATGTTAAAATGACATGTTACTTCACATTCTATTGTTGTTCGTTGGTCATTTTGGATGGCTCAAAGAGCAAAAGAAATACTACTAATACTATTAATTAATACTACTACATTTATAATGTGTTTTTCAAGGGGAAGAGGACCTCTCTAACCAACACCAAGATATAGCATCAACCAGGGTGTTACACCTGGGTGTGATGTTAGCTAGTTGCTATGAGAGTTACTAACATCACATCGCACCTTAAAGCCCTGTAATGCAATGGTCTTTTCCCGTCCCCCCAGGTGTTGCAGCCTATGTGGGCTGGCAGAGCTCCTCCATCCTGAAGCCTTTGCTGCAGCAGGGCCTGAGCGACGCTGAGGAGTTTGTCATCTACAAGGCTCTCAATGCCCTCACCTGTATGTGTCAGCTGGGTCTGCTGCAGAAACCGCACATCTACGAATTTGTCAGTGACATTGGTGAGGGATGGCAACAGGCTAAATATTTGCTCTTGGGCTTTTCTCTCTGTTTCATTTCATTTTTTCATTTATATTGTCAATTGTGAGTTTCAAATTTAAAAGCATACAGATTTTTACAGACACACAAACACAGACACAGAATGCATCACATCACAGAGCTTGATGTACACTAAGTTAAACTTCCAATAATTTGATGTAGTGTTGCTGTAAGCTTTTTTGTGGTGACCACAACCGTTGCTTTCCTCTGGCAGCACCTTTCCTGTGCCATCCTAACCTATGGATCCGTTATGGGGCTGTTGGCTTCATCACAGTGGTGGCACAGCACCTGAACATTGCTGATGTTTACTGCAAACTGATGCCGCACCTCACACCCTTCATCACTCAACCCATCATACAGGTAGCACTTCCTTCTCTTTTTTTAACCTTAGAAAGGGCAGCCACATTGGACAACGTGTCGTATATTCTGTTGGTACCCAAAATTGGGTTTTAGACTGGTCATTGGAAGACCGTTGCCTTGAAGTAAAGGGTTTTCTAAACAAGCAACAGTGTTGAAACGCAATGCTAGAGACAAGTAAACACAGTGTTTGTGACCATTGTGGCAAGACAGTGTAATTAACGTGTTGTTTATTCTGTGACGTGATGCACATGGCGGCGGGTCAGATTGACAAGGAGATTGTGCTCCTGAGTGTGCTGAAGGAGCCGGTGACTCGCTCCATCTTTGACTATGCGCTGCGTTCCAAAGACATCGGCAGCCTCTTCCGCCACCTGCTGCTACGTCAGAAGAAGCGCAACGGCTCCATCCCTGAGTGTCCCATCCCTGAAGACCCTGCCATTGCCCAGCTGCTCAAAAAGCTTCTGTCACAGGTTTGTACATCAGGATGTTGTTTTTCTTTGTTTACAAAGAAAGTGTGCAGATAAATGTTTGGGCTTAGAAGTAAGGTTATCTATGAGACCACAGATTTGTATCCAAGAAGGTTGTAGCCAAGTTGTTTATGGGTTTGTAGCCTGTTGTGTATGTATTTGCCCAACCTCATAATGTTGATGTTGTCATTGTTGTTTTTATTGTAGGGAATGACAGAGGCTGAAGAAGATAAGCTACTTGCTCTTAAAGACTTCATGCTGAAATCAAACAAAGCCAAGGCCAACATCGTGGACCAGAGCCACTTGAGTGACAGCACCCAGAGCGGCACCATTGACCTGGGAACACTGGGCATCACTGGCCGCCAGGTGGACCTTGTGAAACCCAAACCAGAATCAGAGGATAAGAGAGGTGGGTATGGACTACTGCCAGTAATACCACATTTGTTTGTTTCTACAACATGGTGTTAATGTTATGTGAAACTTCATTTGATTTACTGTAAAACGGTATATATGTGTAGTAAAAGGAGGAGGAGAAGGAGATAATATGTGTTTTGTTCATTAGTACTGAGTGATTTAATTTCCTCATTTACAGCGGATCTCATCAGTCCTTCCTCTGGTATATCAATGTAGTGATTCATTTATTTATTTAAGCATGGTGTTGTTTTTGGTGAAACAAGCAATATTAGCATTTTTTGTCATTTGTATCATGTATCAGGCTAATATTTGAAAGCATTCCTTTTGTCTCCTTAAACAGTATTTTAAGTATCTTGTAGACTGCATGGGTTGATTGCACTATATATTTGCTGTAGGACATGTGGACACGTTATGGAGCTCTCAGATTAACAACAGGAAATGTGCACACTGTCTTTTCCTAATGTGTAGGTGGTTGCTAACAGCACCCTTTTGTTGCAGTTGGTATGTTACAGTCGCATGGAAGTGTCCTGCTGGAATGTTGGACTGCTGCCGGTGACTAGATTAATGAAATGACCCATTTAAGGGTTAACATGTGTTTTTGTAGAATTAGGTGCATTTCCCTGTAGTTTGGCTTGCACCCTATCGTGGCATAAAGTGCACCAGTTAAAATAACATTTCAAATACGTCCCGATTTGTGACATTTATACAAAGGTACCAAACACTCAGTGTATCTTTATGCCATGTGGTGGTCCTATTATAATGCTTTGTCAGTGTGTGTCACAGAACGAAACAAATTGTTAAAACCATAGCAAGTTAAAAAAAAGAAATTATGTGTAAGGAAAGTTCAGCCGCAGTCCTGAATGAATGAGTTAGGAGAAGGTTCTGTGGTATAGTTGGTTATATGGTATAGGGGTATACAGTGCTTTAAGTGGAAAAAAATAAGTGCTGGTACTCCTCTTATCCAACTGTTGCCAGGTAAATTAGGCGGTGGGTCACAGCAGATCATTAAGTGATAAAAAGCCCTGGTACGCTAGAGGGTAAAATTAAGAAGTGCCGGTACCAGTGCTTTAAGTGGGCCGTACTGGTGCGTACCGGCCCACTTAAAGCACTGGTGGTATAGCATTTGCTTCGTCTTGTTTTGAGCATAGAATGTATATTATGTCACCAGTTGTCTTGAAAGTGCATAGAAAAGTCAAGTCGTATATTGTATACATACTAGGGCAGTGGAAGATAAATATAGAATGATGTCTTGACAGAAAGTCAAATAGCTAAATATATGACTTTTGTGTTGCTTCACAAGCTCGGAAACATACAAAGCAGGACTCCAATGTGAATGAGGAGTGGAAGAGCATGTTTGGATCCCTTGAACCTCCCACCTCGACCCCAGCACCACCCACGGTATGTTAGGGTTCTCTTTCAGCTGCGCAACATGTCTAGCAGCTGGCCTGGGTGAACCCCACCACAGCATGTAGTTCTTAGGGACCACACTGAAAAATCGTCTGGGATTATGCTAATTAGATATGTGGTATTATGTGGTCCTTACATTATTCTGTTAGCATTGATAAGAATCATGTTTTCATCAAGACTTTTCCATATTTGAAGGGGGGGGGGGGGTGTAATTGTTCTATCCTATTCATTGTGCATTAATGTGATGCTTGCTAGGAATATTCTTGAAATATATTTATCTATTCTCCTTCCCTCTCCTTCTCTTCATGTCCATTCAGTCTTTATGCTGTTCTCTTAACTTGGTCTTCTGCCCCTCATCCTCTTCCTCTTTAACCACACTTACTGTATATTCAGCATTAGCTGCTCAGTAGTTGTTAAGCAGTTGCCTCATTTGTTTAGTCCTTCCACAGAGTTAGTATATTTACTGATGTAAAAGCTTGATTTGAATTGATGGTCATTTACTCTACTGCACATTTGAAAGGACTTGCAGAAGTTCAGTGAAAACATAATTTTGTTGATGTTGAGCCTTTTCATTTTCTTATTCACAGCCGACCACATCAGTCCTTCCTCTGGTACATCAGTGTAGTGATTTACGCTTGTTTAAAGCATGGTGTTCATTTGGTTTGATGAAAGGTGCAATAGAAGCTAATTTTCAAGGCAATAGGCAAGCGAATAAGCAAGTCATCACACCAGTGCCACTCTTCCTTCTCTGAGATGAGAAGGATTCAGCTGTTTGAATAACCTTTTTTGCTGAGTGAATGTCTCCTGTTGACCGCATGGGTTTACTGCAAGATATACTTACACCTGCATGTTTTTATCTATATACTGTATGCTGTGCTGAAATAGACAGCATTCATCAATTTATGTACATTCATTAGCAGTTTGTGGTTAGTGTCCCATTACAATGTGATAAAATATGTTTTTTAACGGATCAAAGTGCACTCAAAGAGATTGACGATGTGGGAAGTGTGTTTGTAAATGTTTTGGTCTTGGTCATCCAGATATTGTGATTTCACAAACACTGCATGGGTAAGCTAATCTGTGTCAAACCTGAGTGGCTCTGTGTCATTATAGTCCTGCAATTCAGCCCGTACTTTGTTGCATCTGTTGCTGTAGTTTTATGTACTCTGCTGTGTTTTCACTGTGTGATTCAGCCCAGCTGCTTCCCTGGCTCAGACCCTCAAAATTGCCACACCTCTGGCTGGGCGCTATCAAACAGGCTAAAACCCATAGGTGCTAGCATCTGTTGCTAATATGTCTCTCTTTTGGACGAGAGGCTTACACACTTACTGCACAGCCATTGTACCAGCTGGCTACTGTCACACTAAAGCTCCAAAATATTCAGCCTGTCTTAATCTGTCTTAAAGCTGACCGAGGGCAGCCAGCCTAGAAAGACCACGGCGCCTCCTGCCGTCCAGGTGGCCCAATCGGTGGGCGGCACATCCACGTACCAGCGACGGCTGACCACGTGCAAGGCTGAGCTGCAGCAGCTGGTGCAGCAGAAGAGGGAACAGTGCACGGCCGAGCGCATGGCCAAGCAGATGATGGAGAGCGCAGAGTGGGAGAGCCGACCACCTCCGCCAGGTAAATGACACACAACACATATACACACTCACACACACACACACACACACACACACACACATACTCACACAAGCCCTTCATACACAATAAAAACATTAACAGGGGAATCTAATTCATAATTCATTTCTTGATTGACTGATTTGTAATTGAATGATGACTGACATGACTTGAGCCCAAGGTACATGATGGTACAACTGAAAATAATAATAATAATAATAATAATAATAAATAGGTTTTATATAGCTTTACATAGAGATACATGTATGTAAAGATGCTTTACATAGAGATAAATGTATGGACATACAAAGACATATACAAACAAATACAAAAGGTAGGAAAAACAGCAGGACAAGACAGATCAGGAGGGAGGGAGGGTGGGCGGTGCAGGGAGATGGCATGTCAGCAGTTGTATGCAGTCTTGAAGAGGTGGGTTTTGAGATGGTATTTGAAGGACGGCAATGTATGAGAGTTTCGGATGGCCAGGGGGAGGGAGTTCCAGAGGGTGGGGGCAGCAATGGCGAAGGCTCGGTCACCCAGAGTGCGGTATTTGGTTTTGGTGATGGGAGTGAGGAGGTTGGCGTCAGCAGAGCGTAGTCGGCGGATTGGAGAGTGGCGATGGAGGAGGTCTGTCAAGTATGAGAAATGTACACACAATCAGGTGGTCGCTAATTACTTATCTAATTTCTTTCCCGGCTGCTTCTAACTGATAAACCTGAGCAGCACTACTGATTAACACATCACTGACACCTTGACCATTGTGTTGAGAAACCTTTTGACCACCATCTCTAGAAAACATGTGGTCAAGCCTTTACAGATTCAAGCTAGCTACTGCACCACTACATGTCGGCTCTCCTGGAGTGTTCATGTGTGCACTAGGAGGTCTTGGCTGTTTGTGTTTCTGAATTGGCATTGCTGTCTGGCTCACAGGGTGGCACCCCAAAGGGCTGCTGGTGGCTCACCTGCATGAGCACAAGTCGGCTGTGAACCGCATCCGCGTCTCTGACGAGCACTCCATCTTTGCGACCTGCTCCAACGATGGGACTGTTAAGATCTGGGACAGTCAGAAGATGGAGGGCAAGACCACCACAACCAGGTACAGAAGAACCATAGTATCCAGAAACATTTGGACTATGTCCATTTGGACTATGTCCAAAGTCTGGACTAAGAATTTATGAGGATGGACAGACCCATTCAGACACACCTAAGCTCTCTCTTGCCGAGGTCTGCACTTTCCGAGTGCTTTTCTAGTTCCATAAAGGTCCTTTGGGAGTGCAGTCCGCCACCATTTCCCACCTCCCCTCAAGTTTAACAATTGAGTTTTACCTTTCTCCAGTTCATCCAGCCGTTCTCTGAGTATGACGGTAGGACTTTTAGCTCCAGCCCAACATAGATCATTGAATCAGATTAGACCATTAGCATCTTGTCTATTAGCATCTTGCCTAAAAGTGACAAAACATTCTGATATTTTTCCTAATTAAAACACCTGTAGACTCTTCTGTAGTTGCAAAGTGTAGTAAGACTAACAGAAAATGAAACTTGCCGATTTTGTAGGCAAGTCACTGATGGGTTGCAAAGTTCCTTGATTATTACGCCATAATGAGAGTATAGTTCCATGTTGTATTATTGTAGAAAGATAAAACTCAATTGTTTAACTCTAGGGGAGGTGGGAAATGAGTGTGTTTCCCCAAATGGTGGCCTATCCCTTTTAAGAATCAACATTCAGTGAATATCCACACTCACTTTGTTGTCCAAGTTACAGTCAGGATTAACAAAGGTTTAAATGGTTTGGATTTCAGGTCCGTGCTGACTTACTCCCGCATCGGAGGCCATGTGAAAACACTGACTTTTTGCCAGGGTTCCCATTACTTGGCGGTTGCCTCCGACAATGGATCTATTCAGCTGCTGGCCATTGAGGCCAACAAACCCCCCAAATCGCCAAAGGTGCAACCTTTTCAGACCAGGTGGGTGCTGCCTCATATGCAGCATTTTTGATGTAGGCTGAATTTTATGATGCTCCTCAGTCACTGTGTAGCATGTACAATTTTTTTGTTGTTTTTTTTGGGGTTTCTTTTGTACCTTCTTTATCTTATGCCTTATTTGCAGCCGACCACATCAGTGCTTCTTCTGATATATCAGTGTAGTCTTTTAGTTTGTTTATGGTGTTCAATTGGTTTTGATGAAGGCTGCAATATAAATTCATTTTCAAGGCAATAGGCAAGCAAATAAGCAAGTCATCAAGCCAGTGTAACTCTTCCTTCTCATCTCAAAGGGTTCAGTTTATGCCCCATAAAACTATTAGAATAACCCTTTTTACTGAAAGGATGTTTCCTGTTCACTGTATGGGTTTATTGCAAGATATACTTATACCTGTAGAATGTTTTTATGTATATACCATATGTTGTGCTGGAGTGTCTGGTTAGCATACCATGTGTGACATGTAAGATTTTTTTTCGTTTTTTGGTGTCTTTGTTTCTTTGTTATGTCCTTTTGCTGTTGAAACTTTCTAGAAGAGTATAAAGACAGATGTGCACAGCTGTTGTGTCATCCACTCTGGCTACACACATATAAACATACACTTCTCTGTGTTGGAAAGAGAAGCGTCTTTGTTTAGCCCAGAGTCGAACGCATCTGAGATGTATGTTTGGTATTTCAGTGTTGAGGTCAGTGTTAGCCAAATGTAAAAGCTCTCTTCTGAAAGCAGGAATACCAGAGCCCATATTCACAATGCACAAAGCACTAGCTCTAACCTCTAAGGGAAAACCGCAGATACTATTCCCTTAAGCCCTATTTGGTGATAAATGATGGAAAAGAATATGCTATCTAGAGACAGAATATCTGGGCAAAATTAACTTCACTTTTGTGAAGTTCTGTCTAACCCAGCCGTCTTGTGAACCTCCCAAGGTTCCTAGACCAAAAGGACGATGGCTGCGTGGTGGACGTGCACCATTTTAACTCGGGGGCTCAGTCAGTGCTGGCGTACGCCACTGTGAATGGCTCCCTGGTGGGCTGGGATCTGCGGAGCAACAGCAATGCCTGGACGCTCCGCCACGACCTCCGTCTAGGTCTCATCACCTCCTTCGCCGTGGACATGCATCAATGCTGGCTGTGTGTGGGTGGGTGCCTGGCACCTCAATGCCTTTAGTTCAGCTTATTGTGGAGGCTTATTCAAAGGAATGCTTTCTTATAGTAACCCTAATAGCCACTAGTAGTATGTCTTCGGTCTGACTTTCCAAAGTCATGGCTTTCTTATGTCTTTGAATGGCTTGCTGATGCTTATTAGTGATAAGTGATTATTAGAATAAGTGAATAAGTGATTATTAGAAATTAGTTACTTTTAATTGAATCTCTACCATCATGGCCTATACATGTAATTAAGAAAGCTGTATGTATGAAAAGATCTCTTTAACCACTTTCTTCCACTTCTAGGCACCAGTAACGGCACCATGGCATGCTGGGACATGAGGTTCCAGCTGCCGATTTCGAACCACTCGCACCCGGCAAGAGCACGAATCAGACGGCTGCTCATGCACCCACTCTACCAGTCCTCTGTGATTGCAGGTTAGTCCATCTGCCACTATTAAAGGAGAGATTCGGTGTGAATCAGTCAATAGCCTTATTGTTCAAGGTTTAAAGGTGGGTATCAGATGGTTCTCTCTAGCCATTTTTGTAAAATTACTTTTTTTACTTTTATTTTCTTCACAATCTGATCACAGTCAATTATCAAAGTCACCTGTGGAATGGATAGGGCTGTGAACACCCCATTAAAACCAGGACGTTTTGCAATTACAAATGGACGACAATGATTTCTATCAAAATAGTGAACAAGCATTGCATGGTCTCAATGAAGGGGATAGGTTATTTTTGATTGTGTGATTACAAAAATGAGCTTTTTTTTCTTCATGGATTTCTTACCCCTCCTTTAGTGTTTGGGACAGTTGTCATTCCTCAGTATTTGTATACTGTTAAGCTGACTCCCTTTGACAGTGTGTTTGTGTGTGTGTGTGTGTGTGTGTGTGTTTTGTAGCTGTCCAAGGGAATAATGAGGTGTCCATGTGGGACATGGAGACAGGAGACAGAAAGTTTACGCTCTGGGCCAGCTCTGCTCCACCACTCTCTGAAATGCAGGTACTTTTTGTCCCTCCTCCCCTTCCCTAGAGCTTAGGAAGGAGCTCTCTTTGTTATCTGACTATCCATCGGTTGTGACCCAGTGATATCCCGCGTGTGTGTGTGTGTGTGTGCGTGCGTGTGTGTTCAGAGTTTTATGTATTACACATTCTGCACTCTTCCCATTGTGCCTCTTTCGTCTCCTCCTCACTCCTGTCCTCCATTTTGTGTTTGTCCTATGTAGCCATCTCCTCACAGTGTGCACGGGATCTACTGCAGCCCCGCCGACGGAAACCCTCTTCTGCTGACCGCAGGCTCCGACATGAGAATCAGGTTCCGCTCTTGTCTCATATATATCACATTTCACCTCCTTCATGCTCTTAGACATGAGCTCTGTGTTTTGTGAAGTAGATGTAAGGATTATGACCTATTTCTGACCTATTTCGTGAGATTTATGGGTAATATGTATATTTTCAGGTATTGGTAACCAACTGTGAGAGAAGAGCTTGTCACCATTATAAACAAAATCTATAGCACTTCTCCCTTCTGTTGCCACTGTAATACAAGTCTTGCAGAATATCATGTAGTCATCGAAGATGAAATCAACAGAAAGTGTGGTAGCAGATTATATCACCACATCATGTCTTCTTTCCCTTAACCTCCTGATGTGCTATATTGTTGCTGGCAGGTTCTGGGACTTGGCCTACCCTGAGAGGTCTTATATCGTAGCAGGAGGAGCTCATGACTCTCTTCATTGCCCATCAGTGTTCTACAACCGCAAGATCATTGAAGGCACAGAAGTGGTCCAGGTGAGAAAGCCAAGCTGAACCTTTTCTGACTCAGATAGTCTTGCTTGATATAAAGCTAAAGGATTGCCTCTCTATCTTAATGTGTCCCTCTCTCACACATTTTCATTCTCTCTCTCTCTCTCTCTCTCTCTCCCTGTCTCTGTCTCACACTCACTCACTGCAGGAAATCCACAGCAAGCAGAAAAGCGGAGCAACTGAAGACGCACCTCGCCGTGGCCCCGAATCACTTCCTGTGGGTCATCATGACATCATCACTGACATTGCCACCTTCCAGACCACTCAGGGCTTCATTGTCACCTCCTCTAGAGATGGAATAGTCAAAGTCTGGAAGTAAGACTTTTTCAGACTATTGCCTATTGCCACCTAATCTAGAAACGGAATAGAGTATGACTACAGATGTCCATCGTCACCTAATCAGAATAGTGAAGATCTGGAAGTAAAGCTCCATGCAGATGTCCATTTCCCTGCTAGCTAATCCACTGCTCCACCAGCTCAGTTTATGCTGTAGAGGCTACTGTACCTGTACATTAACTCTGTGTAAAGTCAATTAATATAATGTAAGCTCCTAGGATCCATTTTTAAATGTTTTTTTTTTTTTTTGCCAGAAATGCACATTTTGTTTTTGCTATGCGAGTAATTTTACAACAATCATGAATTGTCCTTAGTTTTACATGATGGGAGGGGGAGATGTCTGCACATATTTAAAATGATCGGTGCAAATTGTGAATGTCAGTATATGACATTGAATGTGACACTGAATATGCAAGACTGACCTTTTGCTATTATTGTGGAGGATGTTTTTGCATAGGTTGGCTTGTTTTGGTAATTGCTTTTAATAAAATAATACTTGGTAATAATGTGGTATTAATCAGATTTACGCGAACCCTAAAATTCACAACTTGAGACATCGACAACACCTCCTGAAACCATAACCTCAGTGTTCTGTATATATGATTTTCCAAGCACTTACATCTGTAGGTCATGTCAATGGTAAATAAATACTCTGATGGCGCTATATGGTGTTAGTAATGTTAATACTGTCATTATGCTTGTATCAGTTTGCTTGTTACAACATGGCCTTATAAGGGCATATCAGGTCTGCAGATAGGAGATGAAATAATTCTGTTTTATATCTCACTTCAAATGCATTCAAGATCATTTATTATTCCATGTATTTATTTCCATCAAGTTCATTAGCAGTACTTTGGAACAGTTCAGTCATTTATCCCTTATACATCATTTGATCCCATGTTTTTGTCTACCAAGCTGTGTATTAGTAACATCCATTATTTGACAGTAATCTAAAAATATTCTTCCTTGCAGAATCCACCTTGATCATGCATTTTATAGATTCTCTCCCCCCATGTCAGAAACTCATTAGCTTGCTCTTACACTGGGTTCAGAATTTTTTGGCTACTCTTCTCCCATGTATACCAGGAACATGGGAGTGACTCCCAGCTGATGGTCTCCTCCTTCCTGTTAGGCAAAATAACAAAAGAAAAACTTGAAGGCTACTGCATACAGTACATACTGAATAAAATATTCAAAACAGCCCTTCATGTGACATCTGTAATATTACTGGTGGTTCTAAATGCTCTCTGCAGTTTAGTTTTTAAACTAAATGTGTAAAGTTGATTAAATTAATTATTAGCCTCTAAAAACATACCTGGCCTGGTCACAACAACATTCTCTACTGGAGGGACATATCTTGGGGTCCCTTGGTCATTGAGGTGGTCCTCTTGTCTCAGATAAACAGATAGAGGAACACTAACAACAGAAAGAAATTTTCATATTAGGTATTCATTCAGCCTACCAACTTGTGATACCTGAAAATCTTAGTATTTTAATGTACTCTATCTTGCATTTAATACATAAATGCAAAAAAAAGTATTTGTGTAATACTCTCACTCTCATTTTACCTTTCGACTTTTGGCCCAACTGCTGCCAGTGGGCCTGGTGGTCTGCACATCTCTGGCACACGATAGTTATTTAATCCCCCTGCGGGCATAGGAACAAAGAGGACAACTACTGAGCAAGTCGTTTAAGAACTACTGGAACTTTCAGGACAAAGGCTTCGGAAACTTTGGTACGTTGATGGCAAACGACTGCATACTAAATTCAGAATTGTTCATTTCATAGCCTTCCAGGAGTTTGTGGCATTTGCTGAGCTCTCTTAGATGATAAATAATGTTTGTTTTGAGAGTAAGAGTCTGAGAGACACATTGTATGGACAGTGGTTATCTAAAACATAGCAACTAGAAGTTTACTGTTTGTCAGGCTCTGCAATAAATTACATTTCTAAAATGAACTTGAAATGCTGATTTTTTTGCTATTACAAAATACTGTTGTTGTTCAGTGGAGTTAATGAAGGTGAAATGTGAGGTGAGTGCTGCTTACTTTTCAGATTGCCCAAGAGGGCTTGCAGAAAGCGACGTGCATACACCTGCTCTGCTGGTTTCACGTCCCCCAGGTGGAGTATGTGCTGATCTAGTGGGGAACTGGCCAGCCCTTCCACTTGGTCTTTGTCAAAGGTGTGTCCCGTTGTCAAAACGAACACCCCCACACCTTGACACTTGGCCATCTTGGAGACCTGATCAAGCTTGGCTCTGTCCAACTCGCTGGTCTTTCCTCCCACCATGGCTAGCACCATCTTGTTCCTGCGTGGGTTCGAAACTTCTGAGCCTTGCTTGATGACCCACTCTACAGCATGTCCCAGAGAAGCCATTCCGCCTAGCTGGTGCACATCCTCCAGGAGGTGTTTCCTCATGTCCTCGTTGTTCGTGTAAGACGTGAAGTCAAACTCCCTTTGCGCTGGGCCATCCACTCCAGGCCGTGCCTCTGGGTGATAAGCGGGTGAGGTCTGATACAGCGCCACTCTTGCCTGTTTGTCTGAGCTCTGAGGCTGTTCGCTCACTTTCGTCTGCTCCAGGACCGAAGCCAACAGCTCCTTCACTGACACATACTCATCTGCTTGCACTGTCCGAGATCCATCCAGCAACAATGAGAGGTCAAGGTCCAAGTCGACATTCAGTCTCATCAGGTCCATGTCACTGCATTCTGGGTATGGATCGGCTTGGCAAAAATCTGAAGAAACAAATGAAATTTGTTTGTCAGACAGCAAGGAAGATGAATTCAGTTCACCTTCGACATGCCTCTTTTTCATCAACATTTACCCCAGGCTCTACAGTGTATAGTCATAGTTGGAATTAAGTTGTACTGTAATTGAAACCCTTAAAGCTGCTTTTCATGGAATACTTTCAGTTTTGTGCCATCCTTTTTGAAAGCATATTTTCATTGTATGTACTACAGCTGCTACACATGATAGAACACAATGTTACGAGGGAACTGGCTCAGCTAGTTGATGTGCTTGATAACTTCAGTGGATCAGAGATATCTGGACAACACTGTACTAAGGTGTTTTTTGATGTCGCCCCAATGCAATAGTTTTGTGTTATTAAGCCTTCAACTGTGCACACACACACACACACACACACACACACTCATGTGCCTCTTATGTGCCAGTGCACAAGGTGCTTAATCGTGGCCTCTGTTGGCTGATTTACCATAACAGATGGCACAGCGCTGGATCTTCATCAGCTGATTTTTCCGGTCCTGTCCCTCCAGCAGAGACTGCACTATAAAGCTTTTTGTTTCATCCGCCTGAATATAAAGAAAAACACTGAATGATTAGTATATTCATCTCAAGCACTTTTTTATATTTGCAATTCTCTTGTGAAGTTGTGATGTAATGTTAATCTGAATTTACTTGCTATAGGGTCTCAGGTTTTTTACCATACTGGGCAAGTTAAGCAGTGTTACCTCAAATGCACGCCGGACATTAGGAGTGTCTCTAAGGCCGATCACAGCAGCTTGGATGTTATGGGCTTTGAGTTCCAGCATGGCAGTGTTGATGGCCGTAGCATCCCGGGAGGCTCCGTTGGCAAAGAAGATGGCCACCTTCCTCATCAATGCACCCGATCTGGTCCTCTTCAAAACATGCCGTGCTACAAATTGCATGGCCTCACCAATATTCCGCCTACCACGTCTGTCTTCCAGTCTAATGTTATCCACTAGCTCCAGGAGCTTCCCCTTTCTTTTGTAGTCTGAGAAACGGATGAGATGCTTGGTGTGGGAGTTGTAGGAGACTACTGCCACCCGTGCTCCTCTGGGGCAGTTGCTTTCAGAGATGGAGATATCCTTAATCAAATCACGTGTGCTGTTGTGCATCCTTTCAAATGCTCGCTGGTTCACATCCTCAGACATGTCCAGACCTATGACCAGCTCCGTAGGAAAGGCTGGACAGTCAGTCTGACCTGCAAACATGCAAAAATCTTAAAGCTGTATGTAGCTTAAAAACATCAACTAAGATAATAAATGCTACATCAAACCTGCATATATATATATATTAACCTAAGTGTATGCACTTACCATTACAGCATGCTGTTTAGGAGAGAGCAACAAACAAGAACATTTATTGTATATGTATCCAACAAAAGCTTTTGTATATATTTGAAATGTATACTATGCAAGATTTTTTAGGGATTTTAGGTTCATTTACAAGCTTCGTAATCACATTTGTTGTTCAATGACTCAATTATGAATGAAGACTCAATTCCCGCTGAGAAAATTTTCCCCTTGGCAAGATGTTAGAGTTGCCCCACTAAAAGAAAAAACCTTAAGTATCTCATGTTTAAGCCTTATAACATTGTATATATTACCTTATAAGTCAACACAACTCTTCAAAGACTATCATTGCTAGTTCCTGTTCGTTAGTTTGTAAACAATCAACGTTTTGCCGAGAATTTAGGACATCAGTGTTCCAAAAAGTATATTTAAAAAAACAGTAACTACAAGAGGAGCTCCATAATTAAAAACTGGCATAAGGTACCTTGATCATGAAATAATAGACCACAGTATAATGAATATTAGGGATAGACAGTTTGAGTTGCTAAAGGGGAATAGATGATGTACGCACTGTGCACTCACCGCAGTTGTCGCGTATATATGGCAACAGGTGACAAATCTTCAGAGAGAGAAGAAGAGAAAGCAGTTAAGCAGTTACGTACTTAGCAGTGTTAAAATGGTGCGCAATTACATGAAAACAACCTCAACAAACTCCTTACATCTGTTTTCTCCCCTGGAGGTCCTCTGTGGCCCTTGAGAGATCAAGACACAGTATGATTATCTTTTAGAACAGTTTACAATAATTCATTGTAATGCAATAGTTTGAAGAGAGGAATGTACTTTGTGTCCATCAGCTCCAGGATCTCCAGGATCACCCACTTCACCAGGTCTTCCAGCATTCCCCTTGATTTTTTTCCATAAATAAACACATCAATACCGCAATACTATTGAATTGTGCACACATACTTGTAATCACTATTGCTTGATGCTTACATGATATTCTTCTTTAAAACTAAGTACATTTTCGATAGTTGAACAAATTAGTAACATCACTCACCGCTCTTCCACGATTTCCTTTAGGGCCTTGACCTCCAGGCTGGCCTTTCACACCATCCTCACCCTGTACATCAAATTTCAATCGAAATTCAATGGCTGAGCCAAAGCCATCACAGTGATGTAAGATTGCTTCACTTTTGTTGATTGCAATGGAATTGCCTAATGCCAACCAGCCATTGAACTAGCGTTTCAAGGTGTAAAATGTTACAATCTCAACATCACATTGAAACGTAAGGAATAGGAATAAGTGAACAGAGGCAAAAATTATGTAAACTATGTTTAACAGGGAGAACATACAATACAATAAATGTTGGAGTTTGGTTTGCCTCACAGCACATGCCATCGCACGCAGAGCCCACAGCCAGTTTCTGTGAAGCAGCGCCAACAGGTAACGTGAGAGAAGACCGACCATTTCAGTAGGATATATCCGGGTTGACGACGGGAACGTTGCAGTTTACATAAATTTCCGAGGAGCAGAAATGGAGCGTTTGAATTTGAACTGTGGACCCGCAGATTTAAAGTCTGATGTTCTACCGACTGATCTATCCAGAGCTGACTAAGAAACGCTGCCTGTTCGACTCATCTCGAGGTCGGGGAAGCTGCCGCTTTAATCCCACCTGGAAGTGCGCCTTAGGTGCGCGTTTGAATCCACTGTACGCTCGGGTTCTCTTTTTACTGTGATATTTCAGGTATCTACAATTATACAGCAATAAAGAACATTTAAACACTCACGTAAGCGCCGATGACGTATGGAGTGCTAGTTTGTTAGGTTCAACATTTACATAGAAAGATGAGCGTTAAAGGTGCCTCGTGCTCTTCTCAGACGCAAACATTTGCGGTTGCCCGTCTTGACTTCTAAGGCACCGCAATCCGTTTCAGCACGTATGATCATAGGCTATGAATACTGAATGAGTTTTTTCGAAATTTTTGCCGACGTCTCATTGTGTGTGGGGATGTAGCTCAGTGGTAGAGCGCATGCTTTGCATGTATGAGGCCCCGGGTTCAATCCCCGGCATCTCCGATTATGCAGCTCTAACGGAGTTTCTGGGTCGCTAGTTTGCAAAGTTCAATATTTACGTCGAAAGGTCAGTGTTAAAAGCCCATATCCACTTTCTGTGGAGCAAAAATCTGTGCTTCTGGTGTCAGATTTACCTGCAATCCAGGATAACCAGGAAAGCCTGGATCTCCCTGTGAAGAGTCAATAAACGTATATGATTAACAACATTTTCAAAAGCAAACACGATAATACCATGATAACGTCATACCTTCATACTAGTATTCTGTTAGCAGGACTACCTGTGGACTGATAAAAAAGCCTACAGTAATGAGTGAAAAAGACAGTTAATAACCTTCAGCCCGTTAGCTCCTGTTGGTCCATAACCATCCCTACCATCAAGACCCTGTAAACGCACAATCACAACTAAGTATAAGTAAAAATGAAATAAGTTAACTGTAAGCTCCAGAGTATTTGAGAGTTTTTTCCACTCCCCATCACCACATAACAATCATTCAATTTACAATACCTATAATTTGCAATACAGGACACTGAATTACTGTCACTTATTTTTATTTAATTTTCAAGTATTGTGTTCATGTATTGTGTAGGCTTTGTGTTCTAGGCTTAGTAAGTTTGGATTAAAAAAAGAAAACTTTTAGTGGTTTTTTTGTTTTTAATATAGCATTGTTTGTATTGTACATTGATTTGGATAAAAACAAATAAACATAAACATAAATATACATAACCATAAGGTTATATATATGTCAAACAGGAAATTTACTAATTTTAGTTGTGTGATTCTCATTGTTTTGATGCACTGTTAATACACTGTAATATACTTCACCATTTCTTGTGCCTGATGAACACTTAAATAAATAAAACAGACATACCGGAGGTCCTCTGGGCCCCGGTGAGCCAATGACTCCCTTGACTCCAGGATCACCTTGTTGCCCCTAAACAGACATATTACATGTACTTGATCTCTGATATAAAATGATTCCTCTGCCAAATAACATTTTGAAGCCTAAGCTTAAGAATGTGGGTGCTCTAAATTTGGGGATGAGGTAGTTACAAAAGTGTGAGGATAAAATGTAAAACTAAACTGAGCACAATAAATTGTAATAACAAAGAATGGAAAGACATCAGGGAGAATTAGACAGATCATGGATAAAATAGGAGTGGACAAAAAATTGACATGCTGTATGCTGCCTTTGGCACAGGGAGCCCGTATCCAGAATTTTCTTATCAAACAATTTTCCCGATGGTTAGTCAGCTTGTTAAAAAAAATTCTAAGTTTTTAGGCATTTTTCTTTTCTTTTTTTTTACTGTAAGCCACAAATTTTGGTGAGACATCTTGCAATACAAAGTCAATGAAGACCCTATATCTACTTACTTTTACTCCCTTCATTCCCCGATTGCCCTTGGATCCTTTTGGCCCCTCTGATCCTGGAGAGCCCTACAATGAAAAGGAATGTTTTGTGCACATATTGTATATGTTAATTGTGCTTGGCAGACATTTATCACAAGAAGATGACATTTTTCTGCAAGGTAAGCATCTAGTATTTTACAATTTCAGACATTCAGGAAATTTCTGTTGTCTGTTCTTTAAGATTAGCTGCATTAAACAGTGCTGTATTATTAAGAATAGAAACTGCAAAAATACACAGTGGGTTCTGAAAGACACATCTAGACATTGCCATAAGGATGTTTAAGTCTGCAGGCTTTATACATAAGGATTTCTACAACTCACCTGCAGGCCTGTGAAACCATCAGGGCCTCTAGGTCCTTCAAGTCCTGGACGTCCTCTCACACCCTATAAGGCAAAAACAAAATAGACAAAAAATAACTGATCTTATGCTCACATACATCAACATACATGTTTATAAGTCAAATCCATATCCCTGTTAAAAGTAGGGATGTAGTGACTAAATATTACGCACTGCGCAAATACTGCTAAATGTTACACACATTTTGTAATACACACATTAACGCATTAAAACACACATTAACCCATTTTTCAGGCATACTTCTTTACTTCAGATTTATTCAGTCATTAGGAGGACGTTAAGTGAAAGCAAAGAGGGAGAGTGTTTTCTAAATTGCTCAAAAGGTAATATGAGGTCAAATGGTCAGATAATATGCAGAGGGACAGCACTTCTGTTCTGTTCTTACCTGATGTCCTGAAAGGCCAGGAAGCCCCTCTATACCAAGATCACCAGGTGTTCCTCTTGGACCCTAAGATCAAATATACAAAACAGACCAGGATGTCGGCTTTATATAATGCTACATAGCACTTAGGCCTATGGTACACTAATGTTATGACTAGACAGTGTATTTATTTCTTTTCAAACAGGGGTCTAACTAAGATTTTTTTTCTGAGTCATCTTGAATGATGATTTTAGATCACAGATTTTAGATTAGAAGGAAATTCTTAATCTACAACATGTTACACATACTACTATTAATACTGTTAATAATAATAATAATAATAATAATAATAATAATAATAATATATCTGGACAGCTGTACCATCTCTCCTGGTGGGCCTCTCCTGCCATCAGGGCCCTTAAAAAAAGATATGACAGTGATGCAACAGCTGAGTGAGCATAACATCACAGTCAAGGACCTGCATATTTAATGATGAGTGAACATAACACACTTACATCATTTCCAGGAGGTCCGTCCTCTCCAGGATTACCATTATCCCCTGTTTCTCCCTTTTGCCAAATGGGTATTAAACACAATAATCAGGTTTGCAGATCATAGGTAGTACTAGGTAATAGATCCAATGCTCTTCAAAGCACACTGTTCAGGATACATACCCGTGGTCCTTTGTTTCCTTGATCTCCTTTAGGACCCAAAAATACATTGTCTCTCCCAGGCTCTCCCTAGTGGTATATTTTAGTTAACATTGAAGAAAAATATCCATTAATATTCAAGTAATATTTTGATGCATACGTCCTATATGTTTGAAATGTACATGTCTGTTATGTTTTTTTCTGTGTTAATGTCCTGAGGGGCACAAGAACTTAGTTAACTTAGCATATAGCAAGATTTACAAACCGTTACTGCTGTCTCCACTAAATGAACATTCATTGCACTTGTTTGTAGTCTGCAACTTCCACTATAATGTCCTACGTTTCAGTTTTAATTTTCTGGCATAGGGTGTCTACCATGAGCCACTTACAGGATCTCCTCTTAATCCTTTTTCACCAACAGTCCCTTGACCACCTCTGATACCCGGATAACCCTGAAATGCAGAGGTGATTAAATTAAAGTTTCCTTCATGCTTAATCTTAGGCTAAATGCCCCAGCATAAAATAATAATAGCATGTAATGGTGCGTGGCTTAGAACAGTATCATAATTACTGGATTGCCTGGATCTCCTTTCTCTCCAGTTGTGCCATTCATTCCAGGATCACCCTATGTGCAATGCAAAGATTAAACATTATAGAATATAATGTATATGAAGCACGAGGTACAACAAAAGCACCCCCCACACACACACACACACACACACACTCAAACACAGGAACAGAAAGTGGGTACAGATGCTGTCAACAACAAAGTTCATGTGAGTAATCATGTGTGCAAAAGCTAGCAAGTTACATGAGCTGTGATTCATTATTAAATAGTGAAACTATAGATAACTCACCTCTGATCCACGGACTCCATCCAGACCATCTTCTCCAGGGATCCCCTGTCAAATGATTGTCAGCAGCATGTAAACATAATGTACACTTTTCATTCTTGAAATATTCAAATAGGCTACATATACCTTTAAACAATATTTCCTGAAGGAATTCTCCATAAAATAAAATGAATCTACATATATATTGAGAAAACTGTATAATTTCAGATTCTCAATTGCTCACTTTTTCACCACTGTAGCCAACTCCACCCTGGAATAGATAAACACAGAAAACACACAAATGTTTTTATTATTTCATAAACAAATGTTTTTATTATTTCATATTAATGCTCATGCACTCACATACACACACATTACATAACAAGCAGACGCTGGTTCAAAAAGTGGCTTTTTCACATAATTCCTAGCAGTTTCAATCATCTTGAGCAGATCTGGATTAAATTGCACTTCATTTCACACAACAATGCAGCCTGACACTAGTTGGTTTGCATGCTAACTTGAGAGAATGTCTGGACAACACAGGTCTGGCTTTTTTGACAAGATGTTGTTAACAATTTGTTAGGGTTTCTGCGTCATTTCAGGATGTTATCACCTAAAAAAGACACACATTTAAGATATGGCTTTCTGGAAAACCATCAGTAGCTTTTGTACCTTCAGACCTCTCTGCCCTGGGCATCCCTGTTCTCCTCTGGTTCCATTCAGTCCTGGAGGTCCTCGCCCCCCCTGTGACGGTCAAGACAGTCTGTTATACTGTACATAAATTGTGATAATATCAATTTAAGACTGTTTACTAACTGTGATGATAAAAGCCTGAACATTCTGATCCTTTTCTCCATATATCAACAACCACACTGAAACCACACAATGCATTTCAGTCATATTACATCACATGCAAAAAGCCGGACTCCCAACTGTATAAAATGACATGTTTTCACAATAAGTCAAAGTTATTGAAAAATATTTACACTGCCTCCTTCATCTCCAGGGAATCCGCGATGTCCAGGTAATCCTGCCTCACCCTGTCAAGTTCCATACAAACACAATTACATGATTGGATGCAATTACAAGACAGTGCACATAATGAGTTTGCTGTGGATCATCATTGCTCTAGCTTGAAATGGGTGCATAACCCGTCACTGCACTATTTCCTTATGAGTTGTCTGGGAGTCTCACCTTTGGTCCAGGACGACCGGGGCCTCCAGGGTGGCCTGGTGGCCCAACACATATGCAGCTTACATTGCAGCACTTCCTAAGAGCCACTGAAACCTGTGGGGGTGAGAAGAAAGGTAACAAAGGTTTAAGTGAGCATTTCTGATCTACAAAAAAAAAAAAAGATAAGGTATAAGATATAGGGCCCGGTTTAATTGACCTCCCAAACCAAACCTTTCAGAAGTGCAGCAAACACACCATTCATTCAACAACTGTTTCAATAGAGAGCCTAAGTTCCCACCTCTTCTGGTCGGGCCTGTCAGACCGATGCTTGAAAAAACTATGAACGAGTCAATGGAAAAAATATTATATATCAAATATTATTAACATTATTTTCTGGTCATGGTCATCATGAACATTGAATTATACATATGATGTATGGGAAATATTTAGATAATTTTTGAAGAAAGATGCCATTTATGTCATGATTGGTGAGTTACAACGTTGTTAAAATGTGTAGCTCCTGTGACTTCAACGACAACAGGCGCTCATGTGACATCAGCTTCTCTTCACTGAAACTAATGTAGCCTCACCAGGATGCCTCAGAATTTGGGCAACAGGCCTTACAGGTTTTGTTATTAAGGAAAATGCAAAGAATGAGGACAAAACACGTCAGGTAAAGTGTATTTGTCCATAAACTGCTGAGTGACCTAGTATATAGCAAGCTGTAACCGCTAGTTAGCATGGTCTTATCGTTTTCAAAGCAGTAGTGATGTACAATGTCCCAGACAAGATGGTAGTCTGTAGTTTCTCAGTGTGCAAGATTTTGTTTAAAATTCCCAAATAACATATATGAAGTTCGTGACACAGCACAAATGGGACCATAAAATATTTTTTATGTCTCCATTGTCTCCCGTTCATGATTTTTGTCAGGGTAGGTCTAGTGGACCGAAAGTAGATAGGCATGACTTAGGCTCCCTATTGCAGGTATATACTTGATTTGAAGGAAACACGTCTATAGTTTAACCACTGACAATAATGCAGATCCCTTCATTGGTTGTGAGTCATTTAAAACCTGATCCATGCTGGAAAAGCAGCTGTGGTGTGTTCACTTAATGACACTTATCCATGTTATTTCAGCAAGCATGACCATTCAGGTAACTCAGCACCTTAAATATTTACTGTGACTTTAGCAGAACTTTGTTCAGGCTGTATGGGGTTATTTTATCTCTAAGCCATTCATAGGAAACACAGTATAAATTGTACGTTGACTGTGCGACCTCCAGTTCTCTTCTTAGCCAACATACTAGCCTGGGAACCAGAACTACATCAATAGACAATTTGAAGGAATATCAATGAATGACCTACACTAAGTGGTGTAGAGTGGAGCGAAAGGTGATAGTGATACTTCCAAAAAAAGGTTAGGTGATCAGCTGACTTACTAGGTTTGTCTGTATGGCATCACCAATGTTATTCATCCCAATGTAAAGAGGCTGTCTGTAACGGCTAACTCCACCTGTAACGGCAGCCACTTGCCCAAACTCAACCATTTGCAGCTCATGGGCATTTTGGACTCCCTCCAAAGCCACTACTAATAGTGTGCTAACTCCTGTGGAACAAAAGATAAAGGTGAAGTTCCCTAAATTTATGAATATGATTTTATTTCCCATTAACAAGTAGAGAAAAGCCACACTGCACTCATTTCTTATTTTCTCTGTTTACACAAAACTGACATTGCAGCCTTCATTAACAGTGGTTTTAAATAACTATATCTTCCAATATGGTAACACTTTGATTTGGGTGTCCTTTTTTTCACAATGTTCTTAAGTCACATATGTTTGTGCAAGTACAATGCAAATTCAGCACTAGCAAAAATGTTGGAAGACTAGACTAGTTAGTCTGACTGTGTGCAATATGCTATGTAGCTACAAATTATCCAATATTTCCAAATATATTACCACTCATCATTAGTCTCTCTGATTCCATTTTCACACGCTCCACTGACTCATCAAGCCCATCTGAAAAGATGATCAGAGCCTGAAATGCATGACAGAGAAATGCATTCAAAATGTATTACAAATATAGATTATGTTTACTTTTATGTTGTTAGGCCACTACCGTAATATCTCCTTAAATTACCTTTGATTATTGTCATTTCTTTTGGCTACAAAAAGTACACAAAAACCTCTAACAGTGGATATTTACGTTCAAACATACTGGATTTCTCCTTTAATTGCTTGTGGTCTTTGTAGGGCAAGTGCATTACACTACACTACAGTATAAGTGTACACAATTACATCTTATTAAGAATAGAAGACATCAGAAGACATAATATTATAGAATAGTATGACACTATTCTATATGACAGATTGCAAATGGTTACTCACTTTTACTTTGGCCTCTGATTGCCTAAAGACTTTATCAAAAGACTCTAGCAGCTGGACGTTGAAAAAAGTGCCCTCCTTAGTTGTCCAATCTGACACTTTTTTGACAATATCTGAGTTGTACTCTGCAAAAGCAAAATATTCCAGCATTGCTCCATTTTTATCCACCAAGTGGAAGGCAATCTTTGGCTTAATCATGTTATCAGGAAGGCAGCATATGTTATATGATGATATTCGGTTGATTATCTGGGGCAATTTTCTCTTCAGCTGGCCTTGTCCACTTAAGAGAGCAGGTCCACTTGGCCTTCTGGTGATGTCAAATCCAACAGCAATGTCCACAGTACACTCTACAAACAGCACAAAAACACAAATAATGTTAGGGACATGTACCTAGGCTATTTCATGATTTGATGGATGGGTGTATTGCATGCAAGCAAAATCTTAGCAAGCAGTCATTGTAAGGAAGACATTTTTGCAAAAGGCCAGGTCATGTATCATGTATCTCCTGATGTCAAAGGATCAGTATCATATAAAATCCTATATTTGATATATGATGAATATCTTGAATTCAGTGAATTCACAAAAACAGGCAAAAATGTTATTAACCATCTGGCTCGTCCTCTTGTTCATCACACACTCTGTTCACCACTTCTTCCAAGTGGTTTGGGAGTTCTTCAAAGGTTTTTAGAATGATTGGTTTCTCTCCCTTGCCCTGTATCTTATACAGCTGGTCAGTGTCTATTCGGCCCACTCCAATGACATCAATGTGTATTTTCATGTCTCTGAGTTGATTTGCAACATCTGGGGCATTTTCCTCTTCTGTGTCTCCATCTGTGAATAACAACAGAACTTGACGAACACCCTTGTCTCTTCGACTTCCATGCTCCGGCAGAAAGGATTTCTTGGAGAACTCAAGGCCATCAGCAATTGAATTGCCTTGTTTTATTTGTGTAATGGAATCAATTCTTTTTATTATGTCACTAGCATTGTTGTAATCATTAAGGTAGAATTCTTGACGAATATCTCGAGGACTGGTGCAGAACTGGACTACACCGACTTGGACAGAGTCTGGACCTATTGTCAGCTTCCCAACCAATTTCTTCATAAAGTTCTTCACCAGAATGAAGTCTGACCTGTGAATGCTGTCAGACCCATCCACAAGCATCACCAAGTCTATTTTACAATCTGAAAGAAAACAAAGAAGAGAAAGACACAGAGTTGGTACATGATTACAAGGAATTCTTATACAACGAATAAGCCAAAATAGTCTGCTTAACAACAATGATCATACAGTACTGTGCAACAGATACCACCAAACTGAGAAATTTTACTTTTAAATCTGGAGTCAATCAGTCCATATGCCTGTTCTTTGAGGCTGCCGAGTGTTGTCGGTTGGTATAATAACAACAACATTTGGTTCAAAGCAGACCAAATTTACAAACTGGCAACTAATGCTAACTGATGAGAGCCAAAGAAAACAAAACTGTTTTGCCCTCATCAGTTAGCATTGGCTGCTGTTTCTCTGTTTGGTATACGATGTACCAAATTCTGTCATTCTCATACCTACCGACAGCACCCGGCAACTTAAAAACAGCAGGGTTATGGTTTGATTCACGCCAGATAATCCCTTTAACTCTTTGACTCCTTGAAAGGCTTGAATAATATCCCCTCCAACGATGAGGGACAGTTTATAGCAAGACAACTTAATTTGCATCCACAATGACTCTTCTACATCAATGACTCCTCCCAAACTGCCTACCTGGCTTCTTGCCTTGGTAGAAGACTTCCTAGTGGGGCTTTTGGAAATCTGGCCATACTTTATTACATTAAATACAATATTTTGGTAAAGAGGCAAATACTGTTTGAATCAAAACTAAGAATACAAATACACATGATACTGAGTTGTTAGGAAATGCTGGGAATGGAAATCTTTACATGTGTTTACTTTACAATCATGATGATGTTTATAGGTTTGCATAAATGCGACAAAAGAATGCCCAAAAAAGTATGATACTAGCTCTGAACACCCTCAGTTGTTTGAATTAGTCTAATATCAAAGCTAGAAGTCTGAGAAATTACCCCACATAAGCAGAATGAAGTTTGCTTTATAACTTTAACTTTTTTTTCCCCTAGAACAAGCGAGATCACCTCTCTTTATATCTTCTAGACATATTGAAACTAAGCTCAATTTAACATCAAAATGAGATTTTGTCCATTTTCTCATATTTTGTCTTTTGCCTGGTGACGCCTTCCTACGCACTTCTGCTCAATTGATATCTCCCTAAAGTGCTTGCCTGGATTTTATTCCACTGAGCTTATTGTCTTGGGTGGCATACCACAGCGAATGCTGTGGTAGAATGCTATCAATCATGGCAGGCTTACAGTCAAGGGCTGATATAATGTTTTTAAACAAGCAAGCAATCGTTTCTCACTACAATATGACCAGACCTTATATACAAAGCAAAGTGTAAGTAAGAGGGGCTGGTCTTATTTCCAGGCTTGTCAAGATATATAACCCTGCTGTTGTCTCACCCAAGTCTAACTAAAGTTTAATTTAAGATCTCAGAATTTGCACTTGTATTTGCAATTATAATTTTATCCATGGAATAAATGTTTTTATGGTAAAATACAGTTAACTAAAAAACACAGCAATTGCATCTCAGTGTTTAGATTTTTCTGGATTAGTTAATATATCAAATCTTACCAATTTTGCCATCTTTGCACATCTTTTCAGAAATGCCTGATACATTTGCGGCATTAGAATTATCCACATTAAACACTCTGTCTTGGCTGTTGGTTATTGTGAGCAGCTGATTTCTTAGCTGTTGATTCCCATCCTGCTGTACTCCTATGCCGAATATACTGATTCCATGGTTATGCAGATGTGTAGATGCCTCTCTCAATTGCCCGGCATCTCTTGCCTCTCCACTGGTCATGACTATGAGAAACTTGCGCACCAGATCATCATTTCGACCACCGCTGAATTCACTGAAGTATTCTAAAGAATAACTCAGTGCTCTGCTTGTGTAAGTCTCACCACCCAAAGGCTTCAGATCTGATATAGCTTTTCTCAGTTCCTGTTTGGTGTTTAATTCATTCAGTGCAAATTGTATTTCTGGTTTAGTGGAGTAGACAATGGCTCCAATGCGAACATGGTGCTCTCCAACAGAGGAGTGGTTGACCAGGGATGAAATGAAGCGTTGCATAATCTGAAACTGTTCCTGACTGACACTCTGTGAACCATCTACCAGGAATATTATGTCTGCCATATCGATTTCACATCCTAGAAAAGGAGAAACCATAACAAAATTACTCATTTAATTGTGACTAATTATTAAAGCACATTTCAAGTATATAACTATATACTATATATATATATATATATATATATATATACACACTATGTTTATATACTGTGTTTAATTAATTTGTTCTCTTATTCAGGCTTTCAGCAACACAACTTAGCAAAAGAACAGCCACACTGAGAATCAAATCACAAACCTTGGTTCAAATGACAGATAAGAAACATGACTTCCTCTGACACTGTTAGCAGCTCGGTAAAATTCCTCCTATAAAAGTGACTGGTGCCAATGGTGTCCATTTGCTGTCTGTTTGCACTGCCAATGGCAATAGCATAGATGAGGACCCCATTATGCTTTAGCATGTTGGCAGCATCAGCAACTTCATCCTGTGATTTGCCCTCAGATATGACAATCAGGATTTTTGGGACACCAGGACGGCCACCCTTGGACACATCAAAGAACTGGGATGCAAACTGAAGTGCTTTGCCAGTTTCTATGCCACCACCCAGCTCACGCATGGCCTCAACTTTCTTGCGCATCTCAGTCTTGTCATCGCTGAGAGGAAATTCTAGTTTTGGCTGTGTGGCATACTGAACTAAACCCATACGCAGTGCATCAGCCCCAAACACAGACTGATCCATGAGAGATTCAATGAACAGTTTAATCCTCAGAAACTCTGTGGGTACAATGATGTCTGAACTTTCCACCAGCATGAGGATGTCTGCCTTCATATCCTTGCACGCTGCCAAGAAAACAATTGTACATCTGAGCAAAAGAATGACACAAGAAAATACAATGCAATGCAATGAAATGCATGCATTCTAATGCAATGTAATGAAATGCATGCACAACATGGGGGGGGGGGGTTATAGATGTTGTCCAAATGGCAAATATTTCACTCACCATCTTTGGAGCACATGTTTTGAACAATATCATCTTTGATGGGAAACAAAGCATCAAAATTGTTGACTGTGAAAGTCTTCTTGGGATCACCAGAGATCTCCTCCAGCTCTTGTTGGTTTGCACCCCTGACTCCTACAGTGTAGATGATGATTCCTTGTTCTCTGAGTACTTTTGCTGGTTCTTCCACCTTATCCTGTGATTCCCCATCAGTAATTACAATCAAGATCCTGGGAATGTCAGGACTCGGTCGACTTGTAACAGCCTCTTGAAATCGTGTCTGCATATATGTCAGTGCCATTCCAATATTCGTGCCACCTCCATCTAGATAAACTTTATCCACAGCTGTGTGAAGAGATGCCCTGTCTCTGGTGTCCACCAGGTTGAACTCAAGCTTGGGCGCAGAGGAAAATTTCACCAGACCCACACGGACCTGCTTTTGTCCAATATGGAACATGAGCAGAAACTCCATAATAAACTTTTTCATCAGCTGAAATTCTTTTTCCACGATGCTCCCAGACTCATCAATTAAGAAATATATATCTGCCTCTTCTGTTTTCGTGCAACCTATAAAAAGGTAAAAGCATAGTATTATTTACAAATCACATCATATGCATACAAATCTCTCAACTTTTCCTGTCTCTCTCCCACACACTTCCTGTTGCTCTCTACTGTCCTGATGCCTGAAAAAGACTAAACTGAGAACATGCACATCCCTATAGGCCTACATGCAGTTTATTAGGAGCAAAGTCAAAACGCGAGTGAGAAAAGTCTAAAGCTATCTCAAGAAGAGTAATGCAAATTATGTAATAAATTCTTTACTGGAGTGGTTGCTATTGTGTGTGCTACTTTTTAGAAGTCCAAGCAGAGAAACTGTGGCCAGGCTAGCGCCACCTAGTGTTTCTGCTCAATTTGTCATGGCGCCACCACTGCTGTCAGGGAACCAGGCGTAGGCTTTGGTTTGCGTCGTCTCTGAGCTGTGATGGGTCAATAAGTGAGCGGAGGGAGGGCAAAAAACAATAATGTTTAATACAAACGATGTGTTCAGCATGTAACACATGTGGCGATTGGTTGAAGCAGAAAATATCTGCCCACTGTGGAGCGAATTGCCAATTCCTAGGGTTGATGGAGTAAAACAAAGTGAAAGCAGCAGATGCATCAGGCTAAAGAAACTGATGGATCCTTATTAAATTTGTCTTCTACGTATTTCTCTTTTTCTTACCCTAAAAGAATTAATTAAACTTGATATTATCACAATAATCTGTGGACACACAGTATGAAACTTAAAATTGTCAGATTTTGTGTGTTTAGTCTCATTTAATTATTTTTTCGTAAACCACAGGAACTTTTGAATTTGTCAAATTGTTCTACCATTTTCTTCGTTGGGCCACATTTGCCAATCATGTCTACCTTGTTTTAAGATGTTTAATCTAAGAAGCGGATTCCCAGGACTTCGAAATGGACTCCCAGGTCTCGAGGATCTGAGAAGAGGAATCTTAAGCTTCTTAAGGACTCCTAAGAACGGGGGAATGACTTTCCACACAGGATAGCGTCTTTGATTGGTTTCATGGCAAATACTTGTTCTTAGATCCTTTTGTATTGTGGCAAGGTTTACGAGATCCTCAACAGTGAAAACAAAGGTCAGAGGTGGATGGGAGGCAATCTGTTGTAATCCCGTCCTATTGTAACCATTCACTCCCACAGTGAAGATTCTGACTCCTGACTCCCGTAACTGCCTTGCCGGCTGGCTGACATCATCAGTGGAATTTCCTGTTGTGATGACAACAGCCAGCTGTGGAACACCAATCTCTTTTCTGCTGCCTCTTCTGCTGGAGAACACATCTGTTCTTACAAATGTCAGTGCCTCCCCTGTCTTTGTGGTTTCACTCTTTATGTATGGAAGTCTCCTGATGTGATTGAGAACATCTTGTTTCCTGCCATAAGTATTCAGGTACATCTCAGCTTTGGGTCTAGTGCTGTATAGTACTACACCCACTCTTACTTTATTTGAACCAATGTTCAGACCAGCTACAGTGTTGAAGAGGAGGTTGTGCACAAGTCTAAACTGCTCAATTCCGGTGGTGCTGGACTGATCCACAATGAATACAATGTCGGCCACAGGAGCTAAGAGACATTCTGTAAAAGTGGTGGAAATGTGTTAATACAAAATTATGTTAGCTAAATGCGTAGTAATATTAAAACTTAAGAAATAGGAAATTCAACTCACTATAAATGAGTAATTTATTAAAATCAACAGAAGAATATATGAAAATAGTTACCTTCAGCCACGCTGAAAATATCTGGCGTTTCAATGATGGTTTTAATTTCCTGTGGTGTCTGTCCAACAGTTTTCCCTACAGTCTTAGATAATGAGCTCTTTGTGGCAATGATCTGCATTTCCTGAGGGTCAGCATTATCAAGCCCAACAGCAATCACATTAATGTTCTGGTCTTTGAGAATCTGTGACTGTCTTAACACAGCATCATCTGATTTTCCTGATGCAAATACAACCACATACTGTCTAAAGCCCGGGTAGAGACGTGCACCAGCCGTTGGAGTGAGTAAGTTAGTGTGGGCGTATTGCAAAGCTGCTCCAACGTTCCGTGGCTGGCCTCCCTTTAGTTTGAAGCGTTTTAGATGGGCAATGATCTCGTCTTTAGTCTTGTAGCCATTCAAAAGAAATTCTACCTTGACGTCATCACTGAACTGTGCCAGTGCCATTCGATTGGAGTCTATATTCACATTCAGCTGGTTGGCCAGACGACTAAGTATTAACCTGATCATCTGTGAAGACTTTGTTGAACTGTCCACCAGCAACACAATATCAGCAAAGTCTGTAGCAAGGAAAAAATGATCATTATTATGGTCATTCACAATAACTAAAATAGAATAATACATCTAGCTGTGCATAGAACAGCAACCTCTGGTTATTCAATGTCAAAATGAATTTAAAAGTAACATTAATTAAGTACATTAATTTAAAAAATCACTTTAAAGTATTTTCTCTGTTCATCTGTGATG
Organism: Tenualosa thibaudeaui; assembly: GCA_027481765.1. Classification (NCBI taxonomy): domain Eukaryota; kingdom Metazoa; phylum Chordata; class Actinopteri; order Clupeiformes; family Clupeidae; genus Tenualosa; species Tenualosa thibaudeaui. Next base: position 7,885,394 of record JAIFZK010000015.1, on the reverse strand, counting down.
TATTTGCCTGTATAATTCAAACCACAATCTGATTTAAATTGATCTAAAAATAGAACAGTGGAGATTTTTCACCCAACCTTGTGGTTCCTCAGAGACTTGCCGTTTGGCTTCCTCTACGGTGGTACACAGCACCTTCACAATATTCAGAGAGATGCCCTGAAGAGCACTGAAGTCAGATACGCTGTACACATGCTGGTTGTGGGGCTCATTACCGATCTTTTTCAGTTCTTTTTCATCTGCATCTTTGATCCCGATAGCATACAATACAATTCCCCGGCGCCTCAGGTCATCCGCGTGTGGCTCGACATCATCTTGTGACTGGCCATCTGTGATTACAACTGCAATTTGAGGTACCCCCTGTCTTGCTCGACTCCCGGCTTGCTCGGTGAATTGCTCCCTGAGAATGAAATCTAATCCCAGACCAGTCATGGTGCCTCCTCCTTTGTAAGGCAATTTCTGAATGTGTGCAAGAATCTCTTGCTTGTCTTGATAGGTGTTCAGCAGGAACTCTGTTCGTGGGTCACTGCTATACTGGGTCAGACCAATGCGGACTTGATCAGGAGCAACGCTAAAGCTGTTTATTAGAGTGTATAGGAAATCACGCATCTGCTGGAAGTTCTCCTTCCCAATACTCCAGGAACCATCGACCAAAAACACAATGTCCGCCACAGCCTCCTGTGTGCATACTGGTAACACAAGAAAAAAAGTGAAAATCTAAAAAATCAACAATGATTTTAAGTTTCATTTGACACATACAGTATTTATTGTTTTAAAAACATCCAGCAACATTTTGTAAACTGTGTGTTTGGACAGCTCAGTTACAGAAATACAGTGTTTTATTCTTGCAGCTGATGACTTCAATGTTTATGAGAACAAACCTGTTTCTTGTCCTGCACTGAAAGACACAGACGTCCCTATGAACGCGATGACTATTATATATGCCCACGTCATTTTCAAGAGGTTTCTGAGGTCCTGAAGTATAAACAGTTTGGATAATATTTGAACTGTGAACAACAGTATTTCATATTGTTGTCATATCTGATTTTTTTTAGAATTAACGCAAAACAATGAATAAGAAGATAACACAACATGTGAAAAGCTACTAAGATAAAAATAACATAACAGATAGAAGGAACTTCATGCACCTAAAATAATTAAAAAATAAAAAATCCTAAAATAATTCAAGATGAACATCTTGATCTGTAATTGCACAGTGCTGGAGTTTTTAAAGTCCAATTAGCTTTGTTTAATTGAAGTTTAACTACTGAAATAATCAGCTGAACTTGTCTCAGATGTGTATCGAAAACTTATTGTGACAATTCTAATCACAGTTGCAAGATGGATGGAAAAAGGTTTTGATTTGACTTGACCATGTATATATAAACAAGAGAATTGAATGACAGGATTAAATATATGAGACAAAACTACATGTACAGTATGTACATATTTGCAGCCAAAACCATTCATCCTTAAATAGCCCCCATTCCATGCTCTCCTCATTCACTCTAGGCTGTGATTTTAAGGCAAGATATAGTTTTTCTTCACAGCAGTACAACTTTGAGCTTTACAGGACACAGGGGAACATATACTAGTGTGTTCAGGCACAAAAGCTGCATTGCAATGTTATTTTAAAGAGAATCTACATGTAGCCTACTTACATCTGTGCTGTGCTCTAAGAAGAGAGGAGTCCACCCATCCAGTTTCAAAGACTGAGATGATCTGGTGGATTTCTAATGATGCTTCCAAAACCACCACACGCCTGCAGCCCCCAGCTTTTTTTCTTCCTTCGTCTCTCTCTGCAGACACATACACTACTGAGTATACTTGAACAACTTTTGTCTGTCTCCCTCACTCTCACATACTTTCCTTGTGTTTACACTGAGTTTACACACACACACACACACACACACACACACACACACACACACACACACACACACACACACACACTATCTGTGTGTTTATTTGAAACAAACTCCACCAAGTGAAGTGTTCTCCCTCAGAGGAGTTCTGGTGTTCATGGTAAAATAGCCTAGCCTGGCATACTTCATGGTTGTACTGCAACGATTTACTTTTTCAAGATGGACTTTTTGAATAAAAGTCATCTAAATGTCACCTTTGCAATTGGTGACGATCTCACATTGCTTATAAATAGTTGAAGTCTGATTCATCTGTGTACTACTGCAAAATTGTCTTGCTGTGATATTAAATTATCTCAGATTATTAATCTAACACCAGTGTTCAATATATTTCATGTTGATAAGCTATGGTAGGAACAGAGTTTTTGTTCCAGTTTCATTACAACTGAGTACAAAAGAAAGTCTATGTTTAAATGCTGAACAAAAAACATGTAGCATGTTTGTGGTAAACATTTGTGATCTATGGGGTTTAGCTAAATATCCTGCCGGTGTTAGCTGCCAACAGAATCCATACATAATCAGTCATCGCAAAGGCACATGGAATGCCCCAGCAAACACATACAATGTTTCTTTACAACATCCTGACAAAGTAAACTGTTATAAATTCAGGAATGGGAGAGACTGTGGTTGTAATAACACAGCTGATGCACAATGTCTTGTGAGCTTAGAGAATAAACTGAAGCGCAACTGGTCTCCTAGGTGAACTCAAAGGCCACCTTTGCAAAAGAAGTAGTGGGTGAATGAATCCCTTTTGCAATTTTTTGTTCATTATTTATCTTTCATTTGGCCAGTGTTGAAATGGTTTGCTTGCCATAAAACAGAGCTTTTTAAAGGAGAAATACGGTATGAATCAATCAATGGCCCTGTTGTTCAAGGTAACTAAATGCTGTCCGTAAGAAAAATAATCAGAAAATTTCATACAACATAGACCTAATAGTGAAACGGTGAACTGGTTCTTTATCCTACAATTTATTTATTTATTTATTTTCTTACCACTGACAGCACTTGGTGAACTTGAACAACAGGGCTATGGATTGATTCACCCTGGATTTCTCCTTTAATAAGTGAATAAGGGAGTGACTACAAAGAGTGCTTCCAGACTGTATAATGATGAAACTTTGTATCTTTTTAGAAAACATTTCAATCGGTGTAGATGAGTTAATGTGTGGTCATCTGCATGGTTGCTGTTCTAAAACAACATTGCACTTATTTGCCTTTCGTCTGCTTCCAAAAATGGTATTTGTTTGGGCATTAGCATAAACAGAATTGTGCGCTTTGATAGAAACCCGACAAATCCTCATGAACCACATATTTGTGTTCTTTCAAACAGCCGGTACTACCAGTACTACCCACTAACTTTCCAGGACCTACTCAGACGACAGACAGCCTGCCGTGTTTATATTTTGAAGCAGATGCGTCCCACACCAACCAGTGGCAGAACTACTGAAGAGTCACATGGCAAAGGGCTGAATCACATGCATAAAGACATCAACACACAAACACACACACACACACACACACACACACACAGCAGCTCAGGGTAGAAGTAGACATTCCTATTACAAGTAAAGAAAAAAAATCAGTTAAATGAAATTAGACTAAATAGACTAAATCTGATAACAGATTCTGCCTCCATTTTTACATTTATTAGAATACTATGCTGATGGGTGGCCCTAAAGAGAAAAAAAAGTTGAATAAATCCTGACTGAAATATTAGGACTCAAACCTCAATGTTTGTGCCTTTGCTTTCCATTCTCAGAGTCTGCCTTGGTCACTCCAGAGACTCCAACAGGCAAGAAACTTCAATGGGGTTATGTATCTAACCCTCTCTTTCATTTAGGCCCAATTCCTCTCCAGCATTCCTTGAAAGCCATGAAAAGAAAACATGCCAGATTGATGCTGTCCAGCTTCATACACAAACCAACATTCTCTGTTTCTCCTGAAATTAATGTTTAGACCATGTATGAGATAAGTTTTATCAGTTTATATCTTGGAAAAAGTTAAAACATAGAGAAGGTATTTCACTTCCCTTCCGTTTCATTTCCCATGTTCATGAATGATTTGTTGTTGAATGACCAACCATGCCCATGATGAACATGAAGCTGAGAAGAGAGCAATATCATCAGACAAAAACAGTAAGTGCCAAAGTCAGAAAACAATTTAAACTTTAAACTTTTCTCTTTTTTCATTTTTCAAATGGCTACCATCTGGTATTGTTGTGCAAGTTTACATTTCACATGAACTAGTTTAAATATCGGCTCATACAGAAATTCATATTCGTAGTTCATCTTTTCAAGTGATTTAGTTCATTTAACTTTTTACTGTAAGTAGCTAGACCCTCATTACCGTTTAAGACCTAAACAGTGCTTCAGAATCTCACAAAAATCTGAACTAGTCCATTTTCTTTAGTTATAAATGTGTTAAGATTAGTTCAGAGAGAAAAGTAATTGTTCAATGAACTTTTGGTAAACAACACTGCCACCTGGTGCTGGCTACCATGCTTGCTGCTGGCTGGTTCTTGGCTGCTGGCTTTTGGGTGGCTGCTCTCCAGGAGTTGACTGGAGTTAAAAACCATCATTGCAATGAAACCAAAGATCTCTGAATACTGAATATTGCTCCACTTCAATCCTCTCTGATGAAACGCCCAGGCTGGAGATGGATTATATTCCAAATTCCAGATCCCACTAGTCTGGCGAACGCACCATGGCACCATTCAAACTGAGAACGTCATATGACCCTCCTGTCCTTTCAGTGACCTGCTTCTCAAATCTCTTACTTAAGACTTTGACACATATTGTTACACATAAACACTGAGGAAACATTGTTGAAACAGCCAACAAAGGAAAACAGCAGTGTAGACCATTGGTTCTCAAACTGGGGTCCGTGAAAAGGTTTGCTAGAAAGTAGCATCTAACAGAACAAATAGATACAAACATGTATGGTTAAATTTGTGTAACGATTATGAGGGGTCCTTCAACATTTTTCTGCTCCATGAGGGCTCCCTGGCCCTATAAAGTTTGAGAATCCCTGTAGACTGACCCACAATTACTGTCAGACTCTCAGTTTGATAAAAGTATGGAAGGGAAGAGTTCAATCCCATTAATAAAACTCAAACCTTTTTTTTATCATCTTAACTTTATTCTCACAGTTGACAGTCAAAATAAGTTATGACAATTGGAGTTTAAAAGTGAGGTGCTCTTACAACAGATATAGACACATTTTGTCAGACTTACACTGAAATCTTAATATATGAATAACTGTGAAACAATTCATAGGCTTTTCACAATTTCCAATTCCATACAGATTGGAGTGAACATTTACAGCAGTTGCTGGTGGCTTATTTCATATAATACACCCAAAGTAACGTAATCAGTATACAGCACTCAGGGTTGAATAGAAATATTTCTGTTTATATTGGAATCCAAGACATTGACCTTAATTGTAAATAATACATTTGAAATACTGCGTGTCAGTATCATAAGTTTACCACAACAAGGACAGAGAAGATCTCTTGTATTACAGCTCTACAAAGACCATTTGGAAATAAATGTGCTCATTTACTAACAAAACAGTCTTTATTACTAAAACTAGTTGCAAACCAACCAAAGAAAAGGCTTAGGCCACATGAGATACAGAAATGATTACTGTTAAATGCTTCTGACCTTTGTAGAGTGTAACTGAATGAATGCACAGACTGAATGCACAGCAGCAAAGCACACAATACTGATGACAAAAGAGGTATAGACCAGTGCAAATGAACTAATGACAGTCCATCATATCCGTATAAAATGGGATTATTCCCAAAAATAAAGTTTAAAAAATGTGATCGCTTACACTATAGTGCACACTTACACACTTAAAGTGTTTGTGCTGGAATTCAGGCAATGACAGATACATCCATAATGGCTTTGAGCATTTATGTCAACAGGAATTTTCTTTGCTTTTAGTTGACATCTAGGCTAATACTGCACCTTTAGGAATGATTGACTAATTCTTTGTAGTGTATCGTATTGTGTTCAGTGTTCATTAAATGTAGTGATACAATGATAATACCTTTACTTTTACTATCAATGTCTAATGTTTATCTTGCATCAATAGAAGCACCATTTACCTTTGTTGTTATACAACGAGTCTTACAGTCTGCTTTGGTTCTGAAGCGGTTTCCATTGCCCCCACAACCACTGTACCAGAAGTGAATACATTCATTTTTCACTGTGTCATAATACCACTTCACAGTGTACGTTTGACAGTTTCCTTCACCTGGACCAAGGGTACACACATCTGTAGTAGACAAAAGTAAAAGTAAAAAAAAATCAGAATATAGTCTAGTTTGGGAGGCTGGTGATGGGATATTAATGAGTTATTTAAACTGGAATGTGTTTTTTCTTTCAAGTGTTAACTTGCTCTGTAGATGGTCTGTACTATTTTTGTTTTAAAGGTAAAGAGTATTTAAAGGTAAATAGCTTTGCATTGACATTTTTTCACTTTTATTAGCTTGTATTACATCTTTTCTCTGCTGGACTATGTCAAATCCTGTGAGCCAAAACATAAAGTTGGCATACTGGTCAGAAGAAAACCTAAGTGACCACACACTCATATTTTCCAAATACATACGTATTAATTTCTCTGGAAATGCTGTATTATATTTTTAGTCTCACAGATAATGGATTCTCATTTCTTTTATCACCTTCAACGATTGTCACATCTTCTCTCTGCTCTTCTTTGCCAAAGTCTGTGAACACAAAACATAAACCAACCAAAGTCAGGCCATAAACAAAACTTTAACATACATTTTTGTAGAAAATATCTACATTGGTATTACAGTAGGTCTTCTTTTAGTACCTTCTAGTGTAGTCAAATCTTCTCTCTGCTGGACTAAGTCAAAGTCTATGAGCTCAAATCATGCACTAAAGTTAGGAAATCTGAAAACTTGGTCATAGACCATCAAAATAATATATAACAAAATAATACATGTAAATATAAAATGCTTGTAGGAAGATTTCAGTGGAAGATGTCTGTGGATCAGGGATTTCAGTGGATGATGTATGTCTATCAGCGGTTGCTCCCACAAAATGATGAGAAAAAAAAACCTTGGTCTCAACTGTGCGCATTTTGATTCATCATGCTCCAGCCTGCAAAACCCTGTAGGTGGACCTTTCTTGTAGTGAATTAAACAAGTCATATCTCCTACCCGCTCCTTCACAGACATCAGTGTCTTCCCACTTGCACCCACACTCAGCAAACAAAATTTGTCCCATGTCTTTTGGCCAGGACTAGCGGACTCCCATGGGAGTGCAGACCTCTACTATGTACTGAAAGTATTAAGCATGCAAGCTTATTTTAGTACCTTCAAGTGTTGTTACAACTTCTCTGTGCTGGACTATGTCAAAGTCTGTAAACACAAATCATAAATCAGGCTAGAAGAAAACCAAAGTAGCTATGTTTATATTTATGGTGTTTGGCAAGTGCTTCTTCTGTTCAAAGCAACATCAAAAAACAAAACATTTTAGTTAAAATTTTAAATTTAGTTTAAAATTTCTTGAAAAGTGTGCATTACACATAGCAATTATTGTAATAACAATGTTACTATAATTAGCCTATTGTAAAACCTATCCCAGTAATTATTATCTTAAGATATATTATTAGTTACAAATGCCACAGAGTGGTATTTTACACATTCCTATTCATATTCACAGTTTAGTTGAAGATGTGTTTGCATCAACAACATTTAAGACACAGGAAGAAATTTTCTATGACTACCTTCCAGTGTTCTCTGCAGGATTTTATGAAAATCTGTGAGCACAAATCATAAACCAGTCAACATAAGATCAGAGGAAAACATAAATGCAGTAATTTGCCATACACACTGTTTATAAATCAAAAGGGTGCCACTACAAATGTTGGGCTCTATGACAGAAAAATAATTTTTGACCCCCCCAAACTTTATTATAATGTTCAAATGTTCTCTGAGGCCC